>JAHRHZ010000031.1:10530399-10541586 GCA_024137785.1 Ginglymostoma cirratum
AAAAGAAGGGTCCAGACCTGAAACATCAGCTTTCCTGCTCCTCTGATGCTGCCTGGCCTGCTGTGTTCCTCCAACTCCACACTGTGTTATCTCTGACTCCAGTATCGGCAGTTCTTACTATCTTGAAGTAGATGACATTGTGAGATTATCGCAGTATCTACCCAGGAAAGTTCAAGCTGCCTTCACATCCAACCTGAAAAACAAAAGCTGAAAAAGAAGGCAGTAATCCACAATGTGACAACTCTGGCAGACTGGATTAGCAGCATGGGAGCAGTGAAAAAAACCTGGAAATTGATTATACGTTGATTCAAAGGATTTCAATAAAACTTTGAAGAGATGTCACTACCACTTGCCAGCTGTTGAAGAAATTTTGCCACAATGTGCCAAGGTCTTTACTACCCTCATTGCAAAGGATGGTTGCTGGCCAGTGAAGCTTGATGAAAGCAACAGTTTCCAAACTACATTCCAGATGAGATAAAGGTGGTGGCAGAAACTCTTCTAGAGCAATGGAAATGCCAAAAGGTATCAACCCAGACAGCACAATGTTGTTACTGATCGTCCCAGAGTGGAAGTTATTGTGGATGAACTGCTAGTTTATAGATACGGAGACATAATGGAAGAAGCTGAAGAAGAAGAAATGCTCGCCATCTTGCACGTTCAATAACTGTATGTCACTTGCATTAGATGGATATGATACCTTGGCATAATGCTTTCAAAGTTAGGACTTGTTTGCCCTTGAAAATGAGTTCTCATCTTACTCCAAGTTCCTCTCTGTGTGGACAAGATGAAAGAAAGTTTGCAGGTATTTCCTTATTGTTGTCAGGCCATCCTACTGTAAGTCTTTAGTCATTTATCGTCAGTGGCTGATGATTGTAACTGTTCACACTGGCCCCGGCCACTGTACAACTGATCTATTGTAAGAATGCCTTCAAGCTCAGCTGATTCGATTGAGTCAAATGTGGTCAATTCTGCCACGTAGGTAATAATTGAATCTCATGTTTTGTGACTACTTTGAAATTGTACAAACTAGCAGAGCTGCAGGTAGGTGGTTTCAGGGAACCAAACTGAGCTTGCTTACGGCAAAGCACTATGTTTGTGCCAAGGCTTGGAATTGGTGATTTTTTTCCGACATGTTGTAAGACTGTCTCTCATAGGTTTCAATATGGAGTTACATTTGCTGAAGTACATGTCCTTCAGGATGCATGTTGGTAATATATTAGAAGTAAGTCCTTTGTCCAACTTAGCATTTGAGATGGTTTGAGCTGCCTTTTCAGGACATATGATGCTAATAGTTGTAAAAATGTATGATCACCTTACACACAATGTGCCCGGTTAATAATATAAAAAGCTGTCGTCTTCTGAGATTTGCCTTTCTCTTGGGTTGACTCTGAACCGAATCAATATGTTTGCAATTGTGCACATTCTTAAGGTTTGCCTTGTTGTCAGTGTTGTTGTCCATATTATTGGTCACCTGTTGTGGGGTCTGGCTTGGCCTTTGGAACTGGATTTTTGTACATACATGCCCAATGTCCCTGATGCCATACGCTTTACAAATACAAGGAAACACTGGACAACTATTGTGTAAGTCTGACCGTAGCAGTTTGGCTTCAGCAAGGCATATAAATGTGTTGGTTTTCATGTTTACAATCATTTTCAATCAAACCATCAATGGTATGGCCCTTTTCCTTGCCTAAAAGATCTTTCCTGAGGTTCTAATTGGCATAGATGTGATTATTAATTTAATGAGCCTCTGACAGTTCTTCTTTTGGAGAAATTATACTCATGCCCTTTGCAGCAGCATCTTGTTACCAGCTGATTGATAGATTCATGGGGTTCCTGCCTGTCTGACAGGAGTTGGAATCTCCTAATTTTGAAGATGCTTCTTACCTTGACCAGGACTTCAAGTAGTCATCAGATCCTTCTGGATCCTGTTTTGACCAGATACATTAATTCTGTGAAGTTCTTCCTTGCTGATAGCAAGTAGAATATAAGTGATGTCTCCTTGGGGTCATTTATTACTTGATCTGCAAAATAAATCTGCATATGTTGCTTGAAAAGCTGGAATTCAGTGAAGATCGAATTCCCTGCCCAATCTTTTATGTACTGTCTGCCTTCCAGTTCTTGTTGAAGGTCTGTTGAATTTTTGTATTGAAGTAGATTGCTGGGCTTTTTTTTCTTGTCTACTTGTTTTGCTGTTCTGTCCTCCCCCCCATTTGCTTCTGTTTCACTTTATCTTTACCATTATCTTCGTTGAATAGGTTTAAGAGTTTACCTTAAGGGATAGAAGTCTGCAGGAGCAGGTTTCAGCCACAAGATGGTGCTCACACTAGGTATGTCGAGCTGAGAGCGTGAGGCCAGAACGGATTGGCCGCTGTGCACGTACTCAGCTTCTGAAACACGTTGCTCTCAGCTTGATAAGGCGGACACTGCATTGAAACTGCGAAAAACCTTTGCCAATTTTTTCAAACTTTTAAAGCAGTAAGAAGTCTTTTGACTTTGAAATCGAACGGCAAGCTTTTGCTTTGCTTTAATTCAAAGAGAGGCCACGGGTGACCCAGTGGTCAACACTGCTGCCTCACAGCGACCCAGGTCAATTCGAGGCTTCAGTGTGTGTGGAGTTTGCATGTTCTCCCCGTGTCCGTGTGGGTTTCCACCGGGTGCTCTGGTTTCCTCCCATAGTCCAAAGGCCGCAACCTTAGAGGAAATGAATGCAGCACATTTTGTGATCAGAGAGTTTTAATCATTCATTAAACAAATTCAAAACGCACTGTCAAGATGGACTACTTAGTTACAACAACTAAAGTTGCAATTATTAAGTTTATTTAAATTTTATTAGTTGTGAATATGAAAAGTAAATCTTGTACTTTATTTTGTGTTGTGATTACAATTGCCAATACCTTTCCTTGCATAAACTCAAAGAAAAAGTTACAAGTTGGAAGGAGCCATCATATGCTGCAAAATATTCAATCAGTAGCTCATATAAATTTTACCAGGACAGGAGCTGTGGTATTCATGGGTCAAAATGAAGTCCACCAGGAGATTAGAGACAGTCATATTCATCCCATTGCTTCATTTACAGGAAATATGAATATTTCAACATACGAACTGCAATAAAGTAAGACATGTATTCCAGCTTGCTCAAATTAGCAATGAAACAGCTTGAAGCTCAAGTATTGAGTTCCTATGCTACAGTCTCATGATCCTCACACTTTACCTGCTTTTGGTAAGAAATCTCTAACATTTAATCTTACACTTGTATCTCTGGTCTTGACTACAGTACTTAAACAATCTGTTCATACTTGCTCTGAACTACCAGTTTATAATTTTAAACACCTCTATCAAATCATACTTTTCTCTAATATATGTAGCCTCAATTATGTCAACTCTGTTCATATATATGCATGTTTTCATACCGGGCAATATGCCTATACACCTGTGCTGAAATCTCTCTTTTGACTCTATTTTTTCTGAAATGCTGAATCCAAAACTTTACATTCCTCCAACTGACTCTTACAAAGCTTTTAAATTAATTCATAAAAGCATCTTGATGTTCATACTTAAGATGCAAACACTCAAATATCCAAGTCAGCAACTAGCTTTTTAGTAGCCTCAAACACGAGCTACTGACTTTAAATTTCATTCAATTCACTCCTCTGTGAATTATTAATTGGCAAGAGATTCCAAGGAGGACTAAATAGTAAAAAAACAGGAAAGATCACAAATTTATTTTCATTGTTTTTAAGAGAAAAGTTTTTCATGATAACTGACAAATTTTCAAAGAACAGGAGTGAATGATTGAAACTGGGCAGATTTATCAGTTCCTAATAAATTGTTCAATTTGTATTGAATTGGAAGTCAGCCTTTTTTTATTTACTCACAGGATGTGGTGGATCTGGCTAGACCAGCATTTATTGCTGATCCCTAATTGCTGAGATGACAGTAAAGAGTCAATCATATTGCTTGCGTTTGATAAACCAGGCCTTCCCTAAAAGGACATTAGTGAACCAGATGGGTTTTCCCCCCTAACATTCAACAATGGATTCACAGTCATTAGTAGCCTCTTAATTCCAGACTTTTACTGCACTCAAATTCCACCATCTACCATGGCAGGATTTGAACCCAGGTCCCAGAACATTCACCAAGTTTCTGGATTAATAGTCTAGCAATAATGCCATCAGGCCATTGCCTCCTAATACAATTAAAGTGACACAAATAGGATGTCACTAAAAAAAATGCATACATTGACAGAAAATAGGAAGATTGTAAAGTATTGAGACTAATAGCATTGCAGTGAAGACTTTGAAACATGAAAAGAAAAAGGTATTGCAAGGCACAGATCACTTTGAAGAACATTAACGACAGCAAGATCTGATCTGTTGTGCATGCATGTGAAACAAGGTGTTGGAAATTCAATATTGTCTTTTATTCCTGTTATAAATATTATAGCAGCACACTCCAAGTTGTAAGCCTAACTCCAGACTATACCTGTCACGTTACTCATGTTGATGAAGAATTACTAAATAGCAATAATAGTTCTTGGAATGATTCTCTCTTTTGGATACATAAATGGTAACCAAAGAAGTTAAATTCAACATTTAAATATTTATCATGGTTCTCATTGAACATGGGAAGTGGGTGTTTTAGATGAGAGTAGTCCGAAATAATGTATGTTTTATTGGTCATTATACCCTACACCTCCAAGTGAAGAACTGCTTCACACATCCTGTCAATGGAAAGCAGGACAAATCCAAACTGGTATATTCCTGCCCCATCAACCTACTTTCAATCATCACAATCATGAAAAAAAATTGTTGACAGAGCTATCAAATGGTAATTATTCAGCAATAGCTTGCTTACTGATGCTTACTTTACGTTCAGCAGGTACCATTTAGCTCCAGGCTTCATTACAGCATTGATCCAACTATAGACAAAAGAGCTGAACTCAAAAGGTAAGCGAGAGTGACAGCCTTTAATATCAAGGTCACTTTTGACCAGTCCAGTATTAGGGAGCCGTCATAAAACTGAAGTCAACTGACGAAAACTCTCCATTGATTAGAGTCAAAGCTAACACAAAGGAAGAATGTTGTGGCTTGTGAAAGTCAATTATCCAAGTGCCAGAACATCAGCGCAGGCCCAACTATTTTCAGCTGCTTTATCAGTGAACTATCCTCTGTCATGTGGTCAGAAATGGACATCTCTGCTGATGACTGCAGCCTTCATTACCTTTCTTAATGAAGCAGCTCTGAGGCAGAAAGCCATAGACACTCAGGCTTGGGCTGATAATATACAATCTGCACAAGTGCCTGAAAATGACTTACTCCAACAGAGACAGAGTCTGACTACCTCCCCTTGGGATTATAATTGCTGAATACTCCCACTGTCAAAATGCTGATTGTCTCTAGAAACCTATTAGAACAGCCATATAAGTACACAACAGCTGGTATTCTGTGGAAAGTAACTGACATTCTAACTGCACAGCCACCTACAAGACTCAAGTCAGTAGAGTCCACTCACCACCTTATGTATCCATTCCCTCCACCGTAAGCACACTCTAGCAGCAGCGAGTACCGTACCATCTGCAAAATACTCTCCAGCTAATCACTTCATTAACAGTACCTTCTCAAATCCAGAAGGACAAGGGCAGGAAGTGCATGGGAACACCACCTCTCCAAAGTTCCCCATCAAATCAAAAACAATCCTTCTTCAAATCATTGGGATAAAATCCTGGAAATGGTTTCCTAACAACATTGTGAGGATACATTAATGATGTGGATTACAGAGATTCAGGGAGTGGCTCACTGCCACTTCCTCAAGGACAATTAGGAATAGCAATTATAATAGCATCACATGAGTGAAATAAAGTGTACACTTGCATTTACACACACGCACATTTGTAATTCTTGCTGTCCAGTGGCTAATTTAACTTGCAATTCAATTACTAACATTTTCACTATTATTTTAAATCTGTCTTGGAATGTTCTGTACCTACAACATGCAAATTAAAACATAGCAGCAGTTGCCTCTAGCTTTCTCTTCTAAGGGTCTTTAACTACAGTAATGTGTAACTTCTGCTTGACTGGGTGAGGAAATGCAACGCATCTGTAATTTCATTAGCTTAAATGCATGCTTTTGAAGGTCAGATTTTTTTATGTTACTTGCATCTAAAATTGCATTTAATTAAATGTGCATATTGAATAAGGATCCACATGATCTTCACATTAAGAACAAAAGGCTTTGCCCATAGGAAAACATCGCTGTAAGAGCGGCTCCTTTTTTGAGGTATTTTCAATGTCGGAGCTGATTTCCCTGAATTCTCGGAGCAGTAAGCACTGTATTATAAGCTGTTGCATTGTTTTGGAACTTTGGGAAAATAAAATCAAACAATGGCACTTTATAAAAGGAGGAAGACAGACAAAGGTATTGGCAGTGACCACATGGGAAGTGATTCGAAAGGAAAAAGAAACCTACACATGCTGTCTGACCCAGCAATGAATCTGCATAGCTACTGTCTCTGCTGCTTAATTTCAAGTATGGCTGGACACTGGAGTTCATCGAACAAAAATGAACAAATGGTGAAATTCACAGCTGACCTTGGAGGAGCCCATGTGGGAGAGCTCACAGCAGGGGAGCAGTTAAGTGGCTTTTTAAAGTGTAACCCTACTGTTTATTTTGTACACCTACAATAGTGAGGAGAGTGGGTTCTTTTGTGATTATATGTTTTATTGAGATCTGTCTCTTGAATAAACTTTAAAAATATAAAACATCGGTACTAAGTTAGCCTGGAGTGTTCTGTAGAGCAGCTAGACCGTGCTATTTTCTGGGTCTGTAGATAGTTAAGGTGCAAAGATGGCCTTTAGTAGAGTAATGTGCTCTTCCTGTCAGATGTGGGAGATTAGGAAGAGTTTCCATGTTTCTAATGATTATGTCTGCAGGAAGTGTGTTTGGTCGCAAATTCTATTGGATCGGATGGATCAGTTGGAGTGGCAGTTAGAGGCAATGAGGAATTTACAGGAGCTAGTGGGTGCGATGGATGGCAGCTGTAGGAAGGGTGAAAAACCGCAGATACAGTCAGGTACATGGGTTACCACCAGGAAAGGCAGCTTAATGTTCCAGGGTATAGATGCTATAGGAAGGAAAGAAAAGGGGGGCAAGAGAGGAGTGGAAGATGTGTTCTTGATTAGGAATAACATTACAGCTTACTTAGGGAGGATAATCCTGAGAATACATCCAAGGAAGTTATTTGGGTGGAACTGAGAAATAAGAAAGGGATGATCACCCTACTGGGTATAATAGGGTGGTTATGGTAGGGGATTTTGACGTTCCAAACATAGACTGGGACTGCCATAGTATTAAAGGCTTGGACAGAGAGGAATTTGTTAAGTGTGTACGAGAAAATATTCTGATTCAGTACGTGGATGGACCTACCATAGAAGGTGCAAACCTTCACCTACTCTTGGGAAATAAGGCAGGGCAGGTGACTGAGGTGTCAGTGGGGGAGTGCTTTGGGACCAGTGACCATAATTCTATTAGTTTTAAAAAAGTGATGGAAAAGGATAGACTGGATCTAAAAGTTAAAGTTCCAAATTGGAGGAAAGCCAATTTTGACGGGCAAGGGCTTTCAAAAGTTGATTGGAGGCAGATGTTTGCAGATAAAGGGATGGCTGGAAAATGGGAAGCCTTCAAAAATTAGATAATGTGAGTCCAGTTAGGGTGATGGACAAGGCTGGTGGGTGTAAGGAATGCTGGATAACTAGAAAAATTCAGGTTTTGGTCAAGAAAAAGAAGGAAGCATATGTCAGGTATAGACAGCAGAGATTGAGTGAATCCCTAGAAGAGTTTAAAGGCAGTAGTATACTTAAGAGGGAAATAAGGAGGACAAAAAGGGGACATGAGATGGCTTTGGCAAAAAGGGTTATGGAGAATTCAAAGGGATTTTATGAATTCATTAAGGACAAAATGGAAACTAGGGAGAGAATAGAACCCCTTAAAAATCAGCAAGGGCGCCTTTGTGTGGAACTGCAGGAGATTGGGGAGATACTAAACAAGTATTTTGCATCAGTGTTTACTGTGGAGAAGGATATGGAAGATAGAAAACGTGGGGAAATAAATAGCGACATCTTGAAAAATGTCCATATTACAGAGGAGGTAGTTCTGGACATCTTAAAATGCATAAAGGTGGATAAATCCCTGGGACCTGATCAGCTGTACCCTAGAACTCTGTGGGAAGCTAGGGAAGTGGTTGCTGGGCCCCTTGCTGAGATATTTGTATCATCGATAGCTAGAGGTGAGGTGCTAGATCACTGGCAAATGTGGTGCCACTATTTAAGAAACGTGGTAAGGAAAAGTCAGGGAACTATAGACCGGAGAGTCTGACTTTGGTGGTGGGCAAGTTGTTGGAGGGAATCCTGAGGGACAGGATTTACATGTATTTGGAAAGGTGAGGACTGATTAGAGATTGTCAACATGGCTTTGTGTGTGGGAAATCGTGTCTCACTAACTTGATTGAGTCTTTTGAAAAAGTAACAAAGAGGATTGATGAGGGCAGGGTAGTGGAGTGATCTATATGGACTTCAGTAAGGCGTTCAACAAGGTTCCTCATGGTGGTTTGGTTAGCAAGGTTAGATTACATGGAATACAGGGACAACTAGCCATTTGGATACAGAAATGGCTTGAGTATACAGAACTGACTGAAAGGTAGAAATCAGACTGTGGTGGTGCAAGGCTGCTTTTCAGACTGGAGGCATGTGACCAGCAGTGTGCCACAAGGATCAACGATGAGTCCACTGCTTTTCATCAAATGGATGTGAACATAGGAGGTATGGTTAGTAAGTTTGCAGACAACACCAAAATTGGAGGTGTAGTGGACAGCGAAGAAGGTCACCTTAGAATACAACGGGATCTTGATCAGATGAGCAAATGGGCCAAGGATTGGCCAATGGAGTTTAATTCATCTAAATGTGAGGTGCTGCATTTTGGAAAGACAAATCAGTGCAGGACTTATACACTTAATGGTAAATTCCTGGGGAGTGTTGATGAACAAAGAGACCTTGGAGTGCAAGTTCATAGTTCCTTGAAAGTGGATTTGCAGCTAGACAGGATAGTGAAAAAGATGTTTGGCATGCTTGCCTTCATTGGTCAGTGCATTGAGTATCGGAGTTGGGAGGTCATGTTGCAGTTGTACAGAACATTGGTTAGGTGACTTTTGGAATTCTGTGGCAATTCCGGTCACCCTGCTATAGGAAGGATGTTAAGAAACTTGAAAGGGATCAAAAAAGATTTATAAGCATGTTGCCAGGGTTGGAGGGTTTGAGCTACAGGGAGAGGCTGAATAGGCTGGGGCTATTTTCTCTGAAGCATCGGAGGCTGAGGGGTAACCTTATTGAGGTTTATAAAATCATGAGGGGCATGGAGAGGGTGAATAGCCAAGGTCTTTTTACCAGGGTGGGGGAGTCAAAAACTAAAGGGCATAGGTTTAACACGAGAGGGGAAAGATTTAAAAGGGACCTAAGGGGCAACATTTTCACACAGAGGGTGGTGCGTGTATGGAATGAGCTGCCAGAGGAAGTGGTGGAGGCTGGTGCAATTTTAAAAGGCATCTGGATGGGTATATGAATAGGAAGGGTTTGGAGGGATATGGGCCAAATGCTGGCAATAGGGACTAGATTTATCTGGAATATCTGGTCAGCATGGACAAGTTGGACCGAAAGGTCTGCTTCCATGCTGTACATCTCTATGACTCTGTTTACCCAAGGATGGCCAATACTGTTCTGTCTGACAGCTACTTGAGAAAGATGAATCAATATGTGGATTAGATAAACGCAAATTGACTTATTAATTAAATTATTAATTATGGAAGAAGAAAATGTACTATTGTAAATTACCCTCTCACACACTTGAATAGCTGATATATGATATTCTAAAACCACTCACAACTTATAATGCACAGCCAAAATCAATGGAATGGATTAGTTCACTCAATCATCTTCCTCTAATCTATGGACTTTAAAATTTGAGTTTATGTCAAAAAAGTATGACTTTGCGACATTCCTGACTTTCTCTCCTAGAATTTAAAGTTTTGGTCAACTAAGTGCTGTGATGCCCTATGAACATTAGTGATCCTCCAGCTATGCAAGACATTAGTTACAATCATTTCATTTTTTTATTTCAATGCCTTATGTATGAAATATTGCATTTTTATCCTTCTGTGTTTGAATTCCTCCCTTTATACTTCTCCATCTCTCAGTCTCTTTCATATGAATTTTGCCATTTAGCATATGCTCCTTTTCACTCTACTTTGAAAATACAGTACTCTACTTTTCATGTTTTGAACTGTATCCAATATCCATCACTCCTGTAAGAAATCTGTTCACCCTTTAAACTTCCTGCATAATTCCTCAGTTTGCAAAGTCTCCATTTTCGCTATAATCTACAAATTTCAATCTGAACCCCTTACGTCTAAGTACACGTCATTAATACAATTCAGGCAAAGCAACACGCAGGTTCCTGTTCTTACAAAAGCACCCAGTATCCATACTGTATATTTCCTGTCCATTACCTCCCCCGAAAAAAAGTTCCTTCATTTCATAACATACATCACATGTAGTACCTTATGAAAGGTATTCGGTACTTATAAATAGTTTGATAAAAAGGTATCATATCGTCTCAGTCAAAATAATTATACTGAGGTTCTATTAGTATTTATTGTGACTGTTCTCAAAAGCACCCATATGACACAAAGTCAAAGTCAATCATTCCACAGTTCACTGCCCTGGCATAAATCCTCTGAACTCAAGAAAAAAATTTCATGTTATTCATTGCTCAAATCCTGAAGAGTGGTTTTCAGATTCTGCATTTTATGCAGTATTTTATCGAATACACTGACACATTTGCTTTTTGTTTCAATTTTATGAAGCTTTTCACAAGATAAATGTGGACAAAATACAGCGAACCCATCACAAGCAACATATCGTTGTCATGACATTCTCAGGGGTCTACACACAGACATTGGTGAAAACTGTGTGGCAATCAAGTGTAAATAGATAAACTTACAAGTATTAAAATCCTAGATAACAAGCATGGGGCTGGATGAACACAGCAGGTCAGGCAGCATCATAGGAGCAGGAAAACTTGACGTTTCGGGCCTAAACCCTTCATCAGAGTTTAGGCCCGAAACGTCAAGTTTTCCTG
>JAHRHZ010000031.1:10541986-10587767 GCA_024137785.1 Ginglymostoma cirratum
TGATGCTGCCTGGCCTGCTGTGTTCCTCCAGCTCTACACTGTGTTATCTCTAACTCCAGCATCTGCAGTTCTTACTATCTCTGAATGAAAGGAAGAGCATTCCTTTTGAATAAGCTTTTTCTTTCTTATACCTTTCCCAGGACAATGCGAGGTGAAGCATATGAATACAAATGTTAATGCAAGAGATTAGTCACATACTAGTCACAGTATGTAGGTAGAAAACAAAGAGAAGAAATGTAAAACGGGGTGAAAGAAGCACAGAAAGAGTTGGAAAACCATCACAGCAGTTACTGCAGGCACTCCAGATATGTTGCTGAACCCACTGGCCATGCCTTTGCCATTGTTCTATCATGTAATGGTTCTGAAAAGATTAATGTTGGAGACTTCATTAAGCTCCATTAAATCATTCAGTGTTGGGTAAGAAAATCAAGAGAATAGCTTTGGATCTTGAAGAGATCAGATGTGTTGTCCATGTTGCCCAATAGCCTTACTAACAATATCTAACAAGGTAATGTAATTTGTACCTAATTAGGATATTTGTCAATAAACTACATCTTGTTAAGACCCACCAATCGTTGTTCCTATGCACCAAATAGGCCCTTAGACTCAGAAAAGAGGAACGTTGACAATATTCATATACCCACAAATACAACATGGTGATCAGTGGTAATATATCATTGCTTCAAGGTACAATGGCTAAAAAAATCCAACAGACCCAGGAAAAGAAATATCCAGATGACCACATGAGTTTACAACTTGAGAGTGTTTAATGCTTTAAGGATGTTTTCATACAGACAGTCATCAGCTGTAAGTATTTAAACAAACAGGAAGCCAGCAGGAACTCATAGTATGACCAAGAAGGTAGAAAAAGCACCCCAGACAAAAGTTTTCACTCCAAACTTGGTAAGACGTGCAGGAGACACAGAATGGGCTTGTCAAACCTGGCATTTACACATTCCATTGGGAAGTGTGGATTTGTCAGAGTGGATGGACTGGAGCTCCAAGAGCAACATTAAAAATCCCTGTTGAGCAAGAGGAGAAGCTTTAAATTAAAAGGTACAAGAGAAAAGCCGAGAAGCCTAGATGTATAAAAAAAGAATATGTACAGCTCACAATGAGTGACACCACTTTAGTGAACAGATACCACAAGGCACAGCTTCATTTGAGAAATCAAAGCACTTTATTTTCTTGGTCAGCCTGGGAGAATGAATAACTGCTGATTGGGACCATTTGTGGCTGACAATGGGTAGCTTATCATCACATTGGCTGCTACCATAAACTATGTAGCATGGTGGCTCAGTGATTAGCACTGCTGCCTCACAGGGCCAGAGACCTTGGGTTCAATTCTCCCTGTGTCTGTGTAGGTTTGGTATGGGCTGAATGGCTTGCTCCCATACTGTAGGGGTTCTACAATGCCCATTGCCAGCCACTAAATAAGAATTGCAGATGCTGTAAATTAGAAACTGCTGGGAAGGTTCAACTGGTCTAGTAGCATCTGTGCTCAGATCTAAGGAAGGGTCATTTGACCTGAAACATTAACTCTGATTTCTCTCCACAGGTGTCAGAGGTAGATTCTTTACTCAGAGAGTAGTAAGGGCATGGAATGCCTCGCCTGCAGCAGTTATAGAGTCACCAACGTTAAGGGCATTTAAATGGCTGTTGGATAAACATATGGATGATAATGGAATAGTGTAGGTTAGATGGGCTTCAGATTGGTTTCACAGGTTGGTGCAACATCAAGGGCTGAAGGGCCTGTACTGTGCTGTTATGTGCTATGCTACCAGACCTGCTGAGCTTTTCTGGCAATTTCTATTTTTGTTCCCAATTAGCAGTTGTTCAGTCTCTCAGGCTGACCTTTACTCATTCCATTACTGCCCAATGGGATGTGCAGGGTAGTTGGATAAGTCATGATAAATGTGAGATAGGGTGGATCTCAGTAGGATGGTCTTCAGAGGGTTGGTGCAGACTCGATGGGCTCCTTGATGCAATACCCAATCAAAAGCTGCCTCAAGAGCAAAGATAGTAACTTTCGTTTATGGAATTCAGCCTTTTTCATCCATGTTTGGACCAAAGCTGTACTGAGGTCAGGAGCAGTGATACCTGGTAGAACACAAACTGAGCTTCAGTGAGCAGCTTATTTCTTTGCAGATACCTCTTTATAACCCTTCTTCACGTTGTATATTACTGAAATATAGGGTGGTAAATGGCTGGAATGGATTTCCCCTGCTTTTTGTGCACAGGTAATATCTGAGCAATTTTCCACAAGGTCTGCTGGATGCCACTGTCTTCGCTGTAAACTATACGAGCTGTATCTTTCTGTTGAGAGGGTACCCAATGGTCTGCTCTGACTATGGTGGTTTTACCTTTTTACTGGCACATTTTAGCTACGAGTACAACTAGTTAGATCAACTTATTCATACCCAGAATTTTTATTGAATTCTAATTTCACTTTCTGCTGTGGAGAGATTCAAAGCCAGATTCCCTGAACCTTAGGCTGGGGGCTTGGATTATGAGTTACCTCAAGGCTTCACTGTTCCTATGTTCCTGGCCAATCGTCCATCTTTCACCTTCCATGACCTTGAATTTATCTAAAGCTCTACTACCTGTATCCTAACTCTCACACAGCCCCATCTACTCATCATCTCTTCATTTAATAATCTTCGTTGACTCTCAGTTAAGCAGCATTTCAATTTTAAACTTCACACCCTTATTTTCAAATCCTTGAGTGTCTTTGGCTTGCTACCTCTCTTTCCTTTTGTAAAGTGTTCTGTAAACCCCACCTCTTTGACTGAGCTTTTTGTCAATTATCCTAATATTCCCCTAGGATTTCTGTCATTTTTGTTTTGACAGTGCTGCTGTGAAGCACTTTAGCACATTTTACTCAACTGTAAAACTATATAAATGCAAATTATTGTTGTTGTGTTAATATTATTGTGTTAAGACCCAACATGCATGAAGTGCGTTTCCAACTGCATCACAGCTTGGTATGGCAACTGCTGTGCCCAGGACCATAAGAAACTGCAGAGAATTGTGAACACAGCCCTGTACAACACGCAAGCCAAACTTCCAGCCATTGAACTCCATCTATACTTCTTGCTGCCTTGGAAAGACATACAACATAATTAAAGACCTCCCCCCCCCCCCCGCCCCAATTATAATCTCTTCCAATCTCTTTCGTCAGGCAGAAGATTCAAAAGCTTAAACACACGTACCAACAGATTCAAGAACAACTTCTCCCCCACTGTTATTAGCCTTTGAATGGACCTCTCAAATTTTAAATTTAATGTTAATTACACCCTCTCTGCAGCCATAAAATTGCATTCTTCACTCTGTTCTACTACGCTTATGCACTTTGTCTGGTAAGATCTGCCTGAACTGCACGCAAAACAAACTTTTCACTGTTCCTAGGTACAAGTGACAATAATAAATCAAAACAAATCAAAATCTGGAGAACTGCTTGCATGTTCCAAAAACGTTAAGGAACAGTCCCCAACTAATGCAAGAGTTATGTCTGTAACAAGCCTAATGTATGCTTGGTTCACATTTTGTTAGAGGCATTTCAGGATTACATTACATTGGATTATGAGCTAGGATCCTTCGTATGTCTCAATAAACAGGACAACAGCATACAGCATATCAAGCCTTTGGGTATCAAAGATCATATTACTCTCATCTGAGAACAGTGAACAAATTGACCTCTGATATTTTCATAGATTTTATGCTTTATATATATATAAAGTAAAAATCTTTGGAATTTGATTAAATCAAAAGGTTAAGTAAGTTAAAGTAAAAGTATCTTCTTGCAAATAGCTTTGGCATTTAAAGTTATTGCATTCATAAAACCAGGGTACTAAAGGGTTTATCAAATTCCAGTCATATTACAGAAGAGTTTACCTAGCAATATAAACAGGGAGTCACTTGTGTGCAATGTTGGTCCTTCAGCTAACCTTGTCTCAGCTATACACATCAGCTAATGTCATGGCATCGCCAATGAAAGATAAATCCTTAATTGTTCATTTTAAGTACATAAATAACAATGCCAAGGCCGCAGTAAAGATATTAGTGAAAAACTGGAAAACTTGGGCCTGCATTTTCAATCTGGGCTTTGTTTTTTCCCCTCAAAGTGGTTGGTCTTTAGCTTCTTAGAATCCCTACAGTGTGGAAACAGGCCCTTTGGCCCAACAAGTCCACACCAAACCTCAGAGCATCCCACCCAGACCCATCCCCCTATAACCCACCTAATCTACACCTCCATGAACACTATGGGCAATTTAGCATGGCCAAACAACCTAACCTGCACATCTTTGGACTGTGGGAGGAAACCCACACAGACACAGGGAGAATGTGAAAACTCCACACAGACAGTCGCCTGAGGGTGGAATCTGAACCCAGGTCCCTGGTGCTGTGAGGCAGCAGTGCTAACCACTGTGTCACCGTGCCGCCCCAGCTTTGATTGTGATGGCCAGATATTTGGTAAACTTAAACTTACAGCTGAACACTCACCGTGCTTCAGGAACATTTATTTTCCCTTTTTCTATCTGTTGATCAACAGATATGATAAGCTTGGTCAATGGATTTTTTAAATGTAAATAACTAGTGTGGTTGAGCTATATCTGTCCAATTTATTTTTAAGAGGCTAAATAGTCTGCTGTTTGATGGTGTCAATTTCATTTGCACATAAAAGGAAATCATATCTTGTTTATAACATGTTAATAACCAACTTCTTGTAAACGATTCAAATGTTCATAATTAATAATGAATACTAGTAAAACTAGTTTTGTAATCAGTTCATGAATAGTGCTTCCTTCTAAAGTTATTTTTCCTTGGTCATAGAATAGAACAATACAGCGCAGAACAGGCCCCTCGGCCCTCGATGTTGCGCCGCCCTGTGAACTAATCTAAGCCCATCCCCCTACACTACCCCATCATCATCCATATGCTTATCCAAGGACTGTTTAAATGCCCCTAATGTCATGTTCTAGTTCTTCCCTTCGCTCATTAAAACAACAATATTAAGGGAGATGGCTGCTTCCATAATGAGAGCTAAGAATTTCAAGGAACTTCAAGGGTATCAAGGAAGATTGGAACTAAAACGGCAGACAAAACTGATACTTGAATCAGTCAAGTCCACAGTGTTGGCATGATCAGCTATCCTAGTTGTTGGGGGACACATCTAGAATTCTCCTTGCTCACTGACGAATAACACTTTGTTTTGTCAACATGCCCAAGTTGTTAGTGATTAGCTAAATGGTGTATATCCCTACTGGGAGTGTGCGCACTCTAGATAAGGCAAATAAAATCTATTGCGAAAACATGAGTATGATGATGTGTTTAATCTGCACCTAACAGATCAAAAAAAAACTGAAATTGATTAATTGGAGACTCTTCATTGAATAACACTCTAACCTATCTGGCAACGAATAGGAGTCCTCCTTGCCAAGCAAAACAATTCCACTTACAAAGTAGGATTGAATTCAACCCAGCAGGAGTGTAGGAATAGGAGTCAATAAGGTAGGATTGGAGTGGCAGTTTTCTATCCGCACAAATGAGACACCACATGTTTTGTATATTAGGAAGGACAGATCCTCTGATTTTTGGCTCATGCCTGAAGATCAGCTCTATCAACAGAAAGTACTTGGTAGAATCCAGAAGTATGACAAACTAGTCACATAACATTATTTTCAAGGCCCTTCAGTTATTGTCTTGAATTTGCAGATAAGCATTTCCTCCAAAAACAGCCAGACTGGGATGGCATAAGCAGTGATCCAATTCTTTTCCATTTGTAGGAAAATCAAATGAATTCAGAAATCTAAACATTCCTCATTTTGACCGATCTTTGAAATAATGATCCAGATAAGCCATTCTAATCAAACACCTACATCATAGGACATGTTTTATAGTTCAAAAGAACCATGAAATTATGGAGCAAGTATTTATTTGCATTAAACCATAAAAACCCCTGGAACTCGTGTGCATCTTTGCAACAATCACTGCTGTCTTCAACATTCTCTGAAAACTGACTTTCACATTTCTTCAACAAGAAAACGGTTATGATCATGTTAAGCACGCTGACCCAGAGTTTGCTGAGTGACTTTCACCTTTCTTGGTTCCCCAGAAACTTTCTTGCAAGCTTATCACAGGAGATTCCTGCTCTTCGGGTGCCTGATCAATGCTGGTGCTCTGTCAGAGGATTGGCAAAGTCTGGGAGTTCAGCAGCCGTAAGAAGACTCTTCGGCTAATGGGGGTAAAGAGTAAACTGGGCATAAAAGGCAATTGCTCTCATTTTCAGGCACCAGTATCACTATTCAATCATTCTCCAATGGACTGACCGTGGAGTAAGCAGTACACAGGTTACATGCTGCCTCCTCAGTTTCGTAATTTCAGTGTGCAGCCCAGTGGCAAAATTGTTGATTGACAACACATCAAAACTAAAGGGTCCAAATGGGTGCACAACTTGCAAAAGTTTCAGTTAACCTGCTCACCTTAAAAGCAGTCTGCACCATTTAAAAGGATCTCATCGTTCAGAAGCTCTTATTAATTCTGTGGAAGAATAGGAAATGGAGTGTGTGACAAGAAAATAGGTTGCCATGGTTTTTTGGAATGTGGCACTGAAGGCATTTGTACACACGGCAGCAAGAAGGAACCAGCAGCTCTGCAAGGCAAACCTTCAGACAAGAAAAGGAGCAGCTAGCCAGGGAAGTCAATCCCTGAACTCAATTTTCAAAGGCATCGCAGCATTTCCACAAGAGGTTCAATGACCTCAGTTCGGGTGGTGAAGGTCATTAAATGCAGCTTGATGTGGTATCTTCTATCCACCTTTCAAATTTATCACCTTGCTCAATGACCATACACCCAGCAGCAGTCAGCAATCAGAACTCAGGCCTAACATTCAGATATTTCATCTCACTTCCAAAAACCTTGCAAAGCTGTTAGCCTCACTCCCAACTAGCACTGTTTCCAAACCGTCCAACCAGCTGGCTAGTACAGGCAACACTTGCTATCCAAAGTGCAACACAAACATAGATGTTTTTCTCTTTCTGCTACAGGACAAAGTGGCCCATAACAGAAGGAAGCAGGTCTGAACTAGAGGCATACAAACACATATGCAACACCTGAGCCTAAGACAAGATGGCGCATTGCATCATGGGATCATGGCACTGCTCAATGCATGACTGTACGCTCCTGCCTTCTGCTTAGTTTTCAATCCAACCCCACCCAATTATGAACCCCACCCAATTATGCTTTCTGCTGACACTTGCATTGAACCCTAACCTCCCTTCCCTCAGCCCAGTGATCTCTTTAAAACTTGATGCTTTCAACAAGCACCATCTGGTCAGTCAGTGAAGCCTCATAATGAATGGTGAGAGCTAAGAAGAAAGCAATGTACTTAGTCTGGCACTCACAGCCCAGATACTGCCACTAGCTGTACCTCAGAAGAAAGTTGGGAATTACACATGGCAAGTCACCAGGCACAAGCAAGGCCGGGCTAGGGGACAGAACAATTCACAGAACAATTCACAATTCAACAGAACAGCTCGTGGTAGGTGAGACCACAGATGAGTTTTGGTGCAGGGGACTCAGGCAAGGACCTCAATGGTGACAATCAGGAGAATGTGGATGACAACACACCCTGAGATGATTAGTGTACTGGAAGACTTGGCAGATAGCCTTCTGGCACTGTCAATGAGCATAGAGGAATGCGGTTCCAACTTGGGGCAGGACTTTTCCATGGAAACTGTGGCAGGCTCAGAGACGGTACTTAGAAATCTACCCATGATGCAGCAGCCTGTTGTCTCAGGGTTTTTCGTAGCACAAGTAAAAGCCACCAACGGTTCGGTGCTACAGTGAAGCTCAGACTGAGGTTGAGGGATCCATACTTGTTGCCATACAGTCTCACACTGCAGCCATATACCTGCAGATCCTCGTGTGCAAAGGAGAATGAAGGCTTTCAACATAGTCTAGCAATGTACTCACCAACAAAGTACAAAGTTTGCTAACGCAGTGCTGGGCATGCTTATTGTGCACAAACATGCTGTCCTCTTCAATCATGCTACCACTCAGCCAGGAATCTTGCTGCATTGCCTCCAGTCAGCCAGACCAAATTGCTGCCACCTTTGGTGAGGTGCTATAATCTAAAGCCAGTCCTCAAGGTGCAGAGCTGCTTGAGATTAGGGGTTCATTAATGTGTCACTCCATACACAATCACACATCAATTGCATAACCCTGAAGTGGGAGTCTTTGCATTGCCAGATCCTCTGGCCATTTACATACAGCTCTTACAGAGTAGTAGAAGTTACCCTACTCCTTCCACTGAGAATGGTGTTCTGACTTTTGTGACAGCCCCTGGCAAAACACTGTATTTGCCCGTCCTGTGTTTCTCTAGTCACTGGACTCTGTCACCTCCCTAAGGCATCGATAGAAAGTCGTGGCTATGAAGTCTACCCTAGACTGTAAAGAACTGCTTTTGTAGACATCGAGGGAGAGATGATCTTAACAACTGCTAGCCATCTCCTCATACTGATAAAAAACGAAAAAACTGTGGATGCTGTAAATCAGGAACATAAACAGAATTTGCTGGAAAAGCTCAGCAGGTCTGGAGGCATCTATGAAGGAAAAATCAGAGTTAATGTTTCAGGTCTGGTGACGAAGGCTTACTGGACCCAAAATGTTAACTCTGATTTTTTTCTTCACAGATGCTGCTCGACCTGCAGAGCTTTTCCAGCAAATTCTGTTTATGTTCCTCACACTGATCCGTAGGTCTAGATCTTTTGAAGGAGGGATTACAATTCGTAACCATTTCTCATGTGGCATGAAGCCACCTCAAAACCTGTTTCCTGGCTGACTGTAACACACGAATGACAGTAACAGATCCCCTCCTCTCCTCATTTCTCCAAGATCAATGTCACATCCAACACAATCTCAGGCATTTTTATGGTGGCACGAGACATCCTGAAGAAAAAGATCAGTTAAGGAACTATGCTAAGATAATTGCATCACAATTTTAATTATGTGATGATCTCAACGAGATTTGCAGATTGAAAAGCATGCACCCACAGCTCAGCAAGGGTGCCATGCGGGCAACCCTACCCTGGATATTCTTTATTTGAATGGACTTTCTGTAATGGAAAACAAACACCAAGAAAAATTAGGTCTTTTTGTTCGTGGGCTTTTAATTGGAAAACTGAACTGGCCAGTAGCTCTTCAAGAGATGCAGATAATGTTTAAGAAGGTAGCACTGCATCAGAAGTTTGCAGTTCCAACAATAACAAATTTGTGTCACCTCTAACATGAGGAAACACCCCAGACACTCTACAGAAGCCCTGCAGAACAAACAATGACACTGAACCATAGTTAGTAGTACAGATGATGAATGGTCTTGTCAAAGAAAGAGGTTTAATGAAGTGTCTTAAAGGTTTTAAGTAATATGTAGAGAATGGAGATGTAGGGAGGGAATTCCGGTGCTTGGAATCTAGACAACTGAAAGCGTGGTCACCAACAGTGCTACAATTATAATTGGGAATGTACAAGAGCACACAATTAGAGAAGCACAGATATCTCAGTGTTGTGTAATTGGAGACTACAATGGTAAGGAGGGACAGGAACACTGGAGGATTCAGAATGAGAACTTTAAAATGAAGACATTGGTTCGCACTCAAGCAATGTATGTCAATAAGTGGAGGAGCTATAGGGAAATAGGGCTTGCAGCAAATTGATTTGATTTATTGATGCCCCACATATCAAGATACAGTGAAAAGCATTGTTTTGATTGCTATCCAGACAAATCATACTTTACTGAAGTAAATCAGAGTAATAGAACAGACTGCAGAATGTGATAGTAGGAACTGCCAATGCTGGAGTCTGAGAATGACAAGGTGTAGAGCTGGATGAACACAACAGGCCAGGCAGCATCAGAGGAGCAGGAAAGCTTACGTTTTGGGTCCAGACCCTTTCTGAAGAAGGGTCCAGACTTGAAATGTCAGCTTTTCTGCCCCTCTGATGCTGCTTGGCCTGCTGTGTTCATCCAGCTCTACACCTTGTTATCTCAGACTGCAGAATGTAGTGTTACAGTTACAGAGAAGGTACAGAGAAAAACCAACTCTAATATGAGAGGTCCGTTCATAAGTCTGATAACAGTAGGGAAGAAGCTGTTCTTGAGCCTGCTGGTATATATTTTAAAACTCTTATATCTTCTGCCTGATGGAAGAGGGTGGAAGAGAGTATAACAGGGGTGGGAGGGATTTTTGATTATGTTGGCTGCTTTCCCGAAGCAGTGGTAAGTATAGACAGAGTCAATGGAAGGAAGGCTGGTTTGCATAATGGACTGGGCTGTGTTCACAACTCTAATTTCTTGTAGTTCAGGACAGGGAAGTTGCCATTACAAGCTGTGGTACATCTGGATAGGCTGCTTTTTACGGTGCGTCTACAAAAATTGGTAAGAGTCATTGTGGACAGCAATAAGACATGGACAGCAGTGTTTTGGATTATTCCAGGTTTAGAGAAGATGGAATCTGGGAGGCCAGCCAACATTTTGTGAGAATAGTTGAGCCTAGAGCTAATGAAGATATGGATGAGGGTGTCAGGAACAGATGAGTTGAGACATAGAAATATGCACATATAAATATAGTGGCCATAACAGCAAGTCAGAAGCTAGGAATTCTACAGCAAGTAACTCACCTCCAGTCTCCCCACTAATTGTCCACCAACTGCAAGACATCACACAGCAGCATAATGGAATACTCTTGACTTGCCTGGATCACGCAGATCTAACAACACTCGAGGGACTTGACACTATCCAGGACTTAAGGTTGACGCCCCATTCACCACTTCAACATTCTCCCTCCACCACAGATGCACAGTGGCAGTGATGTGTACCGTCTACAAGGTGCACCGCAGCAACTTATTAGGGTCCTCGAACAGCGATTTCCAAGTCGACAATCTCTAACACCTAAAATGAACAGGAACACCAAGCTTCCCCATAAAGGAAAGCACGGTGGCTCAGTGGTTAGCACTGCAGCCTCACAGCACCAGGGACCCGGGTTCAATTCCAGCCTCAGGTGACTTTCTGTGTGGAGTTTGCACATTCTCCCCGTGTCTGTGTGGGTTTCCTCCGGGTGCTCTGGTTTCCTCCCACAGTCCAAAGATGTGCAGGCTAGGTGGATTGGCCATGCTAAATTGCCCATAGTGTTCAGGGGTGTGTGGGTTATAGGGGGATGAGTCTGGGTGGGATGCTCCAAGGGTCAGTGTGGACTTGTTGGGCCGAAGGGCCTGTTCCCACACTGTAGGGCTTCTGATTCTGATTCTAATTCAAAAAAATGCATCACCTTACACTTCTCTGCCTTGAATCCCATCTGCACATTCCTCCAACTTGTTTGTGTCCTTTTGGAGTTCTACACTGTCTTCCTCTGTTGCATTCTTTCCACATTTTGTGCCATCTGAAACCTTTGAGATTTGTCCCCTGCACACCAAGATCCATTGATCACTATGTTTTCCTATCACTCAACTAATTTTGTATCTACATTGTTAGGGTCCCTTTTATTCCATGACCTATAACTTTCGTCTCACATCTGTTAGTGACAGCGTATCAAAGACCTTCTTGAAGTCCCTGTATACCAAATCAACAGCACTTCTCTCTTTGAGCCTATTACTTCTTCAAAAAAAGTCCACCAAGGTAGTTAAACACGATTTCATAGAACATAGAACACAGAACATAGAACAGTACAGCAAAGTACAGGCCCTTCGGCCCACAATGTTGTGCCGACCTATTATCCTACTAAGATCAATCTACCCTGCATACCCTACATTTTAATTATTCTCCACGTACCGAACCAAGAGGCGCTTAAAATGATCTAAAGTATCTGACTCCACTACCACTGCCGGCAGCGCATTCCACACGCCCACCACACTCTGTGTGAAGAACCTACCTCTGACATCTCACCTATACCTTCCTCCAATCACCTTGAAATTACGCCCCCTCGTAATAGTCATTTCCACCCTGGGAAAAAGTCTCTGACTATCCACTCTATCTATGCTGCTCATTGTCTTGTACACCTCTGTCAAGTCTCCTCTCATCCTCCCTTGCTCCAAAGAAAAAAGCCCTAGCTCCCTCAACCTTTCCTCATAAGATCTGCCCTCCAGTCCAGGCAGCATCCTGGTAAATCTCCTCTCCTCTCTAAAGCTTCCACATCTTTCCTATAATGAGGTGACCAGTGCTGGACACAATATTTCAAGTGTGGTCTAACCAGAGTTTTATAGGGCTGCAGCATAACCTCACGGCTCTTAAACTCAATTCCCTTGCTAATGAAAGCCAACACACCATATGCCTTCTTTACAACCCTATCAACTTGGGTAGCAACTTTCAGGGGTCTATGGACGTGGACCCCCAAGATCCCTCTGTTCCTCCAGTCCGCTGAGAATCCTGCCATTAACCCTGTATTCTACATTCAAATTCGACCTTCCAAAATGAATCACTTCACACTTTTCTGGGTTGAATTCCATCTGCCACTTCTTTGCCCAGCTCTGCATCCTGTCAATGTCCAGTTGCAACCTACATCAGCCCTCCACGCTGTCCACAACTCCACCAACCTTCGTGTCATCGGCAAATCTCCTAATCCACCCTTCCACTTCCTCATCCAAGTCATTTATAAAGATCACACAGAGCAGAGGTCCCAGAACAGATTCCTGTGGAACACCACTGGTCACCGAGCGCCAGGCGGAATACTTTACATCTACTACCACCCTCTGTCTTCTATTGGATAGCCAGTTTTGTATCCAGACAGCCAAATTTCTCTGAATCCCCTGCCTCCTTACTTTCTGAATGAGCCTACCATGTGGAACCTTATCAAATGCCTTGCTAAAATCCATATACACCACATCCACTGCTCTACCTTCAATGTGTTTTGTCACATCCTCAAAGAATTCAATAAGGTTTGTGAGGCATGATCTTCCCCTCACAAAGCCATGCTAACTATTTCCAATCAAACCATGCTTTTCCAAACAATCATAAATATTATCACTCAGAATCCTCTCCAATAATTTGTCCGCCACAGAACTAAGACTGACCGGTCTGTAATTACCAGGATTATCCCTATTACCTTTCCTGAACAAGAGAATGACATTTGCCACCCCCAATCATCTGGTCCTACTCCAGTGGACAGTGAGGACGCAAAGATCATTGCCAAAGGGGCAGCAGTCTCTTCCCTCGCTTCCTGTAATAACCTTGGGTATATCCCGTCTGGTCTGGGGACTTATCTATCCTCATTGTTTTCAAAATTTCTAGCATATCCTCTTTCCTAACATCAAACTGTTTGAGCATATCAACCTGTTTCATGCTGTCCTCACAAATGTCAAGGTTCCTCTCACTGGTGAATACTGAAGCAAAGTATTCATTGAGGACCTCCCTTACCTCCTTTGACTCTATGCACAAGTTCCCTGATTGGCCCTACCCTCACGCTGGCCATCCTCACATAAGCATAGAACGTTTTGGGGTTTTCCTTGATCCCACTCGCCAAGGTTTTCTCATACCCACTTCTAGCTCTCCTAAGTCCATTCTTCAGTTCCTTCCTGGCTACCTTATAGCCCTCTAGAGCCCTGTCCGATCCTTGCTTCCTCAACCTTCAGTAAACTTTCTTCTTCCTCTTGACGAGGTGTTCCACATGTCCTGTCATCCAAGATTCCTTCACCTTACCATCCTTTCCTTGCCTCAGTGGGACAAACCTATCCAGTACTTGTAGAAACTGCTCCCTAAACAACCTTCAGATTTGCCCTTTAGAAATCGCCATCCTTCAATATCATAAGAGTGAAGATGTGGATATTGGGGGGGTGGGGAATGACTCTTCCTATCAGTCCTGAGTGTGCCTATATGACAAAAACTGCAGCAGTTCAAGTTACCACCATCTTCTCCATTATCAATTCTGGCCTTCCACGAGTGAATAAAAAGAAATAGCAATGCGAGGAACTAAAAGGGATTGGCACAATTGGCATCTGTCAGAATGCTACAAGCATTGCAGCTGCCCCACACAGATACCAGCAGCAGGAAGGTCGTTAGTCACTTGGAGGAAGGGAATTTGTTAAAGTGGAGTACACCTGAGGGCTTTAAGTGTCTGGAGATGAAGATGAACCAATTCTCCAGATAGCAGGTATACACCATCTGCAATTAATAATAACAAATAAATGGTCAGGAGGAGGTGGTTGACATTAAATTGGAGGCCTGATCTTTTCCATCTGTATACACTGATGGAGAAGCCCTTTACGACTTGCACAAACTGGGTAAATTTACTCTCCTGTATTCATAGCTGTTGCTAGGGATTTCTTTTTAAAGATTAATAAAACTCAATATGGATAGTGGAATATTTGCTCTAATTCAGTGCATAGCAGCACACTATGATGCACAGAAGTGAAAAATTGCCGATCCTAAGTTATATTCAATGTATTCTTAAGCAATACAGGCCATTTTATGAAAAAGAGAGGATGAATGATCAAGTACAAAAGTATCTTTGTTTATTGTAAACCTGTACATTTTCATGGTAGAATTTGGAAGGTTTCAGAAGGCCCAGTTTAAGGTGATTAGTTTATCCACTCAAGATTTATCTATTACAGTGATATTTCAAGTTATCAGCATTAATTTTTGTGGATTAAGTACAATTTAGTTATTTGCAATGAAACGTTTTCCACCTTCTCTCTCTCTTGCCAAGCAGTATTTGCCTAAAAGCAAAACACTGATGATGCTGGAAATCTGATATAAAAACGAAGTTCTGGAGAAACTCGGCAGGTCTAGCAGTATCTGTGAAGAGAGAAACTGTTTATGTTCTGAGTCAGATATAACTCCTCTTCAGATCTGTCATACTGATCTCGAAATGGTGACTGTGTTTCTGTCTCCACAGATGTTGCTAGACCTGCCGAGTTTCTCCAGTCCTTTTTTTGTAAGCAGCACTTGTTTTGATTTGACTTGATTTGATTTATTTGAAGTAACGTGACTAAATACAGTGAAAAGCTTTGTTTTACAACCAGTACAGGCAGGTCTTAGCCAACAGGGACATTACAGATCATGGGTGCTTAAACAGTTTTTTTTCCTATTAATTTGTGGGATGTGGGTGTTGCTGTCTGGCCAGCATTTCTTGCCTGTCCCTAGTTGCCCTTGAGAAGGTGGTGGTGAGCTGCCTTCTTGAACCGCTGCAGTCTCCTGCTGTGGGTTAACCCACAATCCTATTAGGGAGGGAATTCCCGGATTTTGACCCAGCAACAGTGAAGGAATGGCGATATGTTTCTAAGTCAGAATGGTGAGTGACTTGGAGGTGGTGGTGTTCCCATATGTCTGATGTCCTTGTCCTTCTAGATGCAAGTGATTGTGGGTTTGGAAGGTGCTCTCTATGGATCTTTGGTGAATTTCTGCAGTGCATCTTTTAGATAGTACACACTGCTGCTACTGAACGTCGGTGGTGGAGGGAGTGGATGCTTGTGGATGTGGTGTCAATCAAGTGGGCTGCTTTGTCCTGGCTGGTGTCAAGCTTCTTGAATATTGTTGGGGCTGCACTCATCCAGGTAAGTGGGGAGTATTCCATCACACTCCTGACTTATGCCTTGTAGATGGCGGACAGGCTTTGAGGAGTCAGGAGGTGAGTTACACGCCACAGTATTCCCTAGCTTCTGGCCTACCCTTGTAACCATTGTGTTAATGTGGTGAGTCCGGTTGAGTTTCTGGTCAATGGTAACCCCCAGGATGTTGATAGTGTGTAATTCAGTGATGGTAACACCATTGAATGTCAAGCGACGGTGGTTAGATTGTCTCTTATTGTTGATGGTCATAGCCTGGCATTTGTGTGGCACGAATATCAGTTGCCACTTGTCAGCCCAAGCCTGGATATTGTCCAGATCTTGTTGCATGTGAACATGGACTGCTTCAGTATCTGAGGAATCACGAATGGTGCTGAACATTGTGTAATCATCAGCAAATGTCCCCACTTCTGACCTTATGATGGAGGGAAGATCTTTGGTAAAGCAGCTGAAGATGGTTGGGTCTCGGACACTATCCTGGGGAACTCCTGTCCTGGAACTGAGACGATTGACCTCCGACAACCACGGCCATCTTCCTCTGTGAGGCATACAAGGTTACAACTGCTCACGAGGTGTGCAAAGCAAGACCAACGTTATTTGAAGTTAGAGAGTTATTTCAGCAGTCCAATAACAGCAGGGAAGAAGCTGTTCTTGAACCTGTCAATGCATGTGTTCAAGCTTCTATATCTTCTGCCTGTTGGAAGAAGTCACAGGCGAGCATTACTGGAGTGGAGGGGGTTCATTGACGATGTTGGCAGCCTTTCTGTGGCAATGAGATGTGTAAATGGAATCCATTTGGCTCGATGATGGACTGGGCTGTGTACACAACCTTCTGTAGTTTCTTGCAGATCAGTTGCCTTATCAAGCCATTCTGCACCAGGAAATTATGCTTTCTATAGTGCATCTGTCAAAACTGGTGAGGGTCCATATAGACATATCAAATTTCCTAAGCTGTCTGAGGAAGAAGAAGGGTTGTTGTGCCTTCTTCACTATCACATCTATTTGCTTTTCCTTCACTGGTGTCACAACTTTCCTGGTGATAACGCAACTGATGGTAATGTAGCCATTAGTTTATATATCAGATTAAAATTTAGAATTACGTGCATTTGCAAAATGGATGTAACTTTGTGGTAAATAGAGGTAAATGATAGAACTAGAATTGTTTAAATCCATATCCGACAAGATTACAAATAAGGACCAGTTTTTCCAACCCCACAGCACAACAGACACTCTCAGTATCAGATTATGTACTATGCTACTTCACCAGTAACTGTCGACAATAGTATTGCTCTCAATCTTATTGTTCACTTGACTGCTCACTTACCTGCTTGCTCTGCTTTTCGCCATTACACAGATTCAGTTGATAATTATATGATGCTTTTATCAAAGTGCATTGAGCAGTTTATTACTGTCACTGCAGCGCAGTAGTAAGGGAGTGTTGCAGTGCCAAAGAAGCACTGTTTTGGGAATAACGCATTAAATAAGACCTCATTTGCAGATGCAAATGAAAATTTCCCCTTGGCAGTGATTAGAAAAGCAGATGAATTTGTGCAGGCATTGCACCAGTATTTATCTTACATTCAACATCAATCTGATCTCCCTGTTATAAGGTTGCTGTTTGTGAGGTCTTGCTGTGCACTACGAGGCCTCCATGTTTCCTCTAGTAAAATAGTAACTACATAACAAAAGTACTTCATGGGCTGTAAAGTGTTTTGAAACAGGTGAGGTCATGAACATACATACATGCAAGTTTCAGGTCTTTCTTCACAGTCCATCAGCAGCTGAAGTGCTCCTTGGACTTGGGCTTTGTTTCTCAGCATCTGTAGTGCAGAATTCAAATAAGCCATAACAACCCTTACTGTCTGAGAACCACTTCTTCTTCCCACCATCTCCATATAGCAATAATGACGGGAAATTCAACAAGCAAAATTGGTAGAAAGTAACATGTGAACTTTAACTCACTCAAAAAAAAGACTAATAGTAATTACAATGCCATTTCTGTTATTCCACAAAACCTTTGCAGCAAGTTTGTCCTTCCATAACAAATAGAAGGAAAATATCAACAAGCTTCATAAGGTCATAGACTAGTGAAGTGGAGATGCAATTTAGAGCTGATAAGTACAAAGCGTTGAATTCTGTAAGAAATACCAAAGGCAGTATATCTGAACAAGTGTACTATTTTGAGGTGTGAATATTCCATAATCTTTGATGGGGGCAGGGCACTTCACAGGGTGAACAAGGATAAAGTGAAACCTGATAGAAATGTTCAAAATAACACATGGTTTGACAGAACAAGTCAGGATGAATTATTTCCTCTGGAAAATGTTGGGAACAGTTCAGAAATTTAAAATAAATTGGTTAAAAAAGTGGAGTTGAAATGAGAAACCTGATGATAAAGGTTAAAATCTGGAGCACTGTCTGAAAGGGTAGTGAAATGAGATCCATAGAAACTTTCATGATTCAACTGAACACATGATTGAAGAGATCTAATTTGGAGGGTCATGCAGTAAAAGCAGAAGTATAGGTCTAATTGGATAACTGTTTAAGGAGGCAATACAGGTGTATTGAACAAAATGGCCACCTTCTGTACTATAATATTCTGTGATTTAGCAGGCATGTAGTTGCATCCTTTCCTTTTCATGTAGCCTTGGTGCTGCTCCTTGCATGCTCTTCTGTCCTTGAACTCAGGTCAGTTACCTGATTTAATGGTAATGTTAGTGAGTGATATACAGTTTTGAGGTTACAAGTTGTGCTGGGATACAATTCTATTGATGGTCCACAATGTCTCTTGGATACACAGTCTGAACAGTTCTGAATGCACCTCATTTAGCACAGGGTAGATCCACACATGATGCAATGTGTCTTCAGTATGACTATGCAACTTGCGAGTTAGACAAAAAAAAATCAAAATGACACAAGACCATTCAGCCCACCATGTATGGACCAGATCTTTGCAAGAACTGCTCCTCAGCACTTTCTGCATATTCCCTTTCTAATGTTATTGAATTGGTTTCCACCAACCTTTCAAATAGTGCACTCCAGATCATAATGAATTATGCAATGATTTTATTTCCTCCTCTTGTCCTCAGCAGTTAGATTCCTCAAATCTGTGTTCTCTGCTTACTACTCCTTCTGTCACTCAAAAGATTGTATTTTAATGAATAAAAGCAGAAGTTGTTGGAAAAGCTCAGCAGGTCTGGCAGCATCTGTGAAGAAAAAAAATCAGTTAACATTTCGGGGCCAGTGACCCTTCCTCAGAACAGTATTTTTACATTGTATTTAAAACTTCCAACATTTTACACACCTTGAACAGCTTTTCTCTTAACATTTTCTGCTTTCTGAGGTGAAAAAAGTTTCTGTACTCCAACCAGGTAACCAAGATCTTTCAGGGAGCAAAGAGCATCACAGGGCAATCAGAATTATCAAAATGCATAAAACAAGCACCAAGGCAATTCTAGAAAGTGACATCATGGTACATATTGAGGAGGAGGCGCCACGTAATAAGGAGGCAGCAGAGGTAAATATTTTATTTAGCTTACCTAAACATAGAGTCATACAGCACAGAAGAGGCCTTTTGATCCATCAAGTCTCTGCCAACCTACCTACACTAGTCCCACTTTCCAGCACTTGGTCCATAGCACTTGAGTGACATGACAATTTAACTGCTCATCCATGTATGGCACGGTGGTTCAGTGGTTAGCACTTCTGCCTCACAGCGCCAACAACCTGGGTTCAATTCCACCCTCTAGCGACTGTCTGTGCAAACTTCACATGTTCTCCCTGCGTTTGCATGGGCTTCCTCCGGGTGCCCCGGTTTCCTCTCACAGTCCAAAGATGTGCAGTCTAGGTGGATTGGCCATGCTAAATTGCCCACAATGTTCAGGGATGTGTGGATTAGCTGGGTTACAGGGGGATGGGTCTGGGTTGGATGCTCAGAGTTGGTGTGGACTTGTTGGGCCGAAGGGCCTGTTTCCATTCTGTAGGGATTCTGTACTTCCATGACATAAAAGATTCTGAGGTTTACACCTCTACTACTCTCACAGGCAGGACATTGCAGATTTCCACCACCCTCAAGTGAAAATATTTTTATTTAAAACCTTAAAATTATACCTCCTTGTAACTGACCTTTCTGAAGAAGGGTCTAGGCCCGAAACGTCAGCTTTCCTGCTCCTCTGATGCTGCTTGGCCTCCGGTGTTCATCCTGCTCTACACGTTGTTATTTCAATTAAGAAGAACTGCTTCCTATTGATGCTGTCCATTCCCCTCAATTTTATACACCTCAGTCAGGTCACCCCCTCAGCCTTCTCTGCTCTGAGGAAAAAAACATGAGCTTATCCAACGTCACTGCGTTGCTAAAATACTACATCCCAGACAACATCCTGATGAATCTCCTCTGCAACCACTCCAGTACAATTACATCCTACCTACAGTGAGGCAACCAGAACTGCATACAGTACTCCAACTGTGGCCTTAGCAAAGCATTATACAGCTCCACCATAACCTCCCTGTTCTTATAATCTATGCCATGACTGATAAAGGCAAGTATCCTGAATTCATTTTTCTCTACCATATTGACTTGTCCTGCCACCTTCAGGGAGTTGTAGACGAGCACTGCAAGATCCCTCTGTTCCTCTGAGCTTCCTAATGTCCTGTTCTTCATTGAGTTCCCCCTTGTCTTGTTTCTTCTTCCGAAGTGTATTACCTCATACATTTCAGGGTTAAAATTCCATCTGTCACTGATCTGCTCATCTGACCAGTCCATCGATATCTTTCTATAACCTAAGGCCTTCTTCCTCACTATTAAACATTCAGCCCATCTTCATGTCATCCACAAAATTATCAACCACTCCTCCCCAATATTCTCATGTGTTATTTGAATATATATATCACAAACAATGGAGACAAAGCACTGAACCCTGGGGAATGCCACTGGCCACTAGTCACAAAACCACTTCTACCATCAGCCTCTGTCTCCAACAACTAAGCTAATTTTGGATCTAACTTGCCAAATTACTCTGGAGCATATGCTTAGACTATCTTGAACTAGACATAATATTTAAGATTTCAGTCTATTTCTGGCAAATTTATACGGTAGTGTAATAAAAGGCATGGTGAAAGAACCTTAATTCCATTGAAAACACATCCTGTTTAATGTGGGGACTCCGGGATGCTTCTTGTGGTTTGAAAAATCAATCATACAGGAAATGCCTTCAGTTGTAGGAGCTTCACCAGCAACTGGTTTCAGTCAAGTACAATTACAAGTCTTAGTGCTCAATGGATAGCAGATTTCAGGAGGTGGTCACTCCACATCTCGCATCTTACGAGTGTGCAGGTTGAGGGTTACCACTAGAGAGATAAGGAGGACTAAGCAGGTGATACAGTAGCAACCAACTGCATCTTGCCCTCTAACCTGTAATCAGTTTGGAATATTGGTGAAGCTAACGGTTCCTCTGGGCATTACAGTCATGTGCTTGGCACGACTATATGGCAGGACAGGGAAGGGAGGAAGTATTGCTAAGAACAGTCAAGTATATTGGTGGCTGCCAATGGTTATAACTAGTCCCTGGGCGAGATTCCAAATTTATTATAGTTCCAGATGGAATACTAAAATTGTGTTGAGAAGGGATGGACAGGCTCTCCTCCTTTATTCACCTGCCCTGCTCAGTTGGTCACAAGGTTAATTATAAAAAAAAGGGCCCCTCCCTTGTTATTATCACTGACACAGACCAAAATGAATTTATATGTTTTAGAAGCAACCAATTTAACAAAATACCTCAGCCCAGTGGAACATACATGCACCTCACATATCACTAACACACTCTGTCTAGAGTGGCAACTGGCTTTTAATCTATCCTCGTATATTCATGAAAGGGGAAAACACAAAGTGTGTCTCTTGCCAAAACTGTTGTTGCTCCCACTATGTTCACAGTCTGAGATACTCAAGATTACAGTTCAGTTTGTAATGCATTTCTCATGTTGCAGCTTCCTTGATAACTTCAATCATGACATTCCAGGGTTCCTTGCCCGACAGCCTCTGAACTTACATTCACTGTCATCTTTTGGCTGTTTTATAAAAGAGAGAGCACATGGTGTAATTAAAAGTTTAATACGTTCATTGGTAATCCAAGGATGTGAGTCACAGTCATGACACCACATATCACAAAAGAGTATTCTGCCTCCCTGTAGTCATGGTCCAAGACGTCACCAAGTAGTTGATCAAATGTAAAAGCTTTAAGCGTTGAATCATAATTCTGGTACACACCTGGGAACGATGTAATCGGTAGTTCACGCATATGCTGAGAATGCTCTTAAATCACATTCACTCATGACCAGGTCCAGCTGGTGTTAAAGCCCTGATCTTGGATGCGCCCAGATCTATATGCAATATGATTTGCTCCGAAAGAAAATTTTAATTGTACAAAGATCATTGTAGCAGAAAACATCAAGTAGTCTCTGTTCTCATTCATATTTTCTAGTCATGATGCTTGAGACGTATCAATGACGTATGATCTGCAGTCACTCTTGTGATCAAATCTCCCAGGAGGCAATGATATGACCTAAGGATTCTGCAGGTAGCAATGTCAAACTTCCCACAGAACTAGTCTTTTGCCTGTGTAGCACAACACTGCTTGGGAACACAGGGTCAGTTTACTTGATATCTTTTTGAAAAGAAGCAGACACAAAGTACACATTCTGAAACATTTGTAGAGGGTTCAACCCCACCCTTCAGATTATATCCCAGTGCTATTGTCAATAGCTGCAGTATAAAAGGCAATATTGTTTGCTGGACAAGGATCTACAGTCATGGTTTGAGCAAGTTTCAATCCCCAGCCATGAGAAATAGCACAGCCATTGAATTTGGGGAGAGAAGCATGTATGATGTCAGTCATCATTTCATCCTGCAGACTCACCGCTGCAGTATCCAGGCATCAAGCCACGTGAAAGTTTTTGCACTGTCCGGCCCTGTTCCAAACACACAGACCATTTCTCTCCCGTATTTGCTACCAACAAGTTCACCAGTGAGACTATCAACAACAAACGTTTGACAGAACTGAGCCTACGATTGGAGGAGCATTCGTTGCAATACCTTACTGTCACACCTACGTGTTTTTGAACAGCTCTTGGCAGGCCAGAAGAGGACCCTGCTGCGGGCCACATCGTGGCCTGCAGACTACCCTCTTGGATAAGCCAGAGATTAAACATCCAGAAAGCTTCCTGCTCCCCTTCAATCAGCCAACCAGCAACAGTCCTTGGTGACTGTGTTACCAAAAGACACTTACCTTCAACAATGCAGCACACTGTCACTGCTGCATTAAAATAGTAGTGTAGATTGTGTTCAATTTCATAGCAAGCTTTGAATCCACATCCTTCAGACTTGGGTGAAAATGCTATCAGTGGAGCGAAGCTGACAACTTAGTACTGCATTGTAGGAGTATCTACAACTCGAATTCCCATCAATTGGTAATAAAATCCTAAGCAAAATAGATGTCAAATGAGATAGTAGAAACTGCTGATGCTGGAGTCTGAGATAACAAGGTGTGGAGCTGGAGGAATACAGAAGGCCAGACAGCATCAGAGGAGCAGGAAAGCTGACATTTTGGGTTGGGACCCTTCTTCAGAAATGGGGGTGGGGAAGGGGGCTCTGAAATAAACAGAAAGGGGTGTGGGGGGCAGTGATAGGAGGTGGATAGTGGACCAGATAGGTGGGAGAGAAGACAGACAGGTCAAAGAGGCAGGGATGAAGCTAGTAAAGGTGAGTGTAGGTAGGAAGTTGGGATGGGGTGTGTCAGTGACGAGGAAGGGGCAGATAGTTGGGAGGGAAGACGGACAGGTCAAGGAGGTGGGGCTGAGGGGGTGTGCTGGTCTTGGGATGAGGTCGGTGGTGGGAAGATTTTGAAGCTAGTAAAGTCCACATTGAGACCATTGGATTGAAGGGTTCCAAGGCGGAATATGAGGTGCTGTTCCTCCAGTTTCCAGGTGGCATCGTTGTGACAATGCAGGAGGCCCAGGATAGGCATGTAGTCCAAGGAGTGGGAGGGGGAGTTGAAGTAGCTCGCGACTGGAAGGTGTTGTCGTTTGTCGCAAACCGAGCGTAGGGGCTCCACATAGCGGTCTCCGAGTCTCCGCTTCGTCTCCCTGACGTAGAGGAGGCCACATTGGGAACAGTGGATACAAATCGGACTGTACCGGTACCGCCTCATTCTCCCACGAGGAGCTCAAACAGTTCATCAACTTTACAAACACCTTCCACCCCAACCTCAAGTTCACCTGGACCATCTCTGATACCTCTCTCTCCTTCACAGAATCCCTACAGTGTGGAAACAGGCCCTTCGGCCCAATAAATCCACACCAACCCACACAGCAACCCACCCAGTCCCGTTCCCCTATAACCCACCTAATCTGCACACCACTGAACACTACGGGTAAGTTAGCATGGCCAATCCACCTAACCTGCACATCTTCGGACTGTGGGAGGAAACCCATGCAGACACGGAGAGAATGTGTAAACTCCACACAGTTGCCTTAGGAGTGGAATCGAACCTGGGCCACTAGCCACTGAGCCACCGTGCTGCCTGTGGACCTCTGTGTCTCCATCTCTGGTAACCACCTTGAAACTGATATCTATTTCAAGCCCACCAACTCCCACAGCTACCTAGAATACACCCCCTCTCATCCACCTTCCTGCAAGAATGCGGTCCCCTGTTCCCAATTCCTCCGCCTCCACCGCATCTGCTCCCAAGATGAGGCGTTCCACTCCTGCACATCCCAGATGTCCTCGTTTGTCAAGGACCACAATTTCATGACTCCCAAGTGGTCGAAAACAGCCTCGACTGCATCTCTTGCGTTTCCAACGCCTCAGCCCTCACACAACCTCCCCGCAATAAAAACAAAGACAGAACTCCCCTTGTCCTCTTGTATCACCTCATTAAGCTCCGGATTCAACGCATCATTCTCCACCACTTCTGCCACCTGCAATCTGACCCCATTACAAAGGATATATGTCCTTCCCCAGCCTTATCTGCCTTCCGGAGGGACCGCTCTCTCCGTGACTCCCTTGTCTGCTCCACACTCCCCACTAGCCCCACCGTCCCCGGCACCTTCCCCTGCAACCGCAGGAGGTGCTACACCTGCCCCTAGACCTCCCCCTTTACCTCCATTCCAGGCCCAAAAAACCTTCCACATTAAACAGATCTGCACATCCGCTAATGTGTTCTATTGTATCCGCTGTTCCTGATGTTGCCTCCTCTACATCGGGGAGACCAAGTGGAGGCTCGGAGACTGTTTTTTTGAGCACCTACGCTCGGTTCGTGACAAACAACACCTCCCAGTCGCGAACCACTTCAACTCCCCATCCCACTTCCTGGATGACCTGTCCATCCTGGGCCTCCTCCAGTGTCACAACGATGCCACCCAGAAACTGGAGGAACAGCACCTCATATGCCGCCTTGGAACCCTACAATCCAATGGTCTTAATGTGGACTTCACTGGCTTCAAAATCTCCCCACCCCCGACCTCATCCCAAGACCAGCACACCCCTCTCTTCCCTGCCTCCTTGACCTGTCCATCTTTTCTCCTAGCTATCTGCCCCTCCCTCCTCACTGAGCTCTCAAATGATGTTAGTGTGTATATAAATCATAAATATGGAATTCAATTCAACAGAACTTGCACCTAAAAATAGCACCGATGTGCTAGTACATTCATGAAACCAATGGCAAAGGCACAGTTAAAAAGTTTACCTCAAAGTTGAAAAAGACTTAAGTAAATGAAACTTGTTGCGCATTTCTGATGAGATCATTGATCCAAAATGTCAAATCTCCCCAACACAGACGTTGTCTGCCCTTAAGCGTTTTTCAGTACGCTCTGTTCAGATTTCCAACAATCGTAGTGTTTTGTTTTTTGCATTAGACCTAGCAGATAGAAAGTCATCTGACTGGAAGTACAACATCTTAAATGGACAGTGTCCAACTTTATGCTTGCTGAATCTCATCTCCTCTGCAATATTAAAAGGATCCCAGTATGTTCAGTGGCTGAAGTTCAAACGCAATTGTTCCCTGCTACAGCCTAATAGCATACAGTCAGTTTTACTGTCCACTTGTGGCAACCCCTGAACGAGATGTCAGATCTGTTACTTGTCGCAGATTCGACCCCATCAATAATTGCTATTATTTGGAAAGGATTGTATATAACTCCATCCACTGGCAAAAAGTAGATTCTGTACCTACAAAAGTAGATAAACCAGAATAGAATTTGATGGATTTTCGGAGAAAAGATAAAACAGCACACCTTGGGATGTCAGAGATAGCAAGAACTGCAGATGCTGGAGTCATAGATAACACAGCGTGGAGCTGGAAGAACACAGCAGGCCAAGCAGCATCAGAGGAGCAGGAAAGTTGACGTCGTGGATCGGGGCTCTTCAGAAATGATGGGGAAGTATTCCCCAATCCTAACCCTCAATCAACTACATTGCAAATCTTTCGGAAGATTTGTTGTCTACAATGTAGTTCAGAAAAAAAGCAACAAAACAGCACTTGTCTGAAGGTTCAACATTCAGTGCTTATTAATCTGCAAGTCAAGCCATACAATTTGAAAGATTCACAAATTTTAGAAACACCTGAAATGAACAACTGACCCACACATTTTAATATTTACATTTTATGCAAAACATGTAAAGATTTAAACCAGTATTTCCAGCGAAGCTACAACATGCCAAAATAAAGGACTGTCGTTAATTTGAAGATTGCACAACATATAAAACAGAAAATGGGGCAGTCTATAGTTACTGTACAATGCTAGAAACAGTCTTGAAAATGTAGTAAAATATCTGGTACTTGAACTTAATTCAGAGACTTTTTTTTAAAATCAGGATAGAGAGGTTGAATATGAAAAACATAGTCAATAGAACAGATGCAGCCCATACAGCCATTAGTTAAACAAATTTCTGTGCTAACCTTGCAATACTGCTTTAGAAAGGAGCATTAAATCACAATAGCACAGTATATACCAAATGTTTTTTTAAAAAACATCTAATCCATAGTATCCTAGCATTCCACATCTGTCCACAATAATTGTTCATTATAAAACTGAACATTAGAAATGCAGAAATTCTATGTACATTCTCATATAGAAAAGGTGGAATTTCAAAAGGTGCAGAGAAATTTAGCACACAGACAAGGTCATTACTACACGCAAAAATCAAATGAAGGAGAAGCAAAGATTACAAAGCACTTTACATATCTTACAGAAACAATTAGATTCTGCAGAAACCATATGCCAATGAAACCCTCAGGGCAGTAAATTTGGCTCTTCTGCACATTTAACGAGGTTAGAAGTTGAACACTTTTGATTTCAATCATGTTGCCACATCCCTGCAGTAAATTACATTTTCCCAGGTTAATTCAATGTGATTCTTCATAATTGTACATAAATTTAGATACCGCAGTTGAAGGTTGAGCCTACCAAAATAAGCATACTTGTTGCCCACTTTTGACTTTTAAGGCAGCTTTTCATGAAACCAGTTAAGCGGTGAATGTGAACTAGTATGAAACGACAACATTGCAGCAAACATAAACATTAGTTACAAGGTGCACAAGATCTAGTTGGTATCAAAAAGTCTTGTTAATGTTTATTTTTTTCCATTTATCCAACTTGATGGTTGCTATTCCTTCAGAATGTGTCACAGAACAGTTGGCTTTTCATAGTTATTTGCAAAACCTATGAAAATTTTCACAAGAAGAAAATGAAAATTTACCTGAGGCAATACAAATATTAGTATTAATTTAAGAGTTAATTACAACATTATTAGCATTAGCAACATAGTGTATTTGTTTTTTCTTTGCAAAGGAAGGAAGGTTCAAGATAAATTGAAAGGAATTACAGGCAGAGGAGGAAGCTTTTGGCCAGAGTTTAATATTTATATTTATTTTTATCATTGTGTCCCCTCACTCAGTTGAAAGGAAATAGCATGAACTTTTCTTCATAATCAGTCTCAGATGCCCTCTACTGGAGAAACAAAAATAAGCAGGAACAGAAATTGCTTATTTATCGAATTCAATTTAAATGAAACAGCCTCGATAGGTGAAAGTCTTCACGTTCGCAAATTAAGCTAACATCCGATGACTTCTTTTTTTTTAAACTAATCTCTTTATTCCAGAGAATAATCTTAAATTGAGAGTTCTCAGCATCTGAAAAATTCAATCTCAAAAGAAATCTTTGTAACCAAACTTGTGCTTCAATATGATGAAAGATGACAAGAACACTGATAATATGAAAAGGAATCCAACATCCCGGTAAACAACGCTGTGCTGGGTGGTCCACTAAATAACTTCTGATTAGCTATACCACTCTCCCATTAAATGGTTTTCTCATTTTCCTCACCATTACAGGGAGATGATTTATGTTAAAAATGCAACTTATGCAGGCAAACAAGTTTAATCTTCCTTATCCCCAGAATAAAAATGTGCAGATACAGGAACAAATTAAATATACTATTGCCTCTCCTGATACATTTGTTTCGTACTGAGGTAGTCAAGTTTGTTGGCTGGAATAAGTGGCTTCTATTTCCTTCTATTCCAATCAATGTATAGGCATTCCCAAATGCTTGCTTTCTTACGAAGGCTAATTTCACTACACTGAACAGTAAAACATGGATACAAAAGTCAATTATTTTGAGATAAGATTTTCGAGCAGCAAAATTAAATCCAGCTTTTACATCTAATAATCCATTTTCAAGTAATGTTTAGTAAAGCTGTACTACTTCAATTTCAAACTTTAGTTGTTTAGTAACTTCAATATTTTCTTTTAGGAACTGATGGTAATTGAAGTCTTACTAAGGGAGCATTACAGTTGCTATTTTATTTACAATACCCATAAAATTCTCACAAATTGCCATCAAAATGTTGTGAAACTTTTTTTTAAAAAATCAAGAAAGAAGTATTGCGCACAAGAAGAAGTGTACATATATCAAAAAGATTCCTTCCACCCCCATCCAAAAATAAAGGGTGGAAGGCAAAAAATGCAAAAAGGAAGACTGTTTATACTGAGTATTCATCAACATAACTCAAGTTCAGCTTCAGATAAGAAAGCCTCAATGAGCTCTTGTCAACCCAGGACAACAAAAGCTGAATGAGCCTTCACAACCAATGACAACAAATCTCTCATATCTATTAGGAAGTGATGATAGGGGGAAAGAAGGAAAGAAAAAGATGATTGAGCAGGGAGAAGCCAAGGGAGAAAGAAGTTCACGCCTTGGCCCTATCCTCATACCTTCCAGGCCTCTGATACTTCAAGAATTTATTGACAAACACAGTTGGAGTTTCTCTCTTGCTCCACTTTGCTCCAAAATTTGAAACTCTGCAGGCACAACCAGACCATCTCAAGGACAGAAGTAACAAAAACACCAGACAACAAACTCAGGTGTGCCACTATCACAATTAAACATGAATGAGGATCAAACACAATACTATACCTAGGCATTAAGTAGTCATGCACGCACAAAGTTCCCACCTTATTAATTTTCAAAAAAAATCCAGTGTATGAAAAAGAACTCGCATTCAGAAAGAAGTGTTGATCATTCACCATATCCAAGCTGACAACAGATGGCACAAGACCTTGCCTCCATACTTTTGATTGACTGAATGTACCTAGATAATTAGCAAGTCCACATAAATGAGCGTTGTTTCAGGAAAAAAAAACAAGCACAGAAGTTGGTTATTTGGCCAATTGAGACTGTGCTAGTTCTCTGAAAGAACTATTCATATACTTTGCAGGCACAATTACCAGCTCACCATTATCAAATGAAATAGTACGATAGAGATAATAGTGTACATTTATAATGCTTGATGAAAATATTCTGATGTTTGAGAGATAAATTAGTGTTTTTTTAAAAATAAAAGCTTCATTGAATCACAACTCCAATGTTCAAAGTTTCTATACCACCTCATAATTGAGGCTTGTATGGGCTTTAAAGGTTTACATTTAAAGTGGTGTTAAATTCATTGGAAAATGCAAGTAGATGTAGGCTAGCCTGTGTCTGATGACGGAAGGATGTTTAAAAATGTTTAAAATGAAATGTATAAGAAGTTAAAGATAAACTGGAGTTTATGGATTGCTTGAATGCACACGTTGACCTCCTTCCCCTTTCGTATCCTGACATAGTTGCAATTAAGCAGAATATTTCAAAATATTTCATGCCATATCTACATTTCTTACATTACATTGAATGAAGCTACAAGAATTTTTAAACCTTGCATAAGTTTCACAAGTTAAAATCTATAAATGCAAAAAGAACATTTTGTTTACAAAACATACATGGGTTCAAGACAATATAAATTTCATGCATAAAAAAGATTGAAGATAATCTGCAATGCTCATCTACATCCACTGTGCTTCTCAGTCAATTCTTGGAACTGAATTCCAAGCTTCAAGGCCATTTGATGCACAAAGACAAATGCAGCACAGGGGCTAAAGAGAATTGGTTCCTATTGAAATAGAGCAGGATTATTCATCTGTGGTACACTTCTCTATCATTTCTTGGCAGAAATCAGTCATTACAGCCTGGCAGCACTGTTCTATCCCAGACTGGCTTGCTGGAATACCTTCTCGTGTACTGTTGGGTGCATCCATTATTTTCTCTTGAAGTTGTACAGTAGGACTTTGCTCACTATTACAGTCCATACTCTGACGATTAGTGGAGTACCCCGGATATGATGAAATCAGATTGGTGCGAGTAATGGAGCCAACGTTTCTTTGGGTGTTCAGTATTGAAAGAGGGCACTCAGGCGAGGAATATTTCGCTAGTGTTTGAATTTGTTCAGCAGTCAGGGCTGCATCTTTACACACCTGCTTGCAAAGGATAGATAAATTATCCCAGGTTTCACCCATACAAACTTTTAACTGGCCCTTCTCTTGCAGTAACTTCTCCTTCTCACACAACTAGAGGCAGTCAGAGGAGGCGGCGTGGGAAGGGGAGGAGAGAAAAAAATGCAGCTTTACTAAAGGCATTCGTAAGTACATACATGTACGCGTGCGCACACACACACACACATACAAAATTTCAATTACTTAAACATTTTCTGATAATTTCTGAAAACAGACACGTTGTTGAAACTTTTTGTCATGCATTCAACAAGATAAATGCAAGAGTGCCAAATTTCAAACTATATCAACAATTTATACTGAAGAGAAAGGTGCTGATTGATTAACAATTCAACTCCGATTGGTCAAAGCATTAACATTGAGAAAGCAACATGGAATTATAGGGCTCCCAAGTTCCAGGGCAATTTGAAAAATGTGCACAGTTTGAACATTTTCCTTTTGTTTGCAGAGAGGGGGTTCCTGTATATAAAAGTATGCTGCTTCTGGAAAGCAGAAATGAGCCAGGTTATGAGTTTGACTGACGACGTTAAATTGTTTGTTATTATTGCTATTCGCACACTCCAGATTGCTCCATAAGTGCTGGTCTATTGTAGTCTAAATTGCAGACAGATCAACTGAAATTTGGCAATCTTGCAGTTGTCTTGACAGCAAGACCCAAGGCTTTGGCAACATGTTTCTTTTTTTCCAGAAAGATCTAAATTTTATATACCAAGTGAATGCTTAACATATTTTGCTGTCAGTACAGGATTTAAAGCACAAATGAACGATAGATAGTACTGGTACAGAAAATTCTTATGAAATAGCATGCATGATAATATCAGAAATTGCTGGAAAGACTCAGCAGATCTGGCAGCACCTATGGAGAGAAAGCAGAGTTAATGTTTCTCAAGAAGAGTCACTGGACCCAAAACATTAACTCTGCTTTCTCTCCACAGATGCTGCCAGGCCTGCTGAGTTTTTCCAGAATTTCTGTTTTGTTTCCGATTTTGAGCATCCATAGTTGTTAATTTCTTTTGCAGGATATCACATGTGCAACTGTAAAATGACGGCAATAAGACTATTCTATTTAGGAAGAACAACACCCGTAGACCTTTCTTTCTATTCAACCCACCAGCTTATGTATTTCACATTCCAGGTTTTGAATGCAGTCAAGTTTTCGCTTTCGACAGCGTTGAGCTGCAATTCTGTTTTTGCTGCGGCGACGTATATCATGGATATAATCCAGCTGTTCTGGATTCAGTTTATGGAGTTTCAGCATCGTTTGAAAATCGTTTCTAGACAACATGGTAATTTTCTCAACAGGAAATGGGAGTTTTACCTAGAAGGGGCCCAAATGCAAAAATTAGATTCACAAAAATCATACAAATTTCGTGATAAATTCTAGGTACATCAAAAATTAGAACATAGAATTGGTAGAAGAACAATCAGCTGAAGGAATTTTTCATTCTTTTTATTCAATTAAATTAATTTTCTGAAATCAGAGCTTACAACTTTCATGAACAGCCAAGATTCACAAACTACTGTGCAAACCAATCAAAAAAGTAGGCAACATAAGAAATTTACATGTGATAAATGTTTCTCAAGTTATACACTAACAATTTTTTTTTAAGAAGTACACTTACCTCAAGTTTTACTATAAAATCTTTGGTAATTAACCTTGCCTTTCATATGGGTATGTATCTCGAGTGAATACTTTTTCATGATTCTCAAAGGATATTAAATTTGGGAAGTAACTTAAGGGATTGAAATATACTGTTCATGATCTATAGCAATTTCAGTGTAAAATAAGTAACCCAAACAATAAATTACAGAGAATGCTGGAAATCTGAAAAGTATGAAACTGTCGGAATACAATTAGTCAGGCAGGGTCTGTGGAGAGAAAGAGAGCGATAATAACTGATCGGTTGGAATAGGAAAACATTTGAGGTGTATCAGATTTTAAGTGAGGGAGTGATAGATAAAGGGAGAATACGGTGAGGAAAATATATGTGTGAGATTTCTGCTAGTGACTCATTTGGCAAAATGCACTGGTTTTGCTGAGGTGATGGTACTCAGATGTTTCTGCACACATTTATTAGTCTAAACCTGATTAGAAAATCTTCCATTTCTCAGCTCAGGTACGTGAGTAAATCTGGGCAGTCTCCAGCATCCCAGAGAAAGTGAATTACCAGGAAATAAATCATTGTTTTGAGACTATTCTAATGCTCTTGAACTTATAAACTGGATTCAGTGAACTGTCGGTCACTGCTCCTTTTCTAACTACAGGTGTATTATAGTTTAAATCAACTGCTATCAGAGACTTTGCATAACAGGTAGTCAACTGACCAAATTTACACTGAATTCCAACTGCTTTTTTACATTTATTACTGCTTGGCCAGCATTTAATCGCCTATTCCCCTAGTCTCCCTGGACAAAGTGCTGATGACCTGTCTTCATGAACCGCCGAATCCATTTGGTGAAGGTTGACCTACGATGTTGGGGAAGGAGTTCCAGGATTTTGATCCTTTTCACTGAAGGAACGGTGATATATTTTCAAATCAGGATGGTGACTGACTCAGATGAGAACTTGGTGGTGGTGGTGTTCCCATCCTCGTGCTTGTCTTTTTGACGGTACACACTCCTGCTACTGAGCACCAGTGGTACACGGAATGAATGCTTGTGGATGTGGCATCAATCAAACATGCTGCTTTGTCCTGATGGTATTAAGCTTCTTACATGTTATTGAAGCTACTGAAATAGGTTTTCCATCATACTTGTGATTTGTGCCTGGTAGACAGTGGATAGGATTTGGGGACTTGGGAGGCAAGTTGCTCACTGTGGAATCCCGAGTTTCTGTATATACTTTTGTAGACACAGCATTTATATAGCTATTCAAGTTCAGTTTCTGGTCAACACAAACTCCCATGACATTGATAATGGGGGAATCATTGATGAAAGTACCACGAAACATTAAAGAACAACTGGAGACAGTCTCTGCCTGGCATTTGTGTGACATAATTGTTACTTACTACTTCTCAGTCCAAAACTTTTTACTGTCCAGGCCTTGCTGCATTTGGACATGGACCGTTTCAGTACCTCAGGAGTTGTGAATGGTGCTGAACATTATGCAATCATCAGTGAACATCCTCACTTCTGACATTATGATGGAGGGAAGGCCATTGATCAAGCAGCTAAAGATGGTTGGGCCTAGGACACTAGTCTGAGGAACTCCTGCAAAGGTATTAGGCAGCTGAGATGTCAGACTTCCTAACACCACAACCATCTTCCTTTGTGCTAGTTATGCTTCCAATCAGATTTCTTTTCCCCCTCAATTCCCATTGACTCCAGTTTTGCTAAGTCTCCTTGGTGCCATACTTGGTCAAATGTGACCTTGATCTCAAAGGTAGTCACTCTCACCTCAACTCAGGAATTCATCTCTTTTCATAGAATCACAGAATCCCTGTGGAAACAGGCCCTTCGGCCCAACAAGTCCACACTAATCCTCAGATCATCCCACCCAGACCCATCCCCCATTAACCCACCTAATCTAGGCATCCCTGAACATTATGGGCAACTTAGCATGGCCAATCCACCTAACCTGCACATCTTTGGACTGTGGGAGGAAACCAGAGCACCCGGAGGAAACCCACGCAGACACGGGCAGAATGTGCAAGCTCCATACGGACAGTCGCCCGAGGGTGGAATTGAACCCGGGTCCCTGGCGCTGTGAGGCAGCAGTGTTAACCACTGAGCCACCATGCTGCCCTCATTTTTAGGTAAGTTTGGTGCTGTTCCTGGCATGCCCTCCTGCACTCTTTACTGCACCACGGTTGATCACCTGGCTTAATGGTAATGGTAGAGCCATGAAGGTGCAGATTGTCTTGAAGTACAATTCTGCTGCGGCTTATGCTCATGCACCTCATGAATGTTCAGACTGGAGTTGGTAGATCTGTTCAAAGTCATTTAGTACAGTGATCATGTCACACAACTCAACAGAGGGTACCCTCAATCTGAAGACGGACTTCATCTTCACAAGGACTGAGCGGCAGTGGCCCTTACTGATATTATCATTGACAGTTGCATCTGTAGTAGGCAGATTGGTCTGGATGACTTCAAATTTGTTTTGTCTTTGTTGGGCGTCACACCACCGGCCATAAACACAGTCTAGCAGCTGTCCACTTTTGGACTCAACCAAGTTAGCCAACAGTGGTGCTGCCAAACATTCTTGATGGTGGACATCAAAATCCCCCACTCAGAGTTTACTCTTTTCCCTCGCCATCTTCAATGCTTTTCCTCCAAGTGATGTTCACCATGGAGAAGTAATAGGTCATCAGCTGGATGGGTGGGGGGTGGGTGGTGGTCACTATATGCTAATCAGTAGGTAGTTTCCTTGCCCATATGAACTGGGAACGGGTGTAGGCCATTTACCTTCTCGATCCTGCGTGTCATTCAACAGGATCATGACTGATCTGACATTCCTCGTGTCCACTTTCCTGCCTCTTCCCCCAACCTTTGATTCCCCCATGATAAAGAATCTCTGCCTTAAATAACACAAGGACTCTGTCCCCCATAGGTCTCTGTAGCAAGGACTTCCACAGACTCTCAACCCAGAAAGTCTTAAATTGGTGTCCCTTTATTCTGAGACTATGCAGAGTCAATCACAAATATATATTACTGTACCACCACCCCTACTGGGTCTGTCTTGCTGGATAGTGTTGTCTTGTACATAATTCCATGAGTATGACTATGTCTTATAAACACTATCAGATAGCTCTCCCAGTTTTGACTCCAAATTCCTGAAGTTAGTAAGGCAGACTTTGGCAAACACAACCCTTGCATTGTAGCTCCTGAAGCCTTACATGATACCAAGTAGCATCTGGCCTGGTCAATTAAGAATTAAGAGTCAACCATATTGCTGTACATCTGAAGTCACATGTAGGCCAGATTAGATAATGGAGGCAGTTTCCTTCCTTAAAAGGACAATGAACCAGACGATTTTTTAAAAAAAATATATGGCAGCTGACAATGGTTTTGTAATTTGGATTTTTAATTCCAGATTCTTATTGAATTCAAATTCCACCATTGAAGATTCAAACCCAGGTTCCAGGAACATAATCTGAGTCTCTTGATTACTATTCCACTGACAACACCACTGGACCACTTGCCTTCCTCCTTCAAACTAAGTTATTTTAATCAATCTGTTCAGCAATGTTCTGATATCTCCGAGGCAGATCAGACTTGAAATTGGGCTTCCTGGCTCCGAGGTTGGGACAGTACCTCTGCACGACAAGAACCCTCCCCCTTTAAAATATCATCTTTTCCACTGAAATAGTATATCTCACATTCATTGTACAATCATGTATAAATTTTCTTACCTCACATTCTTGTTCCCGGGCAGAACATGACTCACTGTCATCCTCAGATTCAGACCCAAATTCATCTCCTGAGTTTGTAGTAAATGTGTCATATTTGTCTTGTTGCTGTCCCTGGTCACTTTCAAGCTCCTCAATACCTGAGCTGCTGGAACACACAGAATTTCCAGTATCATATGCAAATGGGCACTTCAAAGAGCTATAGGTAGACTCAGGTAGCTGTGAAGACGACGAGGTATAGTGCAGTAGGAAAGAACTTTGATTGCTTCCTTCAAGGGTTTGGCAAGGCTCTGTCGAAAACTGTGGGCACTGAGAAATTCTCTCCAAATCGAACCGCCCTGAGCAACTTTTCTCCTTAACCAGGGATTCAACCTCACAGCTAGACTGTGCACCACAAAGTTCACTCCAGAATCCTTTTGCTAAATGTTCTGCCACCTCTCTTTCCACAGTGCTTCGCCCGCTGGAGACCACATTGGGATTCTCTCGTCTTTGAGAATAACCTGAGCTAAAAATAACTGATTTTCTCTCCGAGTCTCCACTTGTTCTTTCTGAACACCTTGGCTGATCACATTCTTGACTGATTTCGAGCTTAGTTTCTTCAATACTTGCAAGAGGAGCACTGTTCTTTTGGAGATTTTCACCCTGCAACATTAAAGGGACAAATGGCTCTGCCCGAGAACAAGGCAAGTCATAATGCTCTCCAGCGCAACTTTGTTGAATACCTGAGATATTTTGTGATGATGGCCCTTGCGTTACTTCAGGGGTAGAATCTTGCACGAATGGATAGCTTGTATTCATTTGGTTCTTCACTTCCAAGTTCTCTTGATCACAGACTCCAACCTCTCCTTCCATTGATGTGCTGTCGCTATCCTTTTCAATAAGTTTTGCACGTTCATCCTCTGACTCAAAAGGGAATGTCAAGCTTTGACAAGATTCAATTTGCTGTTTTGAGAGTATTTGCTGCAATGAAGAACTTGGCAATGACAAATTATTACCCCAGGATGTCAGTCGTTCTTTCCCACAGGCTAACTGAAACTTTCGGTACTTAGGACAAAGAGATGAACTAGCCCATCCAGTCTGTTTCAAACACGAGTACTTGACATCAGTGGTTTCATTTTGAACTTTTGGACAAATTTTCCCAACTTCAATGCATTTACGCAATTTAGGACAAGGACTCTTGGGATTTTCAGACTCGAGAAATTCTTCCACATCATCATCAGCTTCTGAATTTTCATTGTCACCAACAGGAATTTTTAGATTTGTTTTTTGACAATGAGATGTACAACATGCCTTTCTTGGAAATCCTGCGTGATCTCTCTCCTTTCCAAAAAGTCTGGCTTGAAGAAAGTTGAAACACGTTTTTTCAATATTATGGATGCCAAGAATTTCTACACTTCTACAGACATCCAACACATTTTCTTTGTTCAAAAGAAGTTTGGCAGTGTATGCGAACTGAAGAAGTGGTGCAAAACCTTTAACTGTAACCTGGTAAAACAATAACACAACCAGTTAAGAAATCTTGACTTCAGTATACAGAAGTTCCAGCTTAAAATAAAGCAAAAGATAGTATTTTCTTCAATGATTTTCTATTTACGCACTTGACATACTTTTTAAGCCCAGTGACAATTTGTTATTACAAACTCATCTTACAGCAAGTCAAGTGGGCTTAAAAAGCTACAGTTAATTACATGAAACTGAAGTCGACCTGTGACCAATTAAACAATTTCCCAAAGTCTTATGGAGCAAAACTTGTCTGGAACATAAATCAAAAGCAAATGATCTCATCTAAGGAAACATTTCAGATAAGAGACTGATTGTCATCAAAGCATCCACATCTTCCATGGTCATGAGTTAAAACAGCACACTCTCTTTACCTTTCTGCTTCAAACAACATCAAATGGAATAGGAATTTTTTTGCATCTAGTCTGATTTTATACAAAGTTCAGTCCAGAAACTTTTGCCCTCATGTTCAATGTACTAAGTCTGCTGTCTTAGAAAAGCCCTCACTTCTAGAAACTAAAAGAAATGACTATACACAAGTAATATGGCAAACTGCACCTGGGTGAACAACAAAGCTTTTATTGTTAACAAACAGCACATGGGAACCACAGTATATTTCAGAAGACAAATCCGATCACACACCCTTAAAACACCAATAGCATAGATTCCTTAACAAAGGACAGTTTATCAAAGCTGCAAACAATAAATGTAGATTGACATTAATTCAAAAGCAGCAATTTAGAACGTATTTTTAAAACTCAACAAACTTTCTGTAGCAGGGTCCCAACCCGAAACGTCAACTTTCCTCTCCTCTGATGCTGCCTGGCCTGCTGTGTTCCTCCAGCTCCACACTATGCTGTCTCAAAACAAAACTGCTAGCTATAAAATACTTCCCAGAAGAAAAGTGCAGTCTTATTCGGCAGCACATAATCTATGCAGGAATTATGAGTATGGGGGTCTTAATTTCAATCCCTATGCTTCACGGAAAACAAAGCCACAGTAAACAAGAGTAATAACTAATTTTTCTCAGTATACTTTACTCGTAAATCTTTGTAAAATTACATTCCATAGCAGGTCAAATTGGAAGTTACCCAAATGTGAAAACAATTCAATTTCTTTCCATACAGCATCCAAGGTACTTCAAATACAACTGTCGTTACGTGATATTACAACACGCCTAGATAATGAAATCACCAAAGGGGGTTTTATACAGTTTCCAATCCCTCAGGGTATTGTGTAGGTTGAGCTTGGAGTGTCCTTTTCCCACTGGGCAGGGTAATACTTTAGACTCCATTTGTCCTGGTCTCTGGGAGAAATGTACAATATACAGGAAATTCAACCCACTGGGATGCAATGTTGCTCAATATTCGACAAATGAACCAAAGGTACAACAATAATATCCTACGATCTGAACTCTATTTTCTTACATCTTCTACATATTTCAACAATTTCTTCAAGACAGACAAAGCAGACCACATTTTATTTGAAAGTAAGTGAATACACAGTGCAATAGTTGAGCTCACATTCAAACTTCAAAGTGCAACTTGTAATCGCTTCACACAAAATAGTATCAAGAAAGACTTCCTCAAGTCAGTGGCTTGAAGTATAGCATTTTCTGGATCTAACTGCACTCACCACTTTGTATTTCAAAAACCCTACTAACAAGTTTTTAAAAAAAATATATTCTGCTCACAGCCAAAAAGAATCAGGGACATTCCACACAATAGGTGTAAAATATTTAACAGTTGGTAAGAAAAATTTATATTGCATATTTTCAGATGAGATATTAAATAAATCTGCTAACTCAGATAGACATGAAGACTCCCATGGTACAATGTGAAGAGCAGAGAGTTCACCTGTTGTCCTGCCTCCCATCTATCCCTCAAATCAACATGTATAATGGATAATCTGGTCACCTACGTCAGTAGTTTCCAAATAGGGTCCATGACAGGGAGTCAAGCTCAAAAGGTGATACTATGAACAAGAGCAAGTGAGTGAACACCAGCCAGAGCCTGCTCTATTACCGTCATGTTTCTCCTATACTGTTCTCCTAATACTTCTGCACCTCCAGTACTTCCTGCAAGTTCTGCTCTTTCTAGGTTTCTCCTAAGGATGGACTCTATCATGAGAAGTGGGTACGTCCTCTCATTTTAGCTGGAAGTAAATATCTGCTTTCCTAAAAGCATTATTAAAGCATTTGTTGCCCACAGGAAACGATACTATGACTATTACGCTGTACTATAATTTTAGATGAGGGCCTGAAATTATTCCATTTCTCAATAATTTAAAAAGCACAAAGCTGCATCATAGTTGTTTGTTTGCAAATTGCCTGCTAGGTCCCCTTTGATTTGACTTATTGTAGTCATGTGTACCTAAGTGTAGTGAAATGCTTTGTTTTGCGAGGAAAACAGGCAGATCATGGCAAACAAAGACATACAGATCGTAGGGTGCTTACACACACTGTGGCATACAGATTATATTGCACAGGAAGTGTGCAAAGCAAGATCAACATTATTTGAAGCTAGAGTGTCCATTCTTCAGTCTAATAACAGCAGGGAAGAAGCTGTTCTTGAACCTGTCAGTGTGTTCAAGCTTCTGTACCTTCTGCCTGACAGAAGGGGTTGTAGGAGAGCACTGTGGTGGAAGGGGTCTTTGATGATGTTGGCAGCCTTTCCGCGGAAACAGGAAGTGTAAACGGAGTCACAATGGGAGTGGCTTCTGTAGTGGTCTGTGTTACGCACACAACCTTCTATAGTTTCTTATGGTCCTGGGCAGAGGAGTTGCCGTACCAAGCTGTGATGCACCTGGATAGGATATCTTGCTACGGTGCATCTGTAAAAAAACTGGTGAGGGCCCTTATGAACATGCTGAATTTCCTAAGCCACCTGGGGAAGAAGAGGCATTGTTGTGCCTTCTGGACTGTCACATCTACAAGGGAAGTCCAGGACAGGTTGTCTGTTACCGTCAATCCTAGGAAGTTGACGCTATCAACTCTCTCAACCTCTGCTTCATTGATGTAGATGGAAGCGTGTCCTCTTCTTCCTGAAGTCAATGATCAGTTCTTTCATTTTGCCGACATCCAGAGAGGGGTTATTATCATTGCACCATGACACCAAGCCCTCTATCTCCTTTCTGTATTTTGACTCTCCCTCCAACCAGGATAGTGTCGTCAGCAACCTACATCAGAGGTTTTCAGCCTAGGGTTATTAAGAAAGGTTTGGACATGATATGCCAAGTGGCCTTGGTCTATGATGTAATTTTTCAATATTTCAATGAACTACTGCTGCTGCTCAATATTAGTGAATGGATCAAGATAGACACTACCACCCAGTGACAGCTCCAACAATTGTAATCATAGATGTATCACATTGTGCATTATTGCAGTTCTTTGGTTTATTCACTATTAGAGGCCCTAAGGGTTCCTCACCTTGAACTACACACAAAAGTAGAGAAGTGAAGCATGAATAATCCCCCTTTAGTTGGAGGTTTATATGTTTGGTTCTGGTGAGCAAAGCCAGGCAAGTTAAACTGTTGCTCAGGTTTATCCATTTATATTGGATTTCTCAATGCCATACCTGATACTTTATGACTATACTGAAAAGTTTCCACACCAGAACAATCAGGATTTAATGCCACAGTGATGTAAATCTCTTGATGATCCCTTTAGAATTGTTATTAAATGTAATGAGATTCTTAAGACTATTCCACTCAAAAGAGAGGGAACAAACCAAAAGAGAATAATGCAAAAGTCACATTCTCTCAGCCTACAAGGAATTGCAATTAAAGACACCAACAAACCTCCTTAAGGCAAAATGCTGCCATATCTAAGCAAATTTGGAGAGGATGGATGTTCTTAATCTTTAAATCCAGTGCTACTTTCTAGGTTCACATGACTAACTACAACATGGGAAATACGGAGTTGCTCATCTTGATAGTGATTCTCCATCTTGATTACGCTATCAAAGCTTTGCCCAGTTGACTTCCTTTGTGAAATAAGTTCACTTTGATGTCAGAAATCTACCTCCTAACTTGGCATTGATCTGGTAAATGGAGCAGAGGGATTTCTTCCTCTGCAAATGGAGTTCAGTTCTGCACGTTTCAACAAAATATTTACTCAAATAAGAACGTTTTGCATTAAAATAACATTAACAATAAATACAGAACAAAAAGACCACGTTTTATGCAAATATTCCTGTATCACAGGGCATCTATGGAAGTTTCATAGCACAGGAGACGGCTACAGAAGTAAAACTGTCACAAACGTGTTCTGAAAAAGCAAATTTCAAAAGTACTTAGCTAAAATAATGCTTTGGGATGTACTGAGGTTGTGGAACACATTTTACAAATGCAAGTTATTCTTCATATCTCTTTATTGTTCTAGCAAAATAACAAAATTTACTCATTCAAATCTTAACCACCTAATGGTCCAAAAATTGCTGGAGCAGCACAATTTACAGCAAATGACAAGAAGTGGATTTTAAACCTTACCCTTCAAATCAAAATATAGTTGTAGCACACCTTGCTGAAAGTGTGAAAAGATATTAGTATAGTAAGGCTATGCAGGTTTTTTTGTGAACACTTAACTTAATGGTCTATCTCCTTAACCAATGAATTTTAGAAGTAGCAAAAGTGAATAATGGAAGAAAAAAAGTGTGAATTTGACACAAACAGAAGTAAAAGAAATAATGAAACAAAGACAATAAAGAGAAAAACAGATTGTGTGAAAGAGAGAGAAGAAGACGGTAAAAAAAGTATAAAATCGCCACAACTCCCAGGAATAGTTTATATTTGCAAGACTGAGACTTCACAGTTTCAATTGTTCCCTTTATAGCACAAATCTAACAAGTTTTTATACTCATGAGGTAGTCAATCTCAAATTTCCATTTCTGAAAAGCTAATGATGGACCAGCATGAAAAGTCTAACAATTTCTGGTGATGTCTAACTCATGCCACATTTATTCCTTGCACAAACTACCATTGTTTTTATGAAATAAAACACTGATAATGGTGGGAGTGGTGAATTCAAACTTGTTTTCCAGCAATTCCTGCACCTTTGGTATCTTTTGTGATCATACTAAATTTTTAAAGAAATATCAAAACTCCAAATGTGACAATGACATACCACAGATGGTCCAAGTTAACAAGTTCATGCCCTGGATAGTTTGACATTTTTTAGCGGTTGAGAAAGTGGGAGTGATGGGGAACAAATGTTAGCACTGTTTGAAGGAGGAGGAGAGATATCTCCAGTCAAAAAAAAGAAATTCCAGTTAGTACAGCATGCTGGCTGGTAGTGTCAGAGAACAGAAATTTTATTTCATAATTACCAAAACGTTTGAAGAGGGCAGAGTAGTAGATGTTGCTTACTTGGACTGTGTAAAACCTTTGACAAGGTCACATAGTAGACTAGGTCACATGGGATTCAGGAGGAGCTTGCCCATAGGGTACATAATTGGCTTAACAGCAGGAGTCAGAGAGTGGTGGTAAAAGGTTGTTTTTTGGATTGGAGGCCTGTCATCAGCATTGTTCCACAAAGAAAAGTTCTGGATCTTCTTTTGCTTGTCAATTATGTAAATGATTTGGATGAGTACACAGAAGGCACAGTTAGTATGTTTGCGGACAACATCAAAATTGGTGACATAGTAGACAGTGAAGAAGATTTTCTAAAATTACAAAGACATCTCAATCAAATGGGCCAATGGGCTGAAAATTGGCAGATGGAGTCCAATTCAAATAAATGCAAGGTATTGCATTTTGGTTCAACAAGCAGGAGCAGGCTTTGAACAGTGTTGTAGAACAGAAGGACCTAGGGGTTCAGGGACGTAATTCTTACTTTGAAGTTTGCGTCACATAACGACATTTAACCACCCGTAGACAGGGTGGTTAAAAAAGCATTTAGCACGCTTACCTTCATTGCTCAGTCCTTTGAATATAGGAATTGGGAAGTCATGTTGAGGCTGTACAGGACATTGGTGAGGCCTCTTCTGGAATACTGTGTCCAGTTCTGGTCGCCCTGTTATAGGAAGGATATTATTAAGCTAGACAGGGTTCAGAACAGGTTTGTCAGGACGTTGCCAGGTATGAAAGGTTTGAGTTATAAAGGAAGGCTGGATAGGCTGGGAATTTTTTCACTGGGGAATAGGAGTTTGAGAGATGACCTTATAGAGATTTATAAAATTATGAGGGTATAGATAGGGTTCATGGTAGGTGTCTTTTCAAGATTTCAAGACTAGCAGGCATATTTTTAAAGGTGACAGGAGAGAGATTTTAAAAAGACATGAGGGGCAATTTTTTTTTTTTTTTACACAGAGGGTAGTTCACATGTCGAATGAATGTCCTGAGGAAGTGGTGAAAGTGGGCAGAGTTACAACACTTAAAAGACACTCAGGTAAGTAGATCAATAGGAAAGATTTGGAGGGGTATGGGCCAGGAGCAGGCAGGTGGGACTAGTTTAGTTTGGGAACAAAAACAAAGTTGCTGAAAAAGCCCAGCAGATCTGGCAGTGTCTGAGAAGGAAAAAAAACAGAGTTAACGTTTCGGGTCCAGTGGCCGAACGTTCTGAGGAAGGGTCACTGAGCCTGAAACGTTAACGCTGTTTTTGCCTTCACAGATGCAGCCAGACCTGCTGAGCTTTTCCAGCAACTTTGTTTTTGTTCCTGATTTACAGCATTTGCAGTTCTTTCGGTTTTTAGCTTAGTTTGGGATTATGTTTGGACTGAAGGGTCTGTTTCTGTGCTATATGATCTACAACCTTCATAGCAAACTACACCATTGCTTGAAATAATGGGCTTGAAATGTCACTCAGACAAACTGCTTTCTGATGACAAAGTAACTTTACGGTGAGAGTTAAGATGTAGTAAAGAAATAAACATTTAATTACATTCACTACAGATCAGAAATAACTTATGTTTACTTATACAATGCTACAGGATGCTGATGATGTTGCCAGAAACATAATTCTTCCTTAACATCCTCTCAGCTAGGGAAGGAACCAAAAAAGGCGAAACACTAGCCAGGATTTTCACTCCTAACCAACACAAAGTGATCTTTCTCTGCAGGGAGAAACATTCATCAATTAAAGGCATTCACTACCAAGCAGTTACAACAGTCAGAGGAGGGGACGAAAAGCATGCTCAAAAATTTGATTTAAAGTCACTTTGAAAGCAGAGAAAACAGCAGTGTGCAGCAATTTAGTGAGGAAATTCCAGAGACATTAAGCCGGAGATGGCTAAAGGGAGTGAAATCAGAAGACTGAAAAGAATGAAGAAAGAATATATGCAAATGAGGCTGAAGATTCAAAACTCTCTCAACCACTCGTCTCCAAAAATTGTCAGACTGCTTGTCTGACATTCACAGCTGAGCAAGGATGACCCAGAATCCTCACACCCCATGAATGAGACTTGAACCCTGTATGAGCTCTCAACTACAAAAATGCATTAAGACCACATATTTCCACCTCATCTCATCTGCAGCTTTAACTCCTCACCCATTCCATTGTTACCTCTAAACTTGATTATTCCAATAGAGTCTTGGTCAGCCTCCCAGGTGCCAAACTTAATAAAAAGGGCAATCCAAAAGCCATTATCTATGTCCTACCTCACACCGAGTCCTTTTCAACCCGCACCCCCAAATTTGCTAACCTACACAAGCTCCTGGATAAACTAACAGCTCAACTTTAAAATTCTTATCCTGTTTCTAGATGCCTCTGGAGCCTTGTCCCTCCATTTCAAGAATCTCCTCCAGCACAACAACCCTCCATTAATTACATTCCCATAATTCTGAATTGGAGATTCCAATTTTAATCTTTCCAGAATTTGTGATTGTGCCCTGAAATAGTTAGGCGCTAGGCTCTGATAATACTTTCCTAAATTTCCTCTTTCTCTCATTTTCCTCCTTTAAGACACTACATGATACTTTTCCTTTTGAGTAAACAGTCATCAATCTTATTTTCTGTTTCTGTGGCTAAGTGTCAAGCTCAACTGACAACACTCCGAATAAAAAGGTGCTATGCAACTAAAGCAGCTGTTGTTCAAAGCTTGAGTTATTACCTCTCAAGTACACAATAAAAAAAGTGTTTTTTTTTTGAATTCTATATATTCTACTGCTTGTAGTCGGTATTTAACTTTCCATGAGTCACAGCTAAAATAGTCTTCATAATGTTCAGCTCTGAACTGTTTAAACACATTTTCTAACCTGAATTGCTTAAACATTATGAATGAATCCAAGAAGGAATGTTATTGGTTGATCTACTACACAGACACCTCAGAGCCCAACAAATGTACAAAACATAAAGAAACTATGTCAGAAAGATTTACAATGTTGCTGTCTGTAACTGTTCACTTATTACAAACTTTGAAGGAATATTGAAAGTTTCATTGGAAAATGTTTTTAAACTGAAGGATGCACAAACATTTACAACTGGATGGTGACCAAATACTGAGGCTACAAGTGTGCAATAATCACAGAACTCAGCAAAGAACTCAGCAAAGAACTCAGCAAAGAACTCAGCA
>JAHRHZ010000031.1:10587777-10644222 GCA_024137785.1 Ginglymostoma cirratum
AACTCAGCAAAGAACTCAGCAAAGAACTCAGCAAAGAACTCAGCAAATCCAAAAGGGAAAATTGCCCTTTACAGCTATGTTTTCTGTGTTGTAAATCCAGTTCAATACTATATATGTAATTCAAGTGAATGACAATGCTATAGATACGTAAATATTTCTATGAGCAATTTTTATGTCCAGAGCAGTAACTAGTAACCTGGACAAGGTTATAAATTTGTGGCAACAGAAACACTACAATGTGTTTCTATTTTAGAAAAAGGATTAGGCAAGAGATTCTGCATTTGAACCAAATTACAGTTTAGACACAAAATTCCATATGTTCTATTTTCAGTAATCTTACACTCATCAGTTGCCAAATACCACACGAAAGCAGCAAACACAGACAGAAAGACTCCTAAAACGACTTTCCAAATTTGTGAATCCATTTTAAAATTAAACAGTGACAGAGGCCAAACTGTTCCTCTCAATGCTGGCATGTATGACAGGTTCCCTGATTAATCCACAAAGGTATAATTTGTACCCCCAAAACTCAATATAATCAAACAAAAATGGCTAAAAAGGAAAGGAGAAACTCTGAAAGGTCAGGGTGGAGCTATTGCAAGTTCTTAGTCGTTTAGACTCTCAGAAGAGATGGAATGATAATTGCACAACTATCAGGTTTATGGCATAGCCACTTGAAATTTAGGTGTGCATATAAAATAGTTCCTCACAGGATGCTTACAACCAACAGGACGCAGTAGAGTAGTGGTCGTGTTTATCCTGAGAAATGGGCTAGTACAAAAATAATTCAAGAATTTGTATTCAGTTTAAAAAGGTAGCATCCAGTATTTTTTTAAAAACAGTGACCATGAAGGTATTTGTTTGTCACAAAAACCCAATGTTTTTACTAACGTCCTTTGGGGAAGGATAGAATTTAAGGTGTTTCACAGCTGCCAAAAAGCAATCTGAGCTTCATCTCAATTATTGTTACCCCCAAATCCAAAAATCTCATGGCTCACTGGCTATTGCATGTGTCAAATATAATCAAAGAAATCAACTGAAATTAGTGTTTTGTGTCAGATTTGAGACAGAGAATAAAATGGATATGACAATTAAAGCAACTTACCTTGGACATCCACATCCCAAGAACTATTTTTTAAATAGAAATCGGTATTTGTCTGCTAAATCCTAAGCAACCCACATTCTGTTTGCCACAATACCGTACTTAAGTACACAAAACAAAAATCACTTTCTTAAAGAACATCTTTAAAACTAAAAACAACACAAGGAAACAGCTGTTGCTGATGTTACGATCTCAGCTAATTGAAATGCAGGTCAAGTTAGATCCCAGAGTGAAACCTGACTTTGTGGATCTGAATTTTAAGTTTTGATGTTGGTTAGTCACTGAACATATTCACACAAGGATACCAATCTTTTTGAAACACAAATACATTTCATGAAAATTTAAAAAAACGTATAATTTGAAATGATCTCAACATAAACCACAAAACAAAAATTCTAGCTTTTTCAAGCAATGTTACACCATGGGGGCAGCAAGCCAAACCAAATCCACCTCCCTAACGCTATTTTCACAACACAGTAAATATTAAAACACTGACCCTCAAATTGCTCCAATGGCTCCTAACCAGACTTTACAAATGACCGACATCAGACACTAAAATTTGTACTTAAGCAAAAATTAATAATTATTAATATTGTAACTTTAGCAGAACAAACCTAAAACAAGGTAATCTAATTAATGTCTGCTATTTAAACTCAATCTTCTTTGAACACAGCCCTATCTCACAGATATACAGACAGCCAGCCATCACAGTTAAGAAATAAATTAAAAGAAAACTAGAGGATGTAACTGGCCAGTTCACTCAAACAGTTTCAAATACATGCGTAAGAATGTAAGAAATAGGAGCAGGAATAGATTATCTGGCCCCTCAAGCCTGCTTGCCATTCAAAAATATCATGGTTGATTTTTACACTGGGCAGGGAATTCCACAGATTCACAACCCTTTTATAGAACATAGAACATTGAAAAATACAGGTCCTTCGGCCCACTCTGTTGTGCCAAACATTTACCCTAATCCTAAATTCTATCTAACCTCCACCCCTACCTTATACTATCATCCATATGCCTATCTAATAGCTGCTTAAATGCCCCTAATGAGGCCGACTCCACTACCCTCTCCGGCAATGCATTCCACACCCTGACCACTCTCGGAGCAAAGAACCTACCTCTGACGTCTCCCCTATATCTACCTCTACTCACTTTAAAACTATGCCCCCTCGTAATAGCTACCTCCACCCTAGGAAAAAGTCTCTGGCTGTCCACTCTATCTATACCTCTGATCATTTTGTACACCTCTATCAAGTCACATCTCATGCTTCGTCGTTCTAAAGAGAAAAGCCCTAGCTCTCTCAACCTTTCCTCATAAGGCCTTCCCTCCATTCCGTTTTGGAGAAGGAGTTCCTCCTCTACTCAGTCCTAAATCTGCTCCCCCTAATTTTGAGGCTAAGCCCCCTCATTGTAGTTTCACCCGCCAGTGGAAAGAACCTCCCTGCTTCTATCCATTCCCTTCATAATTTTATCTGTTTCTATAAGATCCCCCGTCATTCTTTTAAATTCCAATGATTATAGTCCCAGTCTACATAATTTCTGCAGTATCAGAGACACATGGGATTGTAATTTGCTCGATTTCTGAAAACACTTATCAACACAAGTAGCTGTTGTGGTTGGTTGGCTCGCCAAGCTGGTTCATTGTTATTCCACAGACGTTTCATTACCCTGCTGGGTAACATCATCAGTGCAGCCTCCGATGAAGCGCCATTGTGTTTTCCCACCTGATTTTTAAACTCTGGAGTCGGTTGAGCTGGATTACCTCACTTCCAGTTTTCCTTTGCAGTGGAGTGTATATGGGGTCGAGTTCTATGTGTTTGTTGATGGCTTTCTTTGTGGAGTACAAGTCTTCTAACTCCCATGCCGGTCTCTGCTTTGCTTCTCCCAGGATCTTGGTGTCATCCCAGTCGAATTGGTGGTTCTCCTTATCCATGTGGATAGGGATGAGTGAGTATTGGTCGTGTCTTTTTGTAGCCAATTGGTGTTAGTGTACCCTCGTTGTTAATTTCCTTCCTGTTTCTCCGATGTAGTGTTTGTCACAGTCTGTGCAGGGAATCTTATATTTGACACTGGTCCTGTCCAGAGTGGGTAGTGGGTCTTTGGTTCGGGTGAGCAGTTGTTGGAGGGTTGATGTAGGTTTGTGTACTACTCTGATGCCCAGCGGTCGTAGGAGTCTTGTGGTTAGTTCCTGATGTAAGGTAGCGCGATGAGTGTGTCGAGGCATGTAGTATCTTCCTGGTGTTGTTCATGTAGGCATCTTCTGACCCAGTTTTTTAGATATCCAGTTCTTTGCAAACCTGGAAGAGGTATTCTTCTTCTTCTTCTTGGCGTAGTTCTGTGCTGCTGCAGCATGTTGTTGCCCGTTTAAATAGTGTTCGCACGCTGCTTTGTTTGTGTGTGTTAGGATGGTTATTGTTGACCATTGTTGTTCAGTACCTGGTCAGTGTGTGTGGCTTTTCTGTGTACTTCCGTTTGGAATTCCCCATTTGTCCTGCGCTCTGCCACGACGTCCAGGAATGGGAGCTGTTTGTTCCTCCCTGGTAAATTTGATTTCGGTGAGGGTGTTGTTTATAAGTTTGTGTGTTTCCTCTAGTTTGGTCGTTTAATGATGACAAAAGTGTCGTCCACGTAGTGTATCCATAGTTTTGTATGTAGCTTTCAGTAGGTTCTGAGGAATATTCAATTATTTCTTATAACTGGTTTTGTATTCTCCAAACTTTCAGTAAGACATAATGGGAAGGTAACTGTACACACAACCAAACTCCTTCCAGCAACTTTCACAGCCACAACCTCTCAGTGTAAAAACTTAGTCCAAACCCAGTTCAAACTTTGTTGGAAAAAAAAATAGAAAAAGAAACCATTCTCTTTCTTAGACTGGTTGGAACTAGCTGCCTGTGATGGTCCTTTTTAAATATCCAAATATCTCCTAGCCTTCAAGCATAATATCTCCAGAGCCGAAACATCTAAAATGTTCTTGGTACAATAATCAACCTGCAATTAACTTCCAAGCCAGGCCCCACAAAAAAAAATCAGTTTGTTTGTTCCTTCCCTTTTATAAAGGGGGGGAAAAGTAAAGAAACTGTTCACAGTCCAAAGATCGGTTTCAATTCACAGCTTGCAGTTCCAATCAAAAATAAGAGTATAAATAAAAATAAAAATAAAAATAATGCAGCTCTCAACGGTTTTCAGATATGTAATCCCAGAGAAATATCACTCCTATTTTAACCCTAATTCCTTACTAACTACCTCTTTCCAGTTTTCCTCCTTGAACTGTAGAAACAGTGTAAAGGCTCCTTTCCAGTTTGGATGGCCTGAACTTCCTTTCAGTTCTGAGGACCTGGATTCCTTTTCCATTCTGACTGCCAGGAAAGATCTGTAAACTCTCAGAAACTGGAAACTCTATAAGCCTAAAACTACTCTGCTGCTAGAAAGAAACTGTTCCCCTGAACTGAACTCAAACTAAACTATCAATGTTACCCTGATTGTTTTTCTTCCTGTAGTCATGAACTCAGCAAGATAAACACGTAATCAATTAACATTATAGGTATCTGGATAGGCAATTACTAAGACACATGCTTTCTTGGAAAATGTAGAATTTAGGTCATTTTCCCAAATTATTTTTTGGCCTCAGAAAAGATCCCAGAAATTCCAAGAACTGAAACCAAAACACACCTGCCTCTATGTTAAAAAGAACGAATTCCTAAATGATGATAATACATATGATACACCTTTATCACACTGTTCTATGGCAATGATTAAATTATTTCCAGTGCTGAAAACTGATAGGCAAAAATCACAATGGTCATAAAATCAATGAAACCTTTACACTGTTTACATCAGCAATAAATAAATGAAGCTTTATCCAAATAAAGGATTTCTCTCAATCACCGAAACAAGGAGTTGTAGAAAGTTTGTTTTTACGTTTCTATATTTCTTGAACCTGGAAACTAAAACATAGCACGAGTGGAACACTGGAACTTTTATAAAAAAAACTACGACTGACAGAAGTGATTTTAAATGAGCAATGAAGTATTTAATTCTCCATAAAATAAACACAAGGCTTTTCAATTACATCAAAATCATTCACTTTTGGTCTTCATAGCATAGAGTTTACCGCTCCCTTCTTATACAGGAATTCAACAGCAACAGCATGCCCAGAGTGTTCCAGGAGCATTTTAATGGTCATGGGTTACATCAATGCAAGTCCAAAACTGACAGTGCAAGTGGTAGAAGTTGGAAAATAAGAAGAGTTGCAGATGTCTGAAATCAGAGCTTTTTTTTGCTGCAGATGGAAATTGTACACTTGGGAGAACCAATGGAGGATAGATGCATATAATATTAGTAGCCTGCCCTTCAGCCATTTAAGGATCATATTACTTTTTTTTCCAGGGCACTCCTTTGTCTGAGCAACCAGAAACAAAGTGCCAGAAGAGGCAAAAGACCAGGAATATAACTTCTCAATTTATTTACATGGTCTTGCCTCCACTGCAGTTGTTCTATACTTGGAAGGTCACAGTGTGCCTCAACAGAACAGCCCCAAGAATTCTAGGATAGTGTGAAAAAGTGGCACAACTCCAGAGATTCTGGTCTCCATTCTTTTCTTCCTAACCCACAGAATGCTCAGTTCCAAATGTAAAGGCCAGGATGACCAACACAGATTAAACTAGTGGTCACCAAAAGTTACATATTAAAAGTTCATACAGTGAACCATCTAATAAAATTATCAAAACAACTGTAAATTAATCCCATTTACTTTTCACATTACCTCCTCAGGAAGTGTAACAAGCATGTTAAGATCTTTTTTCCATGCCACTGCTGACAGAAAATAATCACTGCAGGCTGCAAGCACAGAACGATGAGCGCGAAAGGTCTTGTTTTCTACAACCACAGTCACATCACAAAAGAGATCTTGTTTCCTTTGATCATTGAGGCTCAGGAGAACACTGGTACTGTGTACAGAAGACTCGTAGGAATAAACCAAATTGTCGCTCTTTTCGCTTACCGACATTTTGTTTCATACCTGGTAAAATAAATACAAATACATCACATGATTAAAATTCAAAAATTGTCGAGTTTATGTAATCAGATTTATTCAAATCAAGAAAGAACGTAAATATCTCCAACTTTAATTTGTTAACCACTTGCATTATAGCTATCAACAGCTAGGAGGCTGTGTATTCTTTCCGGTTAATAAGGCCAATAACGCAAAGCTAAGTCACAAGTTTGCTTAACAGTTTTAATGTCCTTTGCTATATTTCTAGCCATGACTAAACTACAAGCAATTTACTTTCCTTTAGGGCAAGTTTGCTATTCATCTTCCATTAATGTGCATGCACAACATCATATACATTTATGTCAAAAATTTGTAAAGCCAACTTGGTACCCTATTACTGTAACATGCATTTTGCAAAACGACAGAAGAAAACAAATTATTAGTCACTTCAATCACAGCAGCCAACAACTGAGTTGTTGTAAAAACCGTTAATTCATTTAAACCATTTAAGTCTACCAGCACATATTGTACACACTAAACACACGCAAATTGAGCACAAAATAGGCCCAAAATTATATCAGTTTAGGAAGTGTTTACCACTCTACCCATCCCCTCCCCTCCCCTCCCCGCAAACACACACGCAAGTCAATGATTACAAGTAGACAACATTTTAAATGATAAATTTTTTTGCGAAAGTAATTTTCCTTTAGAAAAATCCTTAACACATTTAAGAGTAGATGCTAGATACAGTTTGATTAATACAGCTGGAAAATAAAAAAAACGTTGTTTTAAAATCAGTGTCAATCCACTGTACCAAATTGATTTTAAACTGCTGAAACTGATTAGTTGGCTTGGTTGGTTGTGCACTCACCCAAATCAGAACACCAAGAATTTTTGCTGAAGAAGGGTCTAGGCCCGAAAAGTCAGCCTTCCTGCTCCTCTGATGCTGCTCGGCCTGCTGTGTTCATCCAGCTCTACACCTTGTTATCACCAAGAACTCTACTCCCACTCCACTACAAGAAGCACTTGAGCACAAGGACCAAAAATCAATCACTGGAGCGTCATTTCAGTTTAGCATTGAGGAAGTAGCTCACTGTCATAGGTGACAACTTTCAGCTGAGGAGTTAAACCAAAGCCTCCTGGACACTCTCAAGGTGAACAAAGAAAGTTTATATGATCATTATCACATTACTGCTTGTGGTACATGGCTGTGCGTAAATTGGTTGGGCTCTTCCTACATGCATGTGACTACACTTCAAAAAAGGTACCCCTTGGACTCAAAAGCATTTGGAGACAGCTAGTAGTCATGAAAAATTCTACATGAATTGGTAATGATGTAACAGTATTACAACTGAGCAAAGGTAACTATAATGACTTGAAGGAGGAGCTGGCCAGAGTTAATAGGATTTGGGGGTGCTATAGCAGGGAACACTGGGGACTCACAATGGTATGAGTTTCTGGGGTAATTAAGGAGGCACTGCAGAAATTCATCCCAAGGAAGAAGAAACATACTAAGAGGAGGATTAGGCAACCATGGCTGACAAGGGAAGTCACAGACAGCATAAAAGTAAAAGAAAAAGCATACAATGTGGCTAAGATTAGTGGGAAGCCAGAGGATTGGGAAGCCTTTATAAACCAGCAAAGGATAACTAAAAAAGCAATAAAGGGGAAGAAGATGAAACATGATAAACTAGTTAGTAATATGAAAGATGATTGCAAGAGTTTCTTGTTTTAAAAAAAAGAGATACAAAAAGGTAAGAGAGAGGCAAGAGTGGAAAATGAAGCTGAAGTAGTAATGGGGGACAAAGAAATAGCAAAGGAACTCATTAGACACTTTGCATCAGTTTTCACAGTGGAAGACAACAGCAGCATACAAGACCTTCAAGTGAATCGGGGGCAGAGATGAGTGTAGTGCCATCACGGAGGAGAAGGTGCTGGGAAAGCTGAATGGCCTGAAGGTGGATAAATCACCCAGACCAGATCGACTACACCTCAGAGTTTTGAGGGAGATAGCTGAGGAGATTGTGGAGGAATTGGTGGCAATTACTTTCAGGAATCACTGGAGTCAGGGTGGGTCCCAGAGGACTGGAAATGGCTAATGTTTAAGAAAGGAGGGAGGCAGAAGACAGGAAACTATAGGCCAATGAGTATGACCTTGGTTGTTTGTAAGATTTGGAAGTTCATTATTAAGGATGAGATTGTGGAGTACTTGGAAATATATGACAAAATAGGGCTGAGTCAGCATAGCTTTGTGAAGGGGAGGTCATGCCTGACTGATCAGTTAGAATTCCTTGAGGAGGTACCAAGCAAGTTAGACAAGAGAGATCTGTTTGGATTTCCAGAAAGCCTTTGACAAGGTGCCACATTGAAGGCTGCTAAATAAGAGTTCGAGATGTTCGGGGTAAGGTACTGGCATGAATTGAGGATTTGCTGACTAGCAGAAGGCACAGAGTAGGGATAAAAGGGTCTTTTTCAGAATGGTAGCCAGTGAGTAGTGGGGTTCTGCAGGGGTCAGTATTGAGACTACAACTATTCTCATGATACTTTAATGATCTAAACAAAGGAACTGACGGCACAAAAACAGACGTTGCTGGAAGAGCTCAGCAGGTCTGGCAGCATCTGTGAGGAAAAAAAATCAGAGTTAATGTTTTGGGTCCAGTCTTCCTTCCTCAGAATATTTGAGGAAGGAAGACCGGGCCCAAAATGTTAACTCTGATTTTTTTTTTTCTTCACAGATGCTGCCAGACCTGCTGAGCTCTTCCAGCAACTTCTGTTTTTGTTCCTGATTTACAGCATCCACAGTTCTTTCAGTTTTTAACAGGAACTGAGGGCACTGTTGCTATGTTTGCAGATGATACAAAGATGGGTGAAGGGGCAAATAATGTTGAGGTAGCAGGGAGGCTGCAGAAGGACTTCGACAGACTAGGAGAGTGGGCAGAGAACTGGAAGATGGAATACAATGTGGAAAAGTGTGAGGTTATGCAGTTTCGAAAAAAGAATACGGCTGTAGATTATTTTCTAAATGGGAAAAGACTTTGGAAATCCAAAGCACAAAGGGACTTGGGGCTAATAGCTAATGATTCTCTTCAGGTTAACACACAGGTTCAGGTGGCAGTTAGGAAGGCAAATGCAATGTTACCATTCATTTCCAAAAGGGCTGGAATAGAACAGCAGAAGTATACTGCTGAGGCTGCATAAGGCATAAGATTGCATTCAGAATACTGTGAGCAGTTTTGGGCCCTGTATCTATGGCTGGATGTGTTGATGTTGGAGGGGCCCCGGAGGTGGTTTACAAAAATGATTCTGGGGATGAAGTGCTGGTCATTTGAGGAGCAGTCGAAGATTCTGGACATATACTCGATGGGAGTTTAGAAGGATAAGGGGTATCTGATTGAAACTTACAGAATACCGAGAGGCCTGGAGAGAATTAATGTAGAGAAGATGCTTACACTAGCAGGAAAGACTAGGACCTGAGTGCACAACCTCAAAGTGAAGGAACAACAAAGGGCGGTGAAGGCCAAGTCATCGAGTGTATTTAAGACAGAGGTAATCAGGTTCCTGATTGGTAAAGGGTTCAAGGACTACAGGGAACAGGCAGGAGAATGGGGTTAAGAAATATATCAGCCATTACCGAATGGCAGAACAAGACTCGATTGCCCGAATAGCATAATGCTCCTACATCTTACTGTCTTCAGAATACAAGTTTTTCTTTAAAATGGAAAAGTTCTAATATGTTTCTATTAACATTCATGCACCCAAACAAACCAGTTTAGAGTCTTAATATCCCACAAAAAGTGGGAATCCGTGAGGAGCTATGAACCACCAGCAGCAGCATAATTATTTTCAACATCAAAAAGCAGGACAAATGCAACCAAGCTCCAGCAGACTGCTCTTGATCATCAGTGGAAGGCATTATTGCTCTCAAGGGGGCACTTCCTCAGCAATAACTAATATTCTACTTGTACAAACAAGTTGAACAAAAAGATGGAAAGAGAGTGACCATCAAGACAGCATTTAACTGGATGCGGCCTCAAGGAGCCTAACGTAACAGGAGTCAATGAAAAAGGAATGGGAGGAGGACATCTCTCCCCTGGTTAGAGCCACTGCAAAGGAAGATAATTGTGCTTGTCGGAAGTCGATCATCTGAGTCAAGTCCATAACTACAGTATTTCCCCAGGTAGATGTTTTCTAATCAACTTGGTCAGAAATGTTATTGCTTACCTCTGGAGCAGGTGGGGACTTGAACTGTCACTGTCCTAGACTCAGCCATCTTGACTCACTTCATTAATGACCTCTCCAAAATGAAGGTCAGAAACGCAGATATTCAATGATGATTGCAAATTATTCAGTCTCATTCACAACTCCTCAGACACTAAAGCACATGAATACTCTCCAATTGCCTGAATAAGTCAAGCACTTACAAAACTCAAGAAAGTTGATTAACACATGAACCAAATTCAATGCTCACTGCCTCCATTGACAGAGGCAGTGGTGTACAAAAACTACAAGATGCACTGCAGCAACTCAGCAAGGCTTCTTTGACAGTACTTTCCATACCAACCACCTAATACTACCTACTTACAGTTGCAGCAGATTCAAGGGAACACCACCACCCCCAAATCATACACCATCCTGATTTGAAGCTTTCATATAACTTGGTATAAATCCTGGAGCTCCTTTCAATTAGTACTGCGGGTGACCAAAAAAGGATTGCAACAGCTTATGAAGGCGGCTCACCAATGCTATGAAGGGCAATTAGCAATGACAATACATACTGCCCTCCATTCTCCCCAACTCTCCATGACCAGCAACATTTCCGAACACAGGAAAGAAAGTAATAAAAAAGAGGAACAAAAAAGTGTCACTGGGAAGTTTGCACAGGACAATATGAATCACGGACACATGCTGATTAACAAAAACTATTCTTAAATAGGATATGACTGACTGGAACCTCTAAAAGAATCTTTCACTAATGCAGGAGTATTTTCCCAACCTCAAAATGCTCTTAAGTGTTTCATAGCCAAATGTAAAATTATGAAGTTTTACATCAAAGTATTTGATGTTTCCATTTACTTAGCTAAAAAAAGGCAAGTGCCTGCGCATGTAAACAGATAAAAGTATCCATCTGAACATCTGTTCTTTGCTCTTCAATTTTCACTTTCTCACCATATTAGGAAGCCCAAATTTTCAATCAGGGCCTTCCACCAGTGTTGCCCTGTTTCAGGGACTCAGTGCCTAGAACAACAGTTTAAAACATTATCCCAGGGCACTTTCATGCATCAGTTCAACATTAGGAATTGATATTAAAAATAACAGCTTCCTATGTGAAAATTCATGAAGAAAATTTTATACTGGTAAACACAGCTTGTGAAAGTACTGAGAGCACATTACCAATAAACTATGAACAATTTTAAAATTTATTTTATTTGGATATAGTGTGGTATGTTTGTTTAACAATCTTTGAATATGATAACTTGTGCTTTATTCTGCAAAGCTGGAAAGGATACACTATTTTGTTTTGTTTCTTTTACACAACCACAAATTCTGCCAACTTTCAGTGGACTTGAAACTGGTTATTATGAACACATTAATATTCAATAGTTTTTCATTGATGCCCAAAAGCAAGGATTGAAGCAGTGGTTATAGATAAATGTTCACACCAAACATAAAAATAATTCTAGGATTTGTAAGCGCAGACGCACAGAGTTATTGCTTGCTACTTGTTGAATCAGCAGCAGACAGTAGTAGGAGGACAAATCTTGAGCAGTTAAGCAGCACACATATAGGACAAAGCAAGAAAACCATACATCCAGAATGGAAAAGTTCAATATTGGAAAAACAGAGTACAGAAAATGCAGGGGTGAAGTCACAAATGAAAATTACAAAGACAAAAAGAATCCATGAAAAAATATTGGCAAGTGACATCAAGGAAATCCCACAAAATGTTTTAAAAATGCTGTAAATTTTGTATGAGACACCATTTCAGTCTCAGCTGGAAGACTGCATTCTGTGTGCTCAGAAGGACGCGAAGGCATTGGAGAGAGTCATAGAGACATACAGCACGGAAACAAACCCTTTGGTTCAACTCATCCATGCCAACCAGATATCCAATATAAATCTAGTCCCATTTAGCAACATTTGGCCCATATCCCTCTACACCCTTCCTATTCACATACCAATCCAAATGTTTTCTAAATGGTGTAACTCTACTAGCCTCCACCATTTCCTATGGCAGCTCATTCCATACATGCACCTCTCTCTGCATGAAAAAGTTGCCCCTTATGTCCCTTTTGTATCTTTTCCTTCTCACCTTAAACTTATGCCCTCTAGGTTTGGACTCCCCACCCCAGGGTAAAGACCTTGCCTATTTACCCTACCCATGCCCTTCATGATTTTATAAACCTCTAAGTTCACCCCTCAGCCTTCAATGCTCTGGGGAAAATAGCCCTAGTCTATTCAGCCTCTCCCTGTAGCTCAAACCATCTAACCCTGGCAACATCCTTGTAAATCTTTAAACCCTTTCTAGGAGGGTGATCAGAACTGCATGCAATACTCCACATGTGACCAAACCAATGTCTTGTACAGCCACAACATGACTTCCCAACTCCTATACCCAATGCACTGACCAATAAAGGCAAGCATACTAAACGCCTTCTTCACTATCCTATCCACCTGTGACTCCACTTTCAAGGAACTATGAACCTGCACTCCAAGGTCTCTTTGTTCACCAACACTCCCAGGACCTTACCATTAAGACAGTGCAAAATATATTCACAAAAATGGTTTCAGGGATAAGGAACTTTAATTATGGAGATAGATTCTGAAGTTAGAACAGTTTCCCTTGGAGGAGTAGATTGAGAGGAGATCTAATAGTATTCAAAATCATGAGGGGTCTAGAGTATATAGGAAAAACTCTTCCAATGTCTGAAAGGATCAAGAACAAGATAGCACAGATTAAAAGTAATCGGACAAAGAAACAGAAGCAATTTGAGAAGAAAACTCTGACATAGCTTGCGGTTAAAGTCTGGAACACACTGTCTGGGATTGTGGTGGAAGCAGTGTTAATCGAGGCATTTAAAAAGAAATCAGGCTGCTCCTTTTTTCAAACAACAATATGCTTAATTACAGGGAAAAGGCAAGAGACATGCATAGCACTCAATCCTTGTTTGGAGATTGGGTACAGATACATTTGACTGAATGGTGTCTTCCTGCACTGCAACTACTCTGTGATGATGTAAAATGCAAGGGTCAGACGAAAACACAGCAAATAATCCCTTATAAAATGTTCTATTTTTCGTGTGTTTACATTATAGGAGGTCTTGTGGCATAATTGGCCATGCTTCTGTGTCTGAGGCAGAAGTTCAGGTTTAAAGTTTTAGTCTAGGGCTGGATAAACATGGAAGATATGTTGATAATGTGGTCAAAAATATTCACCATCAAAAGGTATGCCAATCCATTTTTCCCTACCATTGTAGTAGTGGTAACAGTAGATGTTGGGAAGGGCACAACATGGTGGTGAGATGGCAGTAAGATAGGGGACACGTAGTCAACACACTTCACACACCGGTTGGTGTTTTCCTGTCCATCACTTTTGTTAATAAGAAAGCTTTACAATGTTTCTCAAGACACATTTTCTTGAGATGTGTTCGGTTTGTTTTCACCTTAAGGGAACATGTTGCGGGTTCTACGGTCAAGTTGCCTGTTGCTGCAAACAATTGCTTATCTCTATGTTGTGGGAAATATGAAGACCCCTTTTAAACTGCTGTAGATAATTGAAAAGTAACTTAATATCTTGGTTTCCCACTGTCACATTAGTGAGCTTCCTGTGTTAAGCACCGATAGCTCAATTTTCTCATGTTAATGAAGAGCTTCCTGAGACCTCCCATAACTCCCTTGAGAAGCCAGTATTGAAAATCCATCCTCCAACAACCTGTTTACCACTCAGTTACAAAATTCACTCCTGCCATGTCAGAATACCAAGAAATAGAAGCTACTTTTTGTTGTGAATGGTTGGAGAAAGTGGGGCAAATCTCCTACCTGGTATTTCTGTTTAATTTCTTTCTTAGATTTCTTTATTCTTAATTCTTAGATTTCTTAATTTCTTTATTAGAGAGGTCTTGCAATCTCTGGTGTGGTGGTTCAAGGTGATTGGCAGGTATCGAGATGAGTATTAGTGAAACATGCCACCTAGATCGGTTAAAACTGAGGAGGTTAATTCATTAATCTAGGCAAGTTAAAATATATCTAACAGTGTGAGAGGGCAGTCTACTTTGAACTGGATACAAAAATAATGGCTATTACGTCATTCTGACACAGGACCCCAGGCAGGACTTATACGGTTAATAGTAGGGCCCTGTGGAATGTTGCGGAACAAAGAGACCTAGGGGTGCAACTGCATTGCTTTTTGAAAGTAATGTCACAGGTAGACAGGATGGTGAGCCCTGTTTCGCATGTTTGCCTTCATTGGTCAGTGCATCGAGTATAGAAGCTAAGATGTCATGTTGTGGCTGTACATGACATTGGTTAGGCCACTTTTGGAATACTGCATTCAATTCTGGTCTTCCTGCTATAGGCACGTCATTATTAAACTTGACAGGGTGCAGAAAATATTTACAAGGATGTTGCCAGGACTGGAGGTTTTGAGCTAGAGGGAGAAGCAGAACACGCTGGGGCTTTTTTGCCCCTGGAGTGTCAGATGCTGAGGGGTGACGTTATAGAGGTTAATAAAATTATTTGGGGCATGAACAGGGTGCAGAGTCAAGGTCTTTTTCCTAGGGTAGGGGAGTCCAAACTAGAGTGCAAAGGTTTAAGGTGAGAAAGGAAAGATTTAAAAGGGACCTGAGAGGCAACTTTTTCATGCAGAGAGTGATGACTGTACGAAACAAGCTGCCAGAGGTGGTGGTTGAGGAGGGTACATTTTAACAATATCTGGATGGGTGCACGAATAGGAAAAGTTTAGAGGGATATGGGCCAAGTGCTGGCAAAGGGGACTAGATCAATTTAGAATATCTGGTCAAGGTGGATGAGTTGGACCTTGTGGTCTGTTTCCATGCTGCATAACTCTGTGACTCTGTGTCAAAGGCAATCAGTAAGAGTGGGAGAGATTCTTGGTCAGCGACATGACGATAAGAAATTGGAGGCTCCAGCATCACTACCCATAGTTTTAGGCTAAAATACCCTCTGGGAGAAAAAAAATCCTTCCTCATCTCCATCTTAAACAGGAGACACCCTTTTGTTAAAATTTTGTCCTGAGACAGTAGGTTTTGTGCTGTCAATGTGATTTAGCGTTATCCAGAAAGAAAAAAATTTCTAGTGGAGTGAACACTTCAAACACTCCAGCATGGAGGGAGGCCATTCAGCTCATCATGTTGGCTCTCTACAACAGCAACCCTTCCTAGACCCCACACCCCTCTGCCGTTCCGCATAGACCCTGCACGTTCTTCCTCTTTCAATAGTGACCTGATTCCCCCTTGTAAGTCATAATTAAATGTTTCTACCTCCGTTTTCAAACAGCACATTCGAGACAGTAACCATTCACTGCATGAAAACATTTTTCCTTGTGTTGCTCTTTGGTCCAACTGCCTTCACTGGGTTCTCCCTCTGACTCTCAAACCTTACACCAACAGGAAGAGCTCCCCCCTCTATACTCCATTCTAGAATCCCCTTGCGGTTTTATGTTGGTTATTTACTCAAAGTAAGGAGGCATGGGATTCAGGGAAATTTGGTTGTCTGGATACAAAACTGGCTGTCCAATAGAAGACAGAGGGTGGTAGTAGATGGAAAATATTCAGTCTGGAGCTCGGTGACCAGTGGTGCTCCGCAGGGATCTGTTCTGGGACCTCTGCTGTTTCTTATCTTGAGAAGTGACTTGGATGAGGAAGTGGAAGGGTGGGTTAGTAAGTTAGCTGATGACACGAAGGTTGGTGGAGTTGTGGATAGCGTGGAGGGCTGTTGTAGGTTGCAACGGGACATTGACAGGATGCAGAGCTGGGCAAAGAAGTGGCAGATGGAATTCAACCCAGAAAAGTGTGAAGTGATTCATTTTGGAAGGTCGAATTTGAATGCAGAATATAGGGTTAATGGCAGGATTCTTGGCAGTGTGGAGGAACAGAGGGATCTCGGGATCCACATCCATAGATCCCTCAAAGTTGCCACCTAAGTTGAAAGGGTTGTAAAAAAGGGATATGGTGTGTTGGCTTTCATTGGCAGGGGGATTGAGTTTAAGAGCAGTGAGGTTTTGCTGCAGCTTTATCGAACCCTGGTTAGACCACACATGGAATATTGTGTTCAGTTCTGGTCACTTCATTATAGGAGGCATGTGGAAGCTTTAGAGAGGGTGCACAGGAGATTTACCAGGATGCTGCCTGGACTAAACAGCAGATCTTAGGAAAGGTTGAGTCAGCTCTAGGGCTTTTTTCATTGGAGCAAAGAGGGATGAGAGGTGACTTGATGGAGGTGTACAAGATGAAGAGACACATAGATAGAGTGGATAGCCAGAGACTTTTTCCCAGGGCGGGAATGACTATTATGAGGGGGCATAATTTCAAGGTGATTGGAGGAAGGTACAGGGGAGATGTCAGAGGTAGGTTCTTTCCACAGAGTGATGGCCGTGTGGATTGCGCTGCCGGCAGTGGTAGTGGAGTCAGATACATTCGAGACATTTAAGCGACTCTTGTATAGGCACATGGATGATAGTAAATGTAGGGTATGCAGGGTAGATTGATCTTAGTAGGATAATAGATTGGCACAACATCGTGGGCCAAAGGGCCTGTACTGTGCTGTTCTATTCCATAGTTCGTAGGATGCAAACCAATTCAGACATTTTAATTGAGTGGGCAAAATTCCAGCAGATGCAGAATTGTGTGCTAAAATGTGTAATTGTGCACTTTGGCAGGAAGACTGACAAAGCAGAGAATTACTTAAATGCAGCACAACTGCAGAAGGACATGGGAATTCTAGTGTATGAGTCACAAAACAGGCAGATACAGCAAGTAATTAAGGCTAAGTATGATTATACTCGATGGACAAAATGGCCAAATCTGGCATTCTTATACTTGTAAAAGCATATGCTGCTACACCAACTCAATTCCTGCTTGACTTAGTTGACTGGACGGATGGTCTGAATCAGAGTGATGATAACAGCACAGAGTTCAATCCCCATTCTGGCTGGGTAGATTCAGGACCAGCCCTCTTGCCCTAACTAGGGTTGGTGCCATGTCATTGCATTGAACCTGTCTTCAGGCAAAAAGTCATGATGACTATTTTATGTGACTCATCAGGAAAAGGAATATTACAACTATTTAGAGGAATTCAATTTTTCTCTCTCTTTCTGCCTAGTATATCAGTTAAACTGTTTGATGACTGCTAATTTTTGATTAGTTCTGCATCTATTCAACTGTTCATGAAAGTAAAATCACAGTCAGCTGATCGAGCGTAAGCACAAGAAAATTGGAGAGCTACACTCATGACATTGAAGACTAATTAACAAAATGCACTAGATACAAGACCACATTCACATTTATTACTTTAAATGTTAAGTCTCTTGCGCTGCAAATACTTCAGTGCATTGCTGCTCTTGCTTCCTGTAATTTGTGTCATTTGGCCCAGAACTTCTGCTGGCCAGACAGTCATTATTCCAGCGTAGGTGGAAATTGCGCACAGGGATCCTGTGAAATCCCCTTTATAGCACACTCCGAAGGAAGTTGAATGTTCCACTGGGCAATTCCTCTGTGCCTAGAACCCTCCAAAAGTCTCCATTTAAAATTGGAGAATTTGGAGGGCTCCGATAAAATTAAGTATTATTCAAGAAAAATCAAGACTATTAAAATATATTGTTTAACCCTGCAGCGACTATTCAACAGATCCCACATCTACTTCACACATGGAACCTAACTATACACCCAAATCCCTGACCCAACCACCAAACACCCCAGCCCTTTCCCCATCCCTAGCAGCCACATATGACCCAACCCAACCCAACAAAGTCATGCGCCACCCTTAGCCAACTAGAACACACAAAAGTACAGCACAGGAACAGGCCCTTTGGCCTACTATATGATGCTATTACAAACTAATACCACCTGCCTGGACAGGGTATGTATCCCTCTATTCTCTGCCTGCTCATGTGTCGGTCTCAATGCTCCTTAAACTTTGCCATTGTATCTGCTTCTAACATCTTCCCTAGCAGAGCATTCCAGGCATCTACTACAGTCAATTTTTAAAAAAAAAACTTCCTTGTACATCTCCTTTAAAAACTTACACTCTCTCACCTTAAACATATGCCCTGCAGTATTTGACATTTCCACCCAGGGAAAGAGACCCTGACTATCCACACTAGCCATGTCCGTCAGATGTATGTAAAACTATATGAAGTTCTTCCAACGATCGAGCAAAAACAATCCAAGCTTGTCCAACCCTTCCTTATAATGTAAGGACTCCAACCCATGCAACATCCTGATAAACCTCTGCTGCACCCTCTCCAATGCCTCCATATCCTTCCTCTAGTGCAGCAACCAAGACTGCGCAGTAATTTAAATGTGACCCGACCAAAGTTGCAGCATGAATTGCTAACTTTTATCCTCAATTCCCCAACTAATGACGGCAAGCATGCATATGCGTAATTTATAACTTTATCCACTTGCATTGCCACTTTCAGGGACTTGGACCCCAAGATCCCTCTGTATATCAATGCTAAGGATCCTGCCATTTACAGTATACTATCCTCTTGAATTTGACCTCCCAAAATGCATCACCTCACACTTGTCTGGATTAAACTCCATCTGCCATTCCTCCATCCAATTTTCTAGCGAACATAGAACATAACAGCGCAGTACAGACCCTTCGGCCCTCGACGTTGCGCCGATCTGTGAAACCAATCTGAAGCCCATCTAACCTACGCTATTCCGTTATCATCCATATGTTTATCCAACAACCATTTAAATGCCCTTAAAGTTGGCGAGTCGACAACTGCCGCAGGCAAGGCATTCCATGCACTTACTACTCTGAGTAAAGAACCTACCTCTGACATCTGTCCTATATCTATCACCCCTCAATTTAAAGCTACGTCCCCTCGTGCTAGCCGTCACCATCCGAGGAAAAAGGCTCTCACAGTCCACCCTATCCAATCCTCTGATCATCTTGTATGTCTCTATTGAGTCACCTCTTAACCTTCTTCTCTCTAACGAAAACAGCCTCAAGTCCCTCAGCCTTTCCTCATAAGACCTTCCCCCTCCATACCAAGCAACACCCTGGTAAATCTCCTCTGCACCCTTTCCAATGCTTCCACATCCTTCCTATAATGCGGCGACCAGAACTGTACGCAATACTCCAAGTGCGGCCGCACCAGAGTTTTGTACAGCTGCAACATGACCTCACGGCTCCGAAACTCAATCCCTCTACCAATAAAACCTAACACACCGTACGCCTTCTTAACAACCCTATCAATCCGGGTGGCAACTTTCAGGGACCTATGCACATGGACACCGAGATCTCTCTGCTCGTCCACACTACCAAGAATCTTACCATTAGCCCTGTACTCTGTATTCCCGTTACTCCTTCCAAAGTGAATCACCTCACACTTTTCCGCATTAAACTCCATTCGCCACCTCTCAGCCCAGCTCTGCAGCTTATCTATGTCCCTCTGTAACCTGCAACATCCTTCCGCACTATCCACAACTCCACCGACTTTAGTGTCATCCGCAAATTTACTAACCCATCCTTCTCTGCCCTCAGCCAGGTCATTTATAAAAATGACAAACAGCAGTGGCCCCAAAACAGATCCTTGCGGTACACCACTAGTAACTGAACTCCAGGATGAACATTCCCCATCAACCACCACCCTCTGTCTTCTTTCAGCTAGCCAATTTCTGATCCAAACCGCTAAATCACCCTCAATCCCATGCCTCCAAATATCCTGCTGCATCCTTTGCTATATTTCCTCATCATCCACAGCTCCAATTTTCGTGTCATCTGCAAACTTATTAATCAGACCACCAATATTTGTATCAAAATTCTTTAGCTACATTACAAACAACAGAGGTCCTATCACTAAACCTTGCAGAATACCACTGGTCACAGATCTTCAGACAATTAAGACAATTACCCTATGTCTTCTATAGCCAATCCAATTTTGTATCCAACTTGCCAACTCACCATGGATTCCACATGATTTGATCTTCAGGACTTGTGAAGCGCTATAGTAAAGTCCACACAGACAACATCCACTGACTTACCCTTATCAATCGTCTTTGTCACTTCCTCAAAAAACTCAATCAAGTTTCTGAGACAAGGCCTCCCTTGCATAAAGCCATGCCAAATATCTCCAATAAGTCAATTCTTCTTCAAATGCAAGTAAATCCTGTCCCTAACAATCTTCTCCAATAGTTTCCTTGCCACTGATGCAAGGCTCACCAATCTATAATCTCCTGGATTATCTCTGTTGCCCTTCTTGAATAAAGGAATAACAGTGGCTATTCTCCAGTCTTCTAGGATTTCCCTGCGGTTAAAGAGGATACAAAATCTCTGTCAAGGGCCCAACAATCTCCCTTGCCTCCTTCAGTATCCTGAGAGAGATCTCATCAGACTCTGGGGACTTATCTACCTTAATGTTTTTCAGAACACACAATACCTCTTGCTTCTTAATATCAACGTGCCTTAGAGCATCAACAAATCCCTCCTAAATTTATCACCATCTATGCCTTTCTTCTTGGTGAATACTAATGTGACATATTCATGAAAGACCTCACTCGCTTCCTACGGCTCTACACAAATTTGCTCCCTTGTCTTGAGTGGACATACCCTTTCCCTAGTTACCCTTCTACTCTTCATATACCTATAAAATGCCTTAAGATTCTCTTGAATCCTACTTGCTAAGTACACTTCATGGCCCCTTCTATGCCTCCTAATGTCTTTCTCTTCTTAACTTCTTTTCTGCTTCCTTTACACTCAAGGGCTTTGTTTGGTTTCTGTTTCCTAAATCTCACGTTTTCTCGCTTTTTCTTTTTAAACTAACTCAAATATTTCTCATTGTCCAAGGTTCCCAAATCTTGCAATCCTTATCTTTTAACCTCACAGGAACATGTTGGTCCTGAACTTTAAAAGGATCCCACATGTCAGATGTGGATTAAGCTTCAAACAGCTGCCCCCAATCCAATTTTTCCAGTTCCTGCTTAATACTGTTGCAATTATATTAAAACTTACAGAATTATGATCATCGTTTCCACAATGATCCCCCACTGAAACTTCGATCACTTGGCCAGGCTCATTCTCCAATACAAAGTCTAATATGGCTCCTTCCCGAGTTGCATTATCTACATACTGTTTCAACAATCTGTCCGGGATGCACTTAAATTCTGCCCCATCTAAGCCCCTGGCATGAAGGCAGTCCCATTGAATCACCCACTACCACAACCCTGTTGTTTTTACATCTTTCCATGCTCTGCTTACACATCTGTTCCTCTAATTCCCACTGGCCATTGAGAGGCCTATAGCGTAACCCCATTAACAGTGATTGCACCTCAATTCTATATGTATTGCCTGACTGGATGAACCCTCCAAATTGTCCTCTCTTTGTCACAGCTATGACCTTCTCCTTAAATCAGTAATGTAATTCCTGCACCCCTCTCTATCAGACCTGAAACTTCTAAACCCTGGAACGTTGAACTGCCAGTCCTGCCCTGCTCTCAACCAACTTGAGCAGATCAGACTCAATTCCCTCCACCCCACCTCCATTGTCGACTTCACCCAACCCAAACCCAACATTAGACCAGAACCCCCAGACTTGGCAGCAATCTTCTCTGAGACCAGATTTATCCCATCCACCAAGTCACGCCCTAAGTAATGCATCACCTACCTAGTCCGCTTGCATTGAACCCCATCTGGTAGCCTGTCCCTACCCAGTGCAATGAAAAAGCTACTAGAATGGAAAAGCAGCTCTGCACTTTTGAAGAAGCCCCGAATGTAATCTCCTCTCAGAAACGTGAAACCTTCTTTCATTAGAAAAAGGGCTAGATAACAATTTCTGCAACGCTGTCACCCCTTGGAAAAACCAGCTCCTTGTTGCCACACCTACTTCTTGATATCTTTTCCCAGCTCAAGTTCTGCCCAGAGCATCACTTTTTACATTTTTGCAAATACTGCATCTTCTACCAATGCTTCCTTTGTATGACTATCTTGTATTTGGCATGAACAAACTGCTGCATTTTTTAAAAAGCATTATTTCGTAAGTTTTATGTTCTCAGCTTTTCTGATCTAGCACCCACTCTTCCTAGACCACAGACTTTTCAACCTCTTAGAATTTAGTACTACCTTTACAGCATTGCTATCCCCAGAGCACTACTCGCCCATTATTTCATCAGTCCCAATAGACCAGATTGATTAAACAGTCACTCAAATTCTCTTTCCACTCCACTACTCTAAAACCCACGCGCCCAGTCTCGAAAACTTCAGTGCCCTCAAAACCCTCTGTAATGCTGTAACATACGGGACTAGGCCAACAGACCTAAAGCACACCTCTATCCACTACTCAGTGTTTATACATGCCTTCACTGCCATCTGTTGTGCAATTTGGACTGAAAGAAATTTTAAGATTTTCAACTTAGCTAAATAAACAACTTCAGACAAAAGATTCCTGCATGCTTAATTCACATTTAATACAATCGAAACTGAAGAAAAAGAAAAAAGGTGAGGTTTTATGTAAATAACTCTTAGTTAACAGTATTTTACATCTTAAATATACAGCCACCTAATTAACAGCTTGTTTGCGTTTACAATGATCACAGCATACTTCTTCCAAGAAAGAGGCATAATGCACAGGTTTACGTAGGTTTATTAGGGCTTTTGATAGATACCAAATGTTATAAATTACGCAGCCTGTCTATGACAGCACAAGATCTGCAATGAAACAGAAAAGTGCTGATCTCATGCAGTTGTGCTGACAAATGATGAGCAAGCATTTTCTGGTTGCTTCATATCATTCCTTCCCCAAATAACCCTGCCACAGACTAACCCACAGATGACTTCTTACTTTAGCACAATTAACATAACTGCTAAAATGCACAAAGTATTTTTGATTAAAAATAACCAAACACCTACAGTAAATTCACAACTTCATTAAAATTTATCTAGCAAAACTATCAGGTGTAATTATTAGAAAATCAAACTAAACCATGGTTAAGGTTTTTATTTTAATCCTTTCTGTACAATTTATTCCAATTACGCAGACACATGACAATCACAAAAACATACACAAACTCCAATTGCACACTGCAAGTACACTTGTTGGCTTTTGTAACGTGCAGGTAAGCTGCAGCAGATGGTCAAAATAATGGGACAACAGACTACAAAAACATTTTCTTTAGATTAATTTTGTTTCAGCAACCATTTCCAAAAACAGCTTGAAATGAACAAGTTGTAATATCCGCAATTTCTTTTCAAGATAAAAATATTCAAATCACTTTTAAATGAGTAGTTCGAAAGAAACAATTTGGAGGAGGAGAAACAATGCAAATAAGCTTTCATGTCAAATTTTACTCCGTCAGATTTGAAAGTGCATTAATGCCACTGGATTTGTACTATGGCACAGAATTGGAAGGGCGGGGTAAGGAGGCAACCTTACCTATCAAGAATTTCATTTTCACCGAAACTGCTACATATTAGAGACCCATTTAAGTGACATAGAAGAACATATACAATAGAAACTACCATTTTAAACTGAGTATATAAAAAAAACTTTATAAAAAAAAATCAGAGATAGTGAGAACTGCCAATGCTGGAGTCAGAGATAAAACAGTGTGGAGCTGGAGGAACACAGAAGGCCAGGCAGCGTCAGAGGAGCAGGAAAGCTGACCTTTCGGGTCGGGACACTTCTTCAGAAATCAGGGTCCGGACCTGGAACGTCAACTTTCCTGCTCCTCTGATGCTGCCTAGCCTTCTTTATAGAAAATAGTTGGAGGGATGTGGCGTTTTATTCCATGAGTGGCAGAAGTCACTAAGCATTTTGGCTGAACAATAGGAGGCAAGTTAGATCATGGCCAACCTAACAGTTCAATAGCATTATAGATCATTCCAATAGGGATCACTGAATAAATAAGGAACATGAATGTTGGCAATTGCCTTTACTTTCTGTGAGGCTAAGACAAATGCACTCAAGGCCAGTTGAAATCAACTGACTCAATCCTCCATGCTGTGCATTTACTCAATAAACCTTATGGGATCTAGTACATCTCACCTTGCAAAAAAAAAAATGAGCGTTCAATTGTTTTTATCCACATCTCCAATACCCAGGTAAAATGTTGTATATTTAAATACAGATCATTCTATAAATTAATGGTCTGATAATTAGGTGTCTGTTATACTGCTTACTGGTGTTTACATTTTACATTCACTTTTAAATTGAGGTATATTGCCATCTGCTCATCAAAATACGCATCACAATGCTCAATTCATCTTTAAAAGATTAAGAGTGCAACGCAAAGCAAAGTCCATGAACAAACAAAGCCAGGCTTTTAAAACAAAAAGAAAGATTTGAAATAAAAGTAAGGCAAGCAAAGGCACTAAAACAGGCTCAACTCAGTGAACAAAAACACTGACAAGAATGATAAAGTATACACGTTAGAAGAAACTCATGATGTCAACGGTAAAAGAGTCTATACTGTACAGAGTGACTGGTTGGGAGTCACTATGGTGGGTGAGTTTATTGTTGGTGAAATCTGCTGTGCGATGTCTAATGTGGAAAATGCCAGACAAGGGCAAGACTTCCACAGTTAATGGTAGGGACTGTTGTTGAACGGAGGGACCGAGGAGTTCCTGTACTTAGTTCGTTGTAAGTTGCGTCACAGATAAACAGGGTGGTGAAGGCGGCATTTGGCACGCTTGCCTTCACCGGTCAGAGCTTGAGTATAGCAGTTGGGAGGTCATGTTTGGAGTACTGCATACAGTTCTGGTTGCCCTGCTATAGGAACAATGTTATTAAACTGGAAAGGGTGCGGAAAAGATTTACGAGGAATATTACGAGGATGGGAGGGTTTGAGTTAAAAGGAGAGGCTGGACATTTTTCACTAGAGCTTTGGAGGTTGAGGGGTGTTCTTATAGAGGTTTATAAAATCATGAGGGGCATAGATAAGATGACTAGCCAAGGCCTATTCCCCAAGGTAGGGGAATCTAAAACTAGAGGGCATAATTTTAAAGTGAGAGGGAGAAAGTTTTAGAAGTGACCTGAGGGGTAGCTTATTCACACAAATGGTGGTTCGTATGTGAAATGAACTGCTAGAGTAATACTGGTAGATGCAGGTACAGTTACAACATTTAAAAGACATTGGGCAGGTACATGAATAGGGAAGGTTTAGAGGGATATGGGACAAATTCAGGCAAATGGAATAGTTTAATTTGGGAAACTTGGTCAGCATGCACGAGTTGGACTGAAGAGTCGGTTTCCGTGGTCTATGTTCTTTTCATAGAGTCAAACAGATGAAATAAAAGCATCAAACAAAAACAAAAATGAAGACTGGCCAAAAGATCAATCTTAAATGTTAAATCTCTACAAATGACAGCTCAGTATTTCCAGCATTTGATGCTTTTACTGAAAAAACTTTAAGGCATACTAAAGACAGGATCAGCATCTCATCTGTAAAAGCCCATTTTAAGAATTCAGATTAGGCATTTGATGGTGAAGTAAAGCCTGGTAGTTCACATTCAAGACATCCAAATGGCCACTAGATTGCAAACACTTACGTTTCACTCCCAACTAAGAATGGGTGTTTATTATATAACTGATGAGGAATCTCAAACTTGTGGATAAACGTTTATACCAAAGATTTAGTACTTTGCACAATAATAGGCTAGATAATGTGATGGCCAGCCTGTTAATGGAGCTGCACAGGCGACAGTTGCGCATTGTAACCATGCTGAATTTCCAGCACAACTGACTCCATGGAAAACGCTCAGGAAATGAACTGGGCAAGGACAAATTTCTTTCCCTAACAGACATCAGATGGGTTTTAGCAGAACCAGAGTCTGCCTTGCAATTTTTGAAAGGCCATCTGATAGCTGAGACTCATCAAGAGCGCTGGCACAGATGGAATCCCTGCCAAAATAGTAAAATAAGCTGAGAAGTATGCTTGGTTCACATATACAATCTCTTCTTTAATGAGGAATACATGCCTGGAGACCTCAGAGTTGCTGTAAATGTGATAATCTTCAAGAAATGAGATATGGCCAATATAAAATGTATCCCATCCATCAAAAGACACACTAGTATCATCTTCATAGCAAGACAAATTCAAGAAAAGTGCAAAAAGTAGGAGCTACTTATATGAATGGCCTTTATTCCTTACTGCACCAGTCCATCCCACATCCAGGCAGCTTCCTGCTGGTGTAGAACAAATGGCATAACGAGTGTGAAACCACGGAATCTGCCTCACCTCCAATCCAAAGCAAAAACCATCTCAAACTGTCATCATAATGTTGCAAGGAGACAATGCTTACGTATGCACATAGGGGAGGAGTCAAACTATGACTGAGGTGTATGTGGAGGAGTATGAGACAACAGATTTTAGACTAAAGACAAAGGTTCTCTACCAGCCTGCTTCCACTATGCGATACTGTCGCATGGCTATCAAAATCAGTAGAGAACCATTGGACATGGATAAATTCTTATATCTTTGGAATTTCCTCTCAAGGGCAAAACATCAACAATAAAATTCAATACCAATTCCAGTGTGCCAGCGCAGTCTTTGGCCATCTGAAGAACAGAACAAAAAACAACAAAGATTCAAACGATGACAAAGAGCTCATGGCCACAGTGACAGCAGCAACAGTGTTAATGAGCCCTTCTGTATGGGTCACAGAGTTAGACAGAGAGAGCAAGAGAGAGTGACACACAGACAGATTATCTGTCTATGTGCAAAAGACATCACTAGTCCCCTCAACAATACAACCAGCAAAATTCCACAAATCCACTAGCAGAGTAGGTAGTCTAATATCAAGGCCCCTCTTACAGGTCAACATCCCCTGCAGATATACTGATTACGGGCGATCAGCTGCAAACCACATCATTTGCACGCCTGACACAAGATTTCCAAAATAGGCTTCCTACTCCAAGCTTCATCATAGCAAGTGATTACCAAAAGGGCAGTGTAAGTCTTTCAAGAATGTCTTCAAAGGCTCCCTGAGAAAATGCAATTAATTTAATAACAGAGAAACTACTCCTACAAATGATTTCATCTTGAATAATGTTGAGTATCTTCAGTACTGTAGTCTCAGCATCCATTCAGGCCAATGGTAAGAAAATCATTTTGAACCTTATAGATGAGATAGGAGAGTCAGATGGCAAGCAACTCATTACCGAATGGTGGTATGATTGGATCATTGAATCTTCCAGTCAGTCAGTCAATGCTGATCCCTAGAATGGTGAGGGATTGGTCAACAGAGCTGCCAATAAAGACCGGAGAGGTGGCTAAGCGTCTTATTGAAAATAGTCACCATTTGGGTCTTGTGTCATAAACGTTACTTGGCACATCAGTCCAAGCCTGGATGTTCCTTGTTCCATTATCAGGCTGGTTGTGAATGGAGCCGAAAACGGTACAATCTGCAAATAGTTTCTGGCAGTGTTGACAGATGGAATATCATTGCTGAAAGCAGTTGAAGGTCAATCCCAACACTATAGTAAGAACATGATTAATGCTATGATTTATAAATTCAAACATTTTAAAGAACTATTCAGGGATAATGCAAAAAGATAACACTAAATTACAGAATAAACCTAGTTTTTTTTCTCATTGGTTAACAAACGCAAACATTCAGATCAAGTTACCTTGGGTGCACAGCAATTTTCGTCAAATGGAAACTAAATCACACTATATGCACAACTCCCCCAAGTACCAAAACTGAAGCAAACTAGCCCAAAATACACTTCAGAAATGGAAAACAGCATATACCAACAAGTAGACCAGGGTTCAGACTAAGCAGGTCCTGCAAATTTTATGACATTGAAACGGTTTCAACACTACAAGTGAAAATTCACTGTTAGCTAAGATAAGGAGCAGTAACAGCAACCAGATGTGGATCAAGGTCATTATCGTTCCTTTGCAGAGAACATGCAACATCAAACATTTCCAAGAAGAGTGGTCATAGTGCTGTATCATTGCTTTGATGCAAGAAAAACGCCATCTTGCTTCATAAGATAAAACCACTATATAGGGTTACTTAACTTTCAATAAAATACAACATATTCTGCAATGATTGAAACTTTGTAGCTGTAATGTAAAAATTTGAGTTTGTTTGGTTGGTTGTCATTTAAAGGACTCTTAAAGAAAGGTTTTCAACATGGTACTTTCTTTTCATACTGTGGCACATAAGTGAAATATTTTTATTTGATACACAATTATAAATCTTGTAAGTAAATTCCAATCTGAATGACAGAGCTTCTTCCACTTTCTGGAGTGAATGGTATGTTACGTAACCTTGGGGTGCAAATTATTAAAAAGGTAAATGTTCGTCTTTCAACCAGTGCTATTCCAGGTAAACTTCTGATCAGAGACAACAACGAGATATTTTAAAAGTACATTCTACTGTAAACATAACAGTTGAATAGTCAGTGAATTGTGAAAAATACCTGCAATATGTAATCCCAAAGGATCCCAAAGATCTAATTCCAAAAGCTAGTGGGACACTTGTTATTTTGCTCAGCAATAATGAATACAAGCAACAAAAAAAAAAGTATTCTGGTTGGTAGCCAGCAAAGAGATGGTATGGCACCTAACAGTATAAAGGCATTTTTGCATTCAAAGGTTCATTGTGAAGGGATTAGAAAAAAGTGGAAAACATTAATATCTTCAGAGACAACAGTGTGGAGCTGGAAGAACAGAGCATGCCAGGCAGCATCAGAGGAGCAGGAAAGTTGACATTTCAGGTCAGGACCCTTCTTCAGAAATGGGGAGGAGGAGGGGAGCTCAGAAATAAATAGAGGAGAGGTGGGGCTGGGGATGGTAGGTGGGACAGTGATAGGGATTAGTCAGTGGGATGGATGGGGCAGATAGGTGGGAGAGAAGATGGACAGGTTGTATCAGGTCAAGGACACAGGCATGAGAAGGAGTGTTGGTCATGGGATGAGGCGGGGGGGGCCCCGATCTGATATGAAAGGTTTGTTTTGGGCCTTGAATGAAGGTGAGGGGGGGAGGTGTAGGGACAGGTGTAGCACTTCTTGCGGTTGCAGGGATAAGTGCCGGGTACGGTGGGGTTAGTGGGAAGTGTGGAATGGATGAGGGAGTCACGGAGAAAGCGGTCCCTCTGAAAGGCAGATAGGGGCGGGGAGGGAAATATCTCTGGTTGTGGTGTTGAATTGTATGCGGCAGAGAATGATATGTTGGATGTGGAGGCTGATGGGGTGATAATGGGAGGACAAGGGGGAATGCTGTCCTTATTTATGTTGGGGGATGGGGACGTGAGGGCAGAAGTGCAGGAAATGCAAGAGATGCGGTTGAGGGCATTTTTGATGACCAGAAGGGGGAGGTTGCAGTCCTTGAAATAGGAGGACATCTGGGCCGTCCAGGAGTGGAACGTTTCATCCTGGGAGCAGACACAGCAGAGAAATTGGGAGTAGGGGATTGCATTCTTGCAGGAGGGTGGGTGCGAGGTGGTGTAGTCCAGGTAGCTGTGGAAGTCAGTGGGCTTGAAATAGATTTCAGATTTGAGGCAGTTACCACAAATGGAGACGGAGAGGTCCAGGAAGGAGAGGGAGGTATTGGAGATGGTTCTGGTGAATTTGAGGTTGGGGTGAAAGGTATTAGTGAAGTTGATGAACTGTTCAAGTGCCTCGTGGGAGCACGAGACAGCACCAATACAGTCATCAATGTAGCAGAGGAAGAGGTGGGGGATACTGCCAGTATAAGAGCAGAAAAGGGACTGTGCCACGTATCCTACGAAGAGGCAGGCATAGCTTGGGCCCATGGCCATCCCCTTAGAGTCTTTAGGAAGTGGGAGGAGTTAAAGAAGTTGTTCAGGGTAAGGACGAGTTCAGTTAAGCGGATGAGGGGGTCAGTGGAGGGGCACTGGTTGGGCCTTCGGGAGAGGAAGAAGCGGAGGGCTTTTAGGTCATCTGCGTGGGGGATGCAAATGTACAGGGACTGGATGCCCATAGTGAAGATGAGGTTTTGGGAGGCCAGGGAATTGGAAGTCTTAGCGGAGGTGGAGAGTGTGGGTGGTGTCCCGGACACAAGTGGGGAGTTTCTGGACTGGGAGGGAAAATAAAAAGGAGTCAAGGTAAGCGGAAATGAGTTCAGTGGGACAGGAGCAGGCACAGACTATGGGTTGGCTGGGGCAGTCAGGTTTGTGAGACAGTCAGGAAGGAGATAGAAATGGGCGATGCAGGGTTGGGGAACAAGGAGGTTAGAGGCTGTGGGTGGGCGGTCACCTCAGGTGATGAGGTTATGAAATGGTCTGAGAGACAATGGTTTGGTGGTCAGGAGTGGGGTCACAATCGAGGGGACGGTAGGGGGAGGTGTCAGAGAGTTGGCGCCGGGCCTCGGCGATGTAAAGGCCAGTGCGCCAGACCACTACTGCACCCGCAAATCACCCCCCATCTGCAGGTTTGATGGTGAGGTGATGGTTGGAGCAGAGGGAACGGAGGGCTGCACGTTCCATAGGGAAGAAGCTGGAGTGAGTCAGAGGGGTGGAGAGATTGAGGTGATTGATGTCACAGTGGCAGTCGACAATGAAGAGGCCGAGGGAGGGTACGAGGCAATGGGGTGGTCTCCAGGAGGATAGGGTTTGTTGGAGGCAGAAGAAGCAGTCTGAAGACAGTGAGTTAGACTCTCGGTTAAAGAAATAGATGCAGAAGCGGAGGAAAACAACAAGAGTATGACATCCAGACGAGAACTGAATTCATGGGTGTGTGGGCGCAGGGGAATAAAGTTGAGTCCCTTGCTGAGGACTGACCGTTCGCCCTCAGCGAGGGTGAGGTCTGAGGGGATGGTGAAGACCCAGGAGGGTTTGGGGCTGGGACTGGGGCTAGGTGTACAGCTGGAGCTGGGTGTGGATGGAGACTGTCTCAGGAGCAGAAGTGACGTCGTCGGCATCAGCGGCAGAAGTGACATCTGAGTTAATATCTTCAGGACAGGAATGAAGCATATGAAAGGAATTTGTCAACGTTAGCTTTTAAATTCAATTCTATGTGAATATAAAACTTTTTTTTCCTGTTGAAGACAACTGAAGATCAAGGAAAGCTTGTCAGTATGCCATTTTGAGCTGGATGAATGGATTGTAACTGACATAGAAAATTCGAGGCTATCTGAATCAGCACTTACATTCTAGTGCAACAAACTAACAGTGATCCAACCTTGTATTTATGCAATGCTTTCATAATAAAAGAAATCCCAAGGCACTTCACATTGCCATAAACAAAAAGTTGACAACTGAGTTACCCAAATCAATGATGATCAACAGCCACAAGCTTCCTCAAAGAGCCACGCTTTAAGAAGCATCTCAAAAGGAGAAAGATAGAGCAAGTGGAGAAGTTTACGGAGGGAATTCCAGAGCTCAGGAACGACGTAACTAAATACACTAATACCGAAGGTGAACAATTAAATGAGGATGTTCAACAGGGCAGAATTGGATGTGTACAGCTTAGATGTTGTGGGTTTGGAGGGAATTAGACAAACAGGGAAAAATTTGTGAGCAAATACAGGAATTTTAAAAATTGTGGTATTGCTTACCAATGAGCCAATGTAGGTCAGCAAACACAAGATTGGTGGATGATTGAAAGTGATGTAAGTGAGCACACAAGTAACTATTTCAGATGCCCTCAATTTTTTGGACAGCAGCATGTGGGAGGATGACCAGGAATCTACTGGCATCATTGTCTATATGTAAAGGCAGGGACCAGCGAAGTCGGGGACAAAGTCGAGCAACATTATAGAGATCGAATTAGGTCATTTTTGAGATTCTAGTTCTCAGGATTGGGAACAGTATCTCAGAAAACAATACAGACACTAGATAACACTCCTGACATCTACAAAAAAATAATTATGCAGTGCACAAGCTTTAGCAAGTCTGACTACACATAAACCTGGAAACAGATTCCAATGGGCTCTCTTTACAGCTCAGAGAAGGGCAAAGCTTGCAACATTTAATTAATACACTCAGCTATAGTTTTGCATCTCAGTCAGGTTGCTAAGCCTGCTCAAAAATCTTAATATTTGAACATTCCAAAAGTAATTGTAACAGATCACTTAAGATCAGAATAAAATACTGAACCATAAATTTCAGTTAAATTACACATATTTAGACAGGTTAATTCAGATCATTTATCTTGCACTCTACTGCTTCTGACTGATGAAACTTTGAAGGACTTATTTCATGCCCTGTGCTATGCAAGGCATAAATTTTCCAACATTATACAAACAATTTTGAACACAGGAGACCATCAGATTCCAAGGCAGACTCGCAAAATGTGAATATTAAAAACTGACCTTACTAAATGTCTTTGCGGTTATTTTGAATACTGTTATCTGCTTTTGCTTAGATGTCCAGTAAACTTGTGTCATATTTAATATTGTGTGAACAAAAACTATAAGCACTGTCTTTCCTATAATGCCATCCTTAGTTACTATTTGTAATACTCTCCACAGAAGTTGTTATCTCAAAAACAATGGTCTGTACCGACAGCCCCAGACCTGTTACGACAAGATTACAAACTCTATAATTCCGTTTATACTTTAGTATTGTAGTGGAGTTGCTTCTAAGCGTTTACAATTTCTTTGGCGCCCTGGATCAGATTTGGAAAAAAATCTGCTCCTTTAATCCAGAGCCAAACACATTATTGCAATTCTTTTTTTTGCTAGAAAAAGGATGATTTTTTTTCAGCTGAGCAAGTGATAATATTTCTCATTGAGAAGAGCTCAGCTTAAAAACAATCATCCACTGTTATACGATTATTTTAGAAAAATGGCAGATGTTTCCTCAGTTGAATATTTCAGCTTACTGTACTATAGATAAAACAGATCTAAAGAGTTGTGTTCAATCTTTAAGAATATCCCAACTTAAATCACCTACAGCATAAAGTGGTCATTGCCCAATGCTGTACATTGTTAGTTATTTGGTACTGGTTACAACTAATGCAATATGAACCAATACAAAATTATTGTTTATGAACAATCTATTTAGATTGCATAATGCACAGCACATTCAATGATATGCAATAAGGAGCTGTAGAGTTTTGACTTAACTATTCATAAGCTATAACAGTTGCAGAGACCAAAACAGAACCATTAGCCAGCACAGTTAAAAAAATCTATAACACATTTCTCCAAGTAAATATGTAGCACTAAACAACAAAACCAACCTTTGGGAGGGCAGTCATTAAGACATTAATTGTAACATTTCCCCATCTTACTTATTCTGCCAACTGTCCAAGTCCTAAAATATTGCTTTCATGGAAGAATGCAACTTTCGTATGCTCATTCTAAATTGCACTCCTCGTGGTGCAGTATCCTCCACATGGAAGATCAAAACAGATTAGATAACCTTTTACTGAAGAAATTCGTTCTATCTGGAACCAACACCAAGCTCCTGGCCAGTTGTCAACAATCCCTAATTCCCTCTTCACCTTTAGCCTTCAACACTGTTCCACATGCCATGATCAAACATGCAACTGTATATGATCATACACTGTACAGACTGTTAATCCAATCATCTTGGAATTCCCTTGCCAGATTCTGGAAGGACTATTTCAGAGAAGGCATCAAGGATTATTTGAATTTGAGGGCAAATGAACCCGAGGCATATTTCCTAAAACTCTTGGAGGTAATTTAAAATAACCTTGGCAAAGAGTCAAGAATGAATCAACTACACATCTTCACCATCTGGGAACAGTATCATGTGGCAAATGTGCATTACATGCCATGATCTGGTCCCAAAATTTTGATCTCATACATACACCACTGCAATTTGCCAGGCAGAGGATTTAAGACAAATACAATCAAACTTGTAATTCATCTCAGGAAAATGGCATCTGAAATAGTAATTCAAAACATAATTGACTGGATATACATCTGAACGTTGGACCTTTTTGAAAGAATAGGTCGCAAAGAAAACCAGTTGCTGAAGGGAAAAATATTGCATTTTACAAGAGATTACAAGCTGCTTGACTGAAGTTGCAATACTTCCAAACAGGTCATGTGACCAGTGTAATAAGATTATTGTCTTTGAACACAGTCTAAAATGCCTTAGGAACAAATAGTCTTTACCTCTCCTTTCTATGAAATCCTGTTATTCATGCTTTTGAATTCAAATACCACCGGAAGGTCTCATAACTGCAAATGGAAGATTCTTAAAAGAGAATAAAACAAAGACCCACAAATGCTAAGATCTGAAACAGAAATAGTAATTTCTGGAAAAACTCAGTGCATCTGGCATAACGGTTCTGAAGAAATCATTGGACTCGAAATGTTAACTCTGCCTTCTCTCCACAGATGCTGCCAGAAGTGCTGAGTTTCCCCAATTTCTATTCTTAAAACAGAATCTGAATCTCCACCATTGTCTCCTGCAAAAGAGAACTTAGCCAGCCACAGGTGATTCAGGAAGTCCCAATGTCAACAGGTTTGCCTGCGGAATAGCATTTGGGACAATTCTGAATAATAACTTTTTTCTGAGTTTAACAGTTACTTGGCTGATGCACAGTTAAGGTAACACTAGACAGTTTTACTTCTTAGCCCACTACCCCCAACAACCATCCTGAGACTTGGAGGTTTTGTGTGTGCTTTCAAGAAGTGCACTTGTATATATTTACAGAATTTAAACCTGTCATTAATACTATTGACATCTTTGCTTGATTAAAATTTGTTTCCAATAAAGTAGTTCCTTATTTGTTACTTGAAAAACCTGACTGACTTCTTGTTTCAGAGGCTGTACTATATACAGTCTGATATAATTAGCAATATCTCCTTTTTTAAATTCATAACATAATTCTTTCTTGGGCTGAGTGGTTCATTTCCAACATTTAAGAGGCAACTAACATTAGCAAGCTGTTCTACAATGTGATGACGTTAGCTTGGTTGGTCCCACTAACATAACAGTGAATAATCAAAAAGACAGATAGATGAAAGGGACAAGACAAAGATCCCACCAGATATCTAACTACATTGCAAGTTAAAAAAAATACAGCAATGTAATATTTCATTCTTGTCTTCTAAAATATATCGTTAAAGCAGTTAAATGTAGTGATAAAACAATTCACAATTAAGTATTTACAGCATGGAAAACTTTTTTTTACAAAAATGCCTCAGGCAGCTTTGAAAATCAAATTATGGAATCAAAGTTTTGAACTAAAACATTGTATTCAAATTCTATTTATAACGAAAATTTGAATTTGGACCAGTGTCTTCAATTCATTCTGCCTCCCACATCCAGTTCAAAGAAACAACCCCACAAACAATGCTGGGATTTTCAGAAATACTGTTTTCTCTCTGTTTTAAATAGCAAAAAGCACTCATTTGTGATGTCAACAAAATGAGACAATGTTTAAGACCAATGAAGGACTTGAGCATTCAACATTATTGGGTCAGAAACTGACAAAATTGTAAAAAAGCAAGGATTGCCAAGTTTTGGATGGACTGAAGAGGTGGAATAAACTACAAATCAAATTCACTTCCAGAAGCCAGGACAGTTTTTTTTTCCTTGAGACACAAATTTAAGTGAATCAAATTTTGATTAGTCTGGACAAGTTTCTGTACAGTATTATGCACTTACACACATTTTGGTCCCTGAAGCATGTTTCTATTTTATGACAACTGGTGACAGTTAACATAGATGCATCAAGAACATGCATACAAAATGCACACAAATAACACAGGAAGCCCTTACAATACAAAAATACACAAACTTGAAGTCTGTAAAATAGTTTACGGAGATTATCAATGTTAACAATCTAAGTGGCTAGTACGGCTGCCTCACAGCGCCAGGAACCCAGGTTCGATTCCACCCTCGGGCAACTGTCTGTGTGGAGTTTGCATATTCTTCCCGTGTCTGCATGGATTTCCTCAGGTGCTCCAGTTTTCTCCTACAGTCCAAAGATGTGCAGGCTAGGTGGATTGGTCATGCTAAATTGCCCATAGTGTTCAGGGGTGTGTAGTCTAGCTGGGTTATCGGGGGGGATGCTCCGGGGATTGGTGTGGACTTGTTGGGCCGAAGCGCCTGTTTCCACACTGTGGGGATTCTATGATAGTATTGAACAGAGTGCGACAAGTTAAGTACAACTGAGCTGTTGGATAAGGAATTTGCCAGTCTTACAGATAACAAGCTGCCTCTTGGAGAACTGCAAAATCAAGATTTTGTATTATGGCAGTCAGTAAAATTCCGTAATATTGGTATCTTGTGCAGTTTGTCTTCTGACATTATAGTACAGATACTTAGACATGGACTTGTACATTTCGTACATGAGAGACAAATTACTGCATCAAACATGTAAGGTTTGTTTTAATGCAGTAGTTATTCACAAAATAAACAGAGGTGAGGGGCCTATTCTGCTCATCTCAAAATCAATCATAAGCAAGCTCTACAGTTCGTCTTACTGTGAAGTCTAGCTACACTGCTGAGGGAATACAAGATTTTTTTCTTCTAGCTGGAAGACAATTCCTGAGTTTGCCACTGTTGCAGGAAGATGCTCATCCCAATATCTACCCTTTACTTGAACTAATTGTCCTGATAAATCTTATCTATATTATTTATATTGCCCGGACTGCTATTTGGTTTTTGGCAAAGCTGAACACCTCAGGCAGGTTAATAGGGTAGTTAAGAAAGCATAGGGACATTTGCCTTTATCAGTTAAGGCACAGATTATAAGATCAGGGAGGTTATGTTGGAGCTGCAGAGAATTTTGGCTATTTCACAGCTGAAATACTGTGTGCAGATCTGGTGGCCACACTATAGGAAGGATATGATTGTACTGGAGGTTGTAGACTTGCTCACTGAGTCAGTTTGTTTGATTGCAGACGTTTCATCAGCCTGCTAGGTAACATAGCCAGTGCGCCTCTGGTGAAGCGTTGGTGTTCTGTCCTGCCTTATTTATTTGCCTCAGTTTGCTGGGGTGATTGGCATTACTTCTGGTTCTGTTTTTCAGTGGTTTGTATTGGTGGGTCCAGTTCAATGTGTTTGTTGATAGTGTTCCGGTTGGAATGCCAGGCCTCCAGGAATTCCCTGGCATGTCTCTGTTCAGCTTGTGCTATTATGGATGTGTTGTCCCAGTTAAATTTGTGTCCTTCTTTGTCCGTGTGTATTGAGACCAGTAAGAATTGGCCCCGATATAGAAACCACTAAAAAACAGAACCGGGAGTAATGCCAACCATCCCAGCAAACCGAGGCATATAAATAACAAGAAGGAGAGAGCACCAATACTTCACTGGAGGCACACTGACGATCTTGCCTAGCAGGGTGACGAAATGTCTGCAATCAAACTCACCGGTTCGGCAAACAAGTCTACAACCTCATTCACAACCCAAGCTACAAATCTTCTCAACATCTTTAAGAGGTGCAGAGTAGATTCACTAGGATGTCATCAGGGATACAGCATCTTAGCTACTAAGAGTGACTGGATAAGCTCAGGTTGTTTTCTTTGGAGCAGAGAAGGCTAAGGGAGTACTTGAGAGAGGCGTATAGGATTATAAAGAGGCATGGTAAAGATGGATAGAAAGCAGCTGTTTCCCTTAGTTGAAGGGTCAATAACAAGGGGGCATACTCTTAAGGTGAAAGGCAGGTGGTATAGAGGGGACTTGTGGAAAAATGCTTTCACCCAAAGGGTGGCAGGGGTCTGGAATGCACTGCTTGGGAGGGTAGTTGAGGTGGGTAATCTTACAACGTTTGAAAAAATTTCTTGGATGAGCACTTGAGGTGTCACAACAGTCAACACTACAGGCCTATTGTGAGAATGTGAGAAAGTGAGACTAGTGTAGACTTAGTGTATTTTTAACAGTACAGACTCGTTGGGCAAAGGGCCTTTATTGTACCATATGATTCAATTTTCTGCACTGTTGGCAAAAATGCAAATCTTGGCATCAGTGATCCATAGCATTTCCAGGCCTTTAAAGTTTCCTCAAAACCAGAAGTGTTCCATGTGCAGTATTCTGTAACACTGGACTCAAAATGTTGACTCTGCTTCTCTATCCACAAATTTTACCAGACCTACTGAGTTTCTCCTGCACTTTGTTTTTATTTCAGATCACCAGCATCTGCAGTACTTTGCTTTTATTCAGTCCAAAGGAGTGCACAGATTTTAAAGTGGACTCTTGTGAATTTATAACCTAATGTTTTAACAACATAATTCAGAATTGCACTTTATTGTTGCTGCTCCAGCATGGCAATAAATCTATCATTATTCTCAGTTGACAAATCAAAGTCAAATCACTGCAGAACAGCAAAGAACAAATTGAATGGAGTGCTCAGTTATATTGCTGGGCCAGTAGAGCATTCGCACACAGAAAGCCATTCAGATATTCCTGAATCAATAAACAATTTGAATGTTGATAAGCAATGAATTACAAAGCCAGCACGTTTGAACTGCAGCAGCATATACTCGCAGAGAGCTTTTCACTTGCACAAATTACTCAGGATTGATGCTGCTCGATGAATGCAATATCATGCAACCTTTTATAATTAATGCAAGGTCCCACAATGACTAAAGAATGGAATGGTGTAGAGATCTTTTTGAGGAACAGGGCTGGAGATATTGGTATATGAAACACACAATAATTAGAAGGATAATGCCACTTCAAAGTTAAAAAGGCAATTTATCAAGCAAATTCATCATGAACTTTTCTTCAAAAAAAATATTTTAACATGTTACATTTTGGTCGGTGTGAAACTGAAAAAAGTAATTCGCCAAAGCACATCACAAGAAAAACCATTTAAAATTTTGAAAAAAATGGGAATGTAACAATGTATATCCATGCCTAATTTAAACCCCACCCATCCTAACTCATTCCACACTGATACGGCTAGCCATTCAGAAACTTAACACAGTGACATGTAATGTTGATATCATAAAAGCTTTTACACACTGACAATGTACTGCCCATATGCTGTTTAATTGTGCTCATCCGCCAGAATTAATCAATTTAGATGTAACAATTTTTCACATAAAAAACAAAATTTTATCAGAAATCAAGATGTAGACAATTAAGTTGAATAGTTAATTTATTACATTGTAATCACATCAATCACTAGTAAGAAAAAAAATGGAGGGTTTAAGTAATCCCTAACACACAAATTAAAACTCATAGAGGGATCCTTTCTCAAACTTTACTACTTGTTTAATTATAGAAGTAGCAATAGCAACACAGCACAGTCTGATTCTATGTATTCCAACAATCCTCAAAATGCTTCGTTTCAGAATCCCAGTATGAAGTCAATAAGTAATTCCAAGAAGCAGGCTGGAGGGAAAGCAAAGAGAAAATCCCAGGCCAGATTACACATCTGTTTGTTTTGTAAATGATGTCTGTTTTAGAGAAACTCAACAGGAGACAATGCTTCATCAAAAAGCAGTTTTCAACCACATTATCTGAACATTCACAAGACTATCCATATAACAACTGAGTTGTTCTGCTATGAACACCTTGTTTAAAAGAGATTCTGGACTATGGAAACAGTCCTTTGGGTTGACAAGCAAAAGTTTCTCCAGGCATTTGAATGCTCTTATCTGTCAGCATTGTGATCAGATTGATCTTTCTTTTCACATGACTAAGGTCTATACTGCATATCGCCCATGGTTCTGACAACATGAAAGCAAAGTTAGCAGTAAATTATATGGACCTGATACATTCTTTCATCAAGTGCAAAGAAAAGAAACTTTTAAAAAAGTTAGTACAAAATAATTTCAAGTACTGGTTTAAATAAATCAAAGCCCCTTATGTCATTGTCTGCCATTACACGAACAAAAAGCACTCTAATGAATGTCACCTACAGAAACAGATACTAAGATGCATGCTTTTCAAGGTTCAAGCCACATGGATAAAGTACATCACCGTGACTCATGTCATTTCATCATCTTGTCCTTTTGCTTAAGCTTTTGCATTGCCCAAACATCTCAATTAAGATGTTTTTACTTCTGGCCCAACATAATGCTAACAAAATACTAATTCTTCAAATCATATTGATAATTTTAGACATGTTCATTGTGTTGGTTACTAGAAAACAGCAAATTTGAGAACGTGAAATTTTAATTTTCCAATCTCAAATTTAAAAACTGAGAACTTCCAAAAACAGCAAGATATTTACACATCGGATCCTTCAGCAAAAATATTTGCGAGTGCAACAATATTTTAAGTCTTCAAATTATATAAATTGTATATCACCAGGATTCTTCTATCATAAAGCTTTCCTATATATGGTATTTTCTTAAATCACTCGAACTGAAACTGATATCACAATGTAAATTCATCACGGTCTTCCTTCTCACCATAAAATATTACAACTATAAAATAATGCATTGAAAATTATCTTGCAGCTGTTTCAGAGACAGTGCAACGAGGGGAGGAGAATAATTTAAAATAATTTGATAACAGATTATAATTCACCGACAATGTGATTGGCCTTTTCAAAGTCATGACATATGTACTTTTATATTGTTTTATGGGTGAGAAAAATTATAATGTACAAAATTCATAATGATTAGCAATCAACTAAAATGACAGGAACAATGCCTGCAATTTGTTTCTGACAACGAAACAGATTTGCTCAAAACACAATTTACAGATTCTGTGAAAACTGTACGCTGAAAGTAATGCTGAGAGTTACTCACTTATCAGGCCTGATGATTTAGATAGGGAAAAATTACATAACAGCACTTAAAGTTTGATTTTGATGTTCCTTTTCTTCCTCCAATACCCCTTCCCCAACTGCTCTCTCACCAAAGTCCAATGGCAGAAAAAAATTATTATAGTCTCAGTATTAGTCATACAGCACTGAAACAAACCCTTCAGTCCAACCAGTCCATGCCGACCATAATCCCAAACTATGAAGACTTGGAAAGGGGGAAAGAAAGAGAGAAAAAGAAATTAAAACATTTAAGAGCTCAATAAGTTGAAAGGTTCTTCATCTTCAACATAATAACATTTGTAGAAAGGTTTAGGTGATTAAATTGTGTTGGCTACAATAAGCCAGTACCTAAAATATTGTTAGTGCAATCAGAGGTCTTTAAATCTCATTGTTTGAGTGTGCTGTTTAACAACCGCTGGCCTTGGGCGTAGCGATGAGGAAGTGTAGGAGTAATAAGTAAACGTTGATCTTCCCAATCTGATTATAACCAAGTTGCAAGGAAATATCTTTATAGCTGAAAGGTTCCGAAAATAAGGAATGGACCAAGAGAGAAAACTAAGTATTCTTATGCTAATAGGAGAAAGATTCAGAGCAACCCAATGGAATTAGAAATACATGCTTGAGGACAAATGCGATGCACTAGAAATTAGAAACCCAGTTCAACCAAAAATGTGTTTCAGTTTGATCATTTTAAAAATACACTGAAAATTAGTTAGACTAGAAATGACTTACAAAGACGACTTATAAATTAGTACAAGAAAGAAGTGAGAACGTAGAATAGGAAAGATAGATGACCTGCTGATAAGATATCATTTAGGAGTCACAGGATAACTCATTCAAGTTGCTGCAGCATTGAAAGGAGATAGCAACAGAGCAAGCAACAAAGCAAAGATGAATATAGCCAAATTGTGATGAAATTTTGGGGTTAGATTCAATCTACAACCAGAGTCTGGAAAAAAAAGCACCAATTTGCAAACGTATTACAACATTATGGATTGAGAGGAGTGAATGGACACAAATAAATGAAAGTTACAGAAACCCTGTGATAAGTTTAACTTTCAATAATTAATTACTAAACCAAAGTAAAGTTGGATATAAAAGTGGCTTTAACATAACACAAAACAGAAACATCTTAGGCTAGAAACAGGTTGAAAAGGTGAATACTGAACTTAGGTTCAAGCCTCTTGCTAGAATCGAGCATGGGTGTAAGGGGAAGAGATTGGTTAATTTACTAGTCTGCAGATTATTCTGGCTTGGAGGCAGACCAAATAATAAGATATAACGCTTAGGTTCAAAAAAAGATTTAGATCTTTCAAATAATTCAATATTTTACATTAAATCTGCACTGAAGTTATAGTTACTGGAATAAGGAATTGAAAAATAGAAGGATCTATTTGATGCAACAGTCACATTACATATTGATTAGGAGAAATATGCAGGGCATTGAGAAAGTGGATAAGTAAATAAGACTACTTGTAATTGAATTAATCAAAAAAATCTATTTTGTTTATGATGAGCAGTCCATCTGGAGCACAGTGTACTCTGATCACGCAAACATGTGCATTGACACATGAATAAAGTTGATTCCGTAACTTAGGAGTTTAAGCTACAAAGAAGTTGGATTTCTTCACATACAAACAATTTAATGAATGTAATGTCACGATATTTGTGTTGAGGTGGCATTAACGAAACGCTTGAACTACTGCCACATATGTCTATTATCTCCCTCCAGACTGTGGCGTACATCTGAACTATTGGAATGGTTTAATTCAATGCTGTTTTGCAGGGCAGTATGCAATTTAAAGAACTGCCGATGTACTTATTGCATAGAACGGGCGTGAACCTACAATCTTCTCACTAAGAGACAGAGTATTATCAATTGAACTGTAGATGACAGATTCATCATTTCAAGAAGCATTAACCATCCATCTGTGCTACGCTGAATCTTCACATACAGTAAACAAAGCCCATGTACATGCACGAAGGATAAGGGATGAGTAACATTTACACAGGTCATTTTGGCTACAAACGAGTGTTGTGTATTTAAATCCCTCTTCTTCGAGGTGAATTGTTCATCTGTTTTCATAACTGTATATAAGTATCATCTGAGATTAATAACGACTAGTTGACAGTGTATTAACATTAAAGCCCGAACCTGGAAGCTGGGAGGCAAGTCCGATTGCACTTTACTACATAGGAATATAGTCTGCTGGTCAGGCATCTAAAGTAAGAAGACGATGCAGATTCCCCCCACCCTCAAGAGAATCAATGTAGAAGCTCCTGACGAGAAAGTCCACATATGTTCAGGAAGTTGAACATCATGACAAACTTGATCATCTCCATGTTACAGCACACAGAAAACAAAAACAAACTTCTATTAAGTTTGGGGCGGGGGAGGGAGGAAGTCAGGCTCCGGGAGGTTTTTCGGGGAAGACGGAGGATCCCAGGCTCAATGCGAGAGCCTGACCCACAGCGGCGCTCACAGGGTCCGGGAGCCGCTGCAGTTGCCGCGGTGGTGCTCTGTGTGTGTGTGTGTGTGTGTGTGTGTGTGTGTGTGTGTGTGTGTGTGAGAGAGAGAGAGAGAGAGAGAAAGAGAGAGAAAGAGAGAGGCGAGCCGGAGCGGAGCGGCCCGGCCCATTCCCAAAGCACCAGCCCCTCAGGCAGTCACAAGCAGCGACGGCCACCCCGCCCCAACCGAACCCATTCCAACATACCCTCTCACCTTATACACATACCGCCAAAAGGACACTCAAACACTAGATACTCTCTACTGTGACCCAGGTTCCTCACTCACCGCCGATCAGGCTCGATTTTCTTCCTTTTTTCCCCCTCACAGGCTCCAACAGTCCACTGCCCGCCCCCTCACGTGACCACCCCAAACACCACGGCGGGGGGCGGGAACCGTCGGAGCCCCTCCTCCCACCCTGCCCGGGTCCGGACCAATCGACGGACCTCTCACTTGACGCTGCAAGTCCATTGGTCGCAGGTGACAGCCGTCAAACCGTGGTCCCGCCCCGGAATTCGCCGGCTGGGTGATGTCATCGCCCACCAGAGAGTCGAGGAAACTTGGCCGAGGGGAAGGGAAAGAGAGGAGAAAGTGTGTGTTGGGAACGGAGAGAGAGCTGGGACGGAACAGGGGGGAGTGTAGGTGGGGCAGTGGAAAGGGAGGTGGAGTGTGGAAAGCGCAGGGAATGGAAAGAGATGGGGTAGAGTGTGGATGGGGAGCGTGAAAAGGGAGGGGAGAGCGTGGGTTGGGGGACGTGAGTGGGAGAGTGGAAAGAAATGTAGGAGAGAGAAAGAGGGATTGGGGAGAGATGGTGGAAAGATCGTAATGAAGCGGATTGAGAAATGGGCTGAGATTGGGGAGCAGAAAGAAAGGGAGCAGACAGAATGGGGTGGAGACACTGGGGGAGTGGAGAGTGGATGACAGAAAAGGGGTGAGAGTGGGGAATAGAGAGGGGCGAGGGAGAAAGGGACGGAGATGCTGGGAGAGGGGAAAGGGAGAACATGAGAGATGGTGGAAAGATATAACGTGGAGAGAGGAGGAATGGTATAGAGAGAGGGAGGGAACAGAGAAAGAAGACAGACGGGGGGGCGATTGACGACTGGAGGGAGAAAATTAAAGCGAGAGATGGTGAAAAGACAAGATGGAGAGAAGGAAGAGGGATGGTGAAACGAGGGGTAGGAGGAGGACTGGATGAAGGGAAGGTGAGAAGGGAGAGAGAAAGAAGAAACGATAATAGCATCTCAGTTTTTCAGCTAACGGAATAAATTGAATACGTCTGAAAGTGTGATCTCTCAGTTTGATAACAAATCTCAATTTCCCACATGTAGCAGTTTGATAACAATCAACCGATTTGTTTTTGTGATAAAAGGGTAAATGGACAAAATTTCAGCCATATTTAACTCAAAATGTAAGGTATATTCCTCTACAGATACTGTTAGATCTGCTGAGTTTAGTTCATTTTTTAAAATTTCGGATTTCCAACATTTGTATTTTGCAAGATAACAAGGTGTGGAGCTGGATGAACACCTTGTTATCTCGGATTCTCCAGCATCTGCAGTACCTATTATCTCTGATACAATTTGTATTTTGCATCTATGTTATTGATGTTTTTAATGTTAATTGGAAAAAAAATTGGTCTGGAAACAATTCCCCAGGTCTTCAAATAGTGCATGGGATCTTTTATGAAAGGGCAACCGTGGGCCTCGATTTTAAAGTTTCTTTGCAAGGTTGGTAAGTGGGATGGTGCAACGGTCCTCCAGTACTTCAGTAAAGTGACAGCCTGGATTTTTACCAAGTCTGCAGGGAGACTTGAACTCAAACTCACAGGTGAGAGAGCAACCAACCGAGCCCCGACTGACCGAATTTGGAATGGTGAGATGGAAAGGCGGAATAGGCGAGTGCAATGAGGATCTGGGGAGAACAAACAAGAAGGAGGTGTGGAAAGACGATTTGGTTGTGAGTGGACCCAGTGTTCTGTCACTCCGCCCAGCGTGCTGATGGTAGCTTATACCTTTGTTTCTGTTTCACTTAAAAGCTGGAAAATTGCAGCAGGCGGAACCGAATAGCTGTTATTAATCAAAAGTCAAAAAGTACACAGAGTCTGCTAATGCCTGGGGAAGTGAGATTTTTGGGACCTGAGTGCGCTGGTTATAACAGCAAATGATCGGATCATGTGGATTGCAAGTGACAGTAAGAGGTGTCACCATTAAGCTGCTGGAGACGCCTCTCTTTCATTCATACAGATCGATTGATATTTCATACGTGGAGCAATTAAACAGGTTAAGACAGAGCTCGTGTAATTTCAATGTGGGAGTGTGCACCGTACAAAGCTCCAATTGCTGAAAACGCTATATTCAGGTCCAAAAGCCAGTTGAGCCACTGCCCTGACACTGGGTAGGATTTCCTTTCACAGAAGTGAAATGTACCTTGACGTGTGATCATTGGGATCGTTTAACGTCTCATTTCTCAACTGATTCGCTCAAGCATGTCGTGAAAGATTATACTCAATAGAGCAACAACAACCAGGTATGTCACTTAGTGTAAGGCACTAATGCCAGCCAAAACTGCGTTAACTGATTTACAACCACAATACCTCTTCTTGTTAAATCACAATACCTTTTTTTCCATTAAACTACACACAGAACCCTCATAAAATCGTTTGTTATTTCGAAAGACCTTCAGTCAATACTGGACATCACAGTGACAGTCAGGATCAACAGAGACTTAGAACAAAACAACCAAAGCACAGAGGAGCTAATCAGCCCATCAAATCTATGCCAATTCCTTCAAAGAGCAACCAGTTTGTCCCACTCCCCTACTCTTTTGTCGTATCAATATGGATTTTTTCTTCAACTATTTATCTAATTCTCTTTTAAAACCTGCATCAGCCTGTACATTAGTGTATTAGTGTGTTATTTTCCATTTTTTGCTTCACTGACACCTGGGATCCTTCTGGGAGCTGGGTGCAAGGGACAACACTGTATGTGGTCAAAGCTTCTGCCTTATTTCTGTGCGATGTGCCCCTGGGCAAACAGTGGTGGATAGCAGAATGAAGCAGCAGGGCTGCATAAAGGGAAGGTTTTACTGTGTGTATCCAACAGGTAATAAGGATCTAATGAAACATCTGTATATAAGCATGTCCGGAATGTATCTCTTTGGACCTTGCTTGTATTTTCTTGGGTGTTTTATCATACATTGCCTGGTTAGCAGCCTCAGTCTCATCCTCATTGTTAGAACAGGTTTTCTGGTCCACTACGTTCTTATTGTTCAATGCTGACCCTCTGAAAATTCAGGTTGTGCAGTGTATGATTTGTTGGATGTTTGCTGGGGCATAGTGAAGTGATCCACCAGAAAAATTAACATCCCTCATCGCATCTTCAAGGAAGCAAAGGTTTGCTTGATGGTACCGCAACTTTCCCTTGGCGGATGTCACATAACTCCATGGGCTCCCCACAGATAGGAATAACCATCTCTTCAGTGGGTAGCCCTTTTCTCCAAGTTTCCACTCCTGGAAGCAAAGTGGGACAAAGCTCAGTGTAAGTAAGTGTGTGTGATGGTTGCTTCCTGTGAAGTTTTTTTTCGGGCCCTGATTTTTTTTTCAGATAAAGAACACATGAACAAGGAACAGGTGAGATGGAGCTTCACCTGCATCTCCTCCAATCTAGTCTGTTGCATCTGGTGCTCCCAGTATGGTCCTCTCTACGTCGGTGATGCCAAACGTAGACTAGGTGACCATTTCGCTGAGCAACTCCGCCTGGCCTGTAACAGCCAACCTAACCTCCCGGTCACCGCCCATTTCAACTCCCCACCCCACTTCCCTTCCAACATGTCCATCCTTGGCCTCCCCAGTGTCTCAGCGACTCGGAACGCAAATTTGAAGAACAACACCTTATCTCCCACCTGGGCACCCTACAGCCCAGAGGACTCAACATTGAGTTCTCTAATTTCAAATAACCTTCCCACCCATCACCCACCTCGTCTTCCAGTGCCACCTCCTCCCTCCCGTTCCACCTTCTGACCCTCCCTTCCAGCCACCAACTGGATTCATCCCTCCCATTAACCAACCAGGTCGTACCTACCATCAGTGTCCACCTATCACCACCATTCCCCCCATCTCTTTATCTGCAGTTCTGCCTACCCCCACATTCAGTCCTGAGGAAGGGTAATACCCGAAACATTGACTGCTCTTTTCCTCCAGATATTGCCTGACTTGCTGTATTCTTCCAGCCTCTTGTTTGTCAGCCAGATTCTGTACTGCCTAATTCTATGATCCTGTGAGTGGACATTTTCCTCCAATGGGGGATCCTGAAAGAGAGGAGGGGGTGAGAGCATGAGACTAGAACCGTGTAGTATAAAGGGTTAATGACGATGATGTTAATAGCTAGAGTGACACCAAGGTGGTGTCAGATCACATCTTTCTGGAATTTGGGGACAGATGGTTCTGGTGGAGTTTGGCTAAGTTCTGTCCTGTAATTACTGTCAATAATCAGTCCGTGCTCACTAGCTGCACCGAGGTGCTGTCCAGCTCTTTTACTGAAGACAACCAGAACCCAGATGTGATAACAATGCAAGCCAAACCATTTAGCAATAAATCCAGGAGCAAAGTCACTGACAAAAATTGCTCGAAATATGACGCACTATCCCCTTAATGGCAACACATTCTGGTGGTCCATTTAAATAGGTTTATGCAAAGATTTTGGTTATAAAAGTCCTGCAGATGACAGAAATCTGAAACAATAACTGAAAAGTGCTGGAGAAACTCTGTGGGTCTGGCAGCATCTGTGGAGAGTGAAACTGAGTTAATGTCCAGCCTGACTTACTTTTTCATATTGACAGATTTACAGTCTGCTCATTTGCTTTTGTGGGTGAGAGCTGAACTTTCAATCTTTGCTTCTCAGACCTTGTTTTTGATGGGAGATCATCTTCAGTGTCATTCCCTGAAAGACAGAGGAGACGTTGAATATGAGTTCAAAGTGGAACGTCGCTCCCCTCCTTCAGACTCTGTCATAAGACTGGCTTGATGGAGAGTGTGCGTTATATCTACAACTTCTGGTTTCCTGAGAAAGTGCTGATTTTGTATTGAGTCCATGATTTAATCCTGGAATATCCCATTGGCTCCCAAAATTGAGAGAAGACGAGGTTTGGTATGGTAAAATCGCCATAGTCCCAGAGGCTGCCCTGTCTTTAGAGACAGACAGCTGGTGGTGGTTTAACCTGAGGGTCACCATTCCTCAGCTGATGGAGAGGTTGAGAAGGAGAGTCCTTCACTGTAACCTCAGCTGGGTTGGGAATTGAACCCACTCTGTTGGCATTGCACTGTGTCACAAACAGATTTGGTAATGATGTCCTAACAGCAACAATGCTGACTGGCACTGACATAATACACAACTTGCTTGGATACAAAGCTGAAGGGTGGAGATACCTGTGAAATTAATTCCTAGCATGTATCAGAAACTTTATGAGAAATCAAATCAAATCAAAGTTATGGTGGGGGTACAGTTTGCCATTAAGCTGCTTGATTGTGTTTGTGCAGGAACTCAAGTGAAAGATGACATACAAACTAACTAACCACGCCTCCTATATTCACATCCGAATCATTCATATATTTGATGAAAAGCAGTCGACCGAGCACTCATCCTTGCAGCACACCGCTGTTCACAGGCTTCCAGTCTGAAAAACAACCCTCCAGTACCCTCTGTCTCCTACCTTCCAGCCAATTTTATATCCAAATGGCTAGCTCTCCCCATATTCCATGTGGTCTATCCTTGCTAACCAGTCTTGCAGAACCTTGTCAAACACTTTACTAATGTCTCTATAGACAATGTCCACTGCTCTGCCTTCATCAATCTTCTTGTTCACTTCAAAATCTCAACCAAGTTGGTGAGACGCAATTTCCCACACTCAAAGCCATGTTGACTAACTCTAATCAGTCCTTGCCTTTCCAAATACATGTATATCCTGTCCTTCAGGATCCCCTCCAACAACTTACCCACCACTGATGTCAGGTTCACCTGACTTTTCCTTACAGGATGTTGGAGAGGCCACTTTTAGAACTCTGCGTACAATTCTGGTTGCCCTTCTAAAGGAAGAATGTTGTGAAACTTGAAAGGATGCATAAAAGATTTAAAAGGATGTTGCTGAGGTTGGATGGTTTGAACTACAGGGAGAGGCTGGGGCTATTTTCCCTGGAGCATTGGGAGCTGATGATTGAACTTAGAGGCTTATAAAATCATGAGGGGCACGGATAGGATGGATTGTCAAGGTCTTTTTCTCAGGGTAGAGGAATCCAAAACTAGAGGGGATAAGGTGAGAGGGGAAAGATTTAAAAGGACCTGAGAGGTAACTTTTTGGTACAGATGGTTGTGCATGCATGGAATGAGCTGCCAGACGAAGTGATGGAGGTAAGCACAATTACAACATCTAAAAGACATCTGGATGGGTAAATGAATAGGAAGGGTTTGGAGAGATATGGGCCAAATTTTGGCAAATAGGATTAGGTCAGATTGGGATCTCTGGTTGGCATGGGCGAGTTGGAATGAAGGGTCTGTTTCCATGCTGTGTGACTCTATGACTTTATGACTCTAAGAGTAGGTCACTCAGTTTTTTCAGTCTGTTCTACCATTCAATAAGATCATGGTTGATCTTAACCACAACTCTATATTCCTGCATAGCTCTGATAATCTTTCAGCCCCTTGGTAATCCATTGGTAATCAATACGAAAAAAAAATAAACACACAAATTGCTGGAAAAGCTCAGGTCTGGCAGCATCCGTGGAGAGAAACCAGAGTTAATGTTTTGGGTCCAGTGACCCTTCTTCAGAACGATACCTGAAACGTTAACTCTGGTTTATCTCCACAGATGCTGCCAGACCTGTCGAGTATTTCAGCAACTTCTGTTTTTGTTTTTCTTTCTGATTTCCAACATCATAGCTCTTTCAGTTTTTTGGTAATCAACATGACTCTTCATCTGTATGACACTAGCTGAAGAAGCATTCATATTGGACTTAAAATGTTAACTCTGTTTCTCTCTCCGCAGGTGCTACCAGACCTGCAGTGAAATGAGAACACTTTGGCCAGTGGGTTATTCCTAAAGGCAAAAAGCTAGGCTCATAGATGTTTACAGCACAGAAGGAGGCTATTCAGTCATGTGTCCACACAGGTCAACAAAGATCTGACTACACCAATCTCATTTTCAAGCTGTTCACCCATGGACCTGGAGGCTATGGTAATGCAAGTGAACGTCTAAATGCTGCTTCAGTATTACAAAAAATTCTAACTCATCCACCTTTCAGAAAGTAAGTTCCAGACTCCCACCATGCTGTGTATGAATAAAATACTCCACAAGTCTCCTCTTAGCCTTCTACTTCTTACCTTAAATCAATGCACCCTGGTTATTGGCCCCATTACTAATGGAACCAAGTGTCCCTTTATACCCCTCTTAATCTATACATCTATATCAGGTTCCCTCTCAACCTACGTTGCTTAAAGTATAAAGCCACTATCTTTTTATTTTTCTAAATTTTGAATGTGGACTGAAATGGGAAAAACACTTTTTTAGAAAAAACAAGGACTGTAGAAGGGATTGCTGAACTCTTTACAAAGCAAGTGACCAGCATTTATTCTAAGTGCTGTTTACACTCCTGCTTGTTCAAGGTTTTGGGGGATGTTTAGTTGCAGGTGTATTGGCACTAAGGAGTGTACAAAATGAGATTCGGCCAACAACAAGCTGATTAGCCTGTGGAGTGACAAAGAGTTGTCAATGACCCAGGCCTTCTGCCTGCTAGCAACTATGTGATTGGTTCCCACCTAGCTGATCAGATTCTAGGTGTAAACAAAATGGCCAGAAGCCTTTGGATCAACGTCTCCTTTAGCAGCTCCAAGGTTCCATGCACAGTGAAAATCTTTGGCACGCTGTATTGACTGTCAATTCTGGAAGTTGCTAATGCACACGGGCCTCAGAGACTCATGTGACCAGGAAGAAAATTAAAGGAAAAGTGTTTTGGACCTCCTAAAGGGTAGGTGGTGTCTTTTTTTCTGCTGTGAAAAACACCTAAAGCCTGAAGAAAGCCCATTTATTTTGACTCACCAGTTGCTGTAAGCCATTGTTTTTAACTTATCACCCAGAGACTTTATAAGTTGTGAACCAATTGCTCTGTGCATTCTGTAAGCCAGTGAAAGTGCTTGGAGAAGGGAGACTGAGAAGCAGCAGTTCCTGGCAAGTCAAAATAATGATCTCAGCTAACCCTGTGGATAAGGATCATTTTTATAATTCATTCACAAGATGGGCACTGACTAGGGCAGCATTTGTTGCCATCCCTAATTGCTCAGAAGATAGTTAAGGGTCAACCACATTGCTGTGGGTTTGGAGTCACATGTAGACGAGACCGGGTGAGGATGGCAGTTTCATTCCCTAAAGGACATTACTGAATCAGATGGGTTTTTCTAACAATCGACAATGGATTCATGGTCCTCATTAGACTCTTAATTCCAGATATTCATTGAATTCAAATTCTACATTGAACTGCCTTCCCTATTTTCTCTCCACCTGAAACACTAGATTTTTTCATGTATTTGTGTCTACATGTGTAGGCATTATTTTATAAATTGACTACAATTTTAACCATGTCAATAGTTCATAGTTGTATACCTGTAGGTAGAATCTCTTCATTTGTCATAAATAGTCACTTATGTTAAGTGCAGAAATCTGACCCATGCTTTTTGTTAACTTGATTCTAAAAGACAGGTAAATTGGGGAATCTTACATACTTTGATAAAATCTTTAACTTATGTGACAACTCTGGGAATAGTGGGGCCTGATTTTAAGTGTATTAACCCAGTGAAGTGTGACACAAAGAAAGCAATTCCAAACTATCCAAAATCTTTCCTTGTAGTTTGGACCTTTAAGACCAGGAGGCATCTTGGCAAATTTCTTCTGCACCCTCCGGAGTGTAAGCACATCCTTCCCATAATGTAGTTAACAGAACTGTAAATAATATTCCAGCTGTGGCCTTAACCAATGTTTTATACAGTCCCAGCATAGCATCTTTGCTCTTGTATTCTATGCCTTGGATACAGCATAGAATGTTCTGGAGTTTGTTGCTCAGCTGTTCTGGCGCATATCTTCAAGTCAACAATCAATCACAGTTGCGTTTGAAGTCTTGCAGACGGAACATGTTCAGTAAATACATATTGGAACGTCTTTCCAAGGAACAAATAGGTTTCATCATGAACTCAACAAGAGTTTTTTTTTTTCAGAAATGTCAGATTGGCTGTGCAGCTTGTTCTTAGCAAACTTTCCCCACAACTCAGCTTGTATTAGCAAGCTTTCTTCCAAGTGAACCAGTGAAACAAAACCTCTCCAAGCCAGTCGATTTTCAAAATAGCCCAACAGGGTTCTACAACAAGGCAAATAGTTATCACCAATCTTATCATTTACAAGAAACTTTGTTTAAAAAAATCTCCAATGTCCAAAGTGTATTTTCAATGACCTCTTCTAAAGAAACCACTCCAGCTATTTCTACAAAACTTGAAGTAAAGAAATTTTCCAAACCTAATCATCACCCTTTAACATTCAATGATGGTACCATCAGTGAATCCCCCATTATCAACAACTTGGGGTTTACCATTGACCAGAAACTCAACTGGACTCATCAGATAAACATAGTCGCTACAACAGCAGGTCGGGGGTTGGATAATGCAGCAAGTAACTCACCTCCTGACTCTCTTAAGTCTGTCTACCATCTACAAGACACAAGTCAAGAGTGTGATGGAATACTCTCCACTTGCCTGATGAGTACAGTTCCAACAACATTCAAGAGTCTTGACACTATCCAGGACAAATTAGCTCACTTGATTGACACCACATCTACAAGTATCTATTCCCTTCACTCGTGATGTTCAGTAGCAGCAGTGTGTACTATTTACAAGATGCACTGCAGAGATTCACCAAAGATCCTTAGACAGCACCTTCCAAACCTGTGACCACACCCATCTAGAAGGACAAAGGCAGCAGACACATGGGAACATCACCATGTGCAAGTTCCCCTCCAAGCTACTCACCATCTTTGACTTGGAAATATATTGCTATTCCTTCATTGTTGCTGGGACAAAATCCTGGAATTCCCTCCCTAAGAGCATTGTGGGTCAACCTGCAGCATGTGGACTGCAGAGGTGCTCACCACCACCTTCTCAAAGGCAACTGGAAACAAATAAATGCTGGCCAGTCAGCGAGGTCCATGTCCCATAAGGAATAAATAAAAGTCTTCCAAGGAATGTTAAATATAAAACATTTTCTTAACACTTCCACCCCTTGGAGAAATGAAACAACATTTTTAAATTTGTTTTATTGCAAAATGTTGATAAAGCAAAAAAAAATTAAACATTGAGACATTTGCTCTTTGCATGTAACATTTTCAATCACCTGTGATGTCTATTTAGTGCTTAGACAATTCAAACAAGATTACATTCTTGACAAAGCACTGACAATTACATACTTTTTTCCTACAATGTGAATAGTCTTTAAAAGACAAGGTTGTAATAACAAACTCCATGAATGTAGTCTGACATTTTGGCTCTTGGAGTTTTCCGCAAATGCTAGGGCTTGTGATCAGCATTTGCCAACATCTGTCTGTGGCCACAATAGATGTATACTTCAAAATGTTTGACATCCAGTATTAATACCAGGGTTTCTTTTTCTACCATAGAGTATTTCTTCTCATGTTGATTAGTTTCCTAGTAAAGAATCTAGTAGCTTATTAGGCCTCAGAAGTATCAAAACATTTCTCACAAATTACTTTAGAAATATAATTTTATTAGTTAGGCAGACATAGCAAACAAGTTGCATGCAGAAAGATCCCATGAACAGCAATGAACTAAATGGCTTTTTAATCTGTTTCACACATTCTGTTTTGAGGGACGTAAATTGGTCCACTCTTTGAAGACTGCCATAAGATCATGATTGCCTACCAGGATAGGCAGACAAGACTTTGGTTCCACGCTTCATCTGAAGGTCAAGAAATTAAACTTAGATCCTACCTTCCCGTTTAATTAGCAGGTTACACCAGTTCCCAATTTTACAAATTGATAACTGGTCATTTCCACCATCTAGATGGAAATGTTCCCACCTGTTCTAGCACCAGTGCAAACAGCTAAACTTTCTGGCTCAAAGCCGTGCTGTTGAGTTTTCATTGGGCCAGTGACAGGATATTTTTCATGAAACTACTGCCTTTAAGATTTGCCTATTGTGTGAATCATAGCAAATCTGTATGCTTGCTAGCTCAAATTACAATTCAAAATTTCTTCATCATAGTACCCTTTTAACAGCAGTCACGGTAAAGAAACTTGCAGATTTAAATTTACTTCCAGGTTAACAAATAGAAGTGTATACATGAGTGGCAACTGTCTGACCAAACACTTTTCACTAGCTCTCAAACTGTAAGAAAGCATCAAAAATGCTTTCATTGGCAATTCCCCTTAAAAAGTATTCTGATATTTCCTCTTAAATTTTGTAATCAGCTGAAAGTTTAGTCAGAAGATTGCAGCCATGCCTTTGGTCCGCTGACTGTGCAAATATTTCTGGTATTAGTCATTTTTTATGCTATGGATGAACTTCTTTGCTGAGTGTGAAGTCAGAAATCAAGATTTAAAGGCTTAAACAGCAGACATGGTTTGGATATTGGTCAGCTTCTTCAGACAAATAAGGAGAGGGGCTTCATACACATGGTCAGGTAGAGCACAATATTGGGAGAAAGTTAAAAAGGGAGCAGGACACTTATCTTCTGCCTGCAATTTCAATTGGAGGCACCAAGAACAACACCAAAATACATATTTGGAACAAGATGAAATTGAGTATTTGATTGTCATATATCCACTGGTGTAAGTGGAAATCTATGATTTTGCTGATGGGCTGAAACCAGTGAGTGGAGAATCAATTTATCCCTATAAATTTAGTTATTTTGTCTCCACTGCACAAATTATGTATATGCTCCTTCCCTGCATATTTGGACTTTTCCCTTCTTCCTAAGGAGCTGACCATCCCAGAACATTCATTTACTTGCGACCAGGCAACAAATTCTGATACAAAATCAGACATTTCTGAAGAAACTTTTCAGGTCTGGCAGCATCTGTGAAGAGAAAGCAAAGTTAATGTTTCAGGCCAGTGACTCTTCGTCATAACTAGATAGTAACTAGGAAAATGTAGAATGTGTGCTGAAGATGGGGGGGGGGGGGGGTGGGTGGAGAGATAAAGGAGTAAACAATAGGTGGAGACAGAGCCCAGAGGGAGAGAAGGGCAGTTAGGCTGGTGAATAGTAAGCCAGGGAGACAGAGAAGCTGATATTAGGGACTATAAGTAGATGAAAATGCGTTGGCTGTGATGAAAGCAGTCCATATGATGACAAGACCTGGGTTGTGAGGGTGGGTAAAGGACATGGGACAAGTTGCTCAGGCCCTAAAATTATTACTCGATATTGAGTCCTGAAGGTTTGAGGGTTCCCAAGTGGAAAATGAGATGCTGTTCTTCCAGCTTGTGCTGAACCTCACTGGAGCACTGCAGCAGGCCCAAGGCAGAGATGTTGGCCGGGGAACCCGGTGGTGTGTTGAAGTGGCAGACTGAACACAGGTGTTCCGCAAAATGGCCATGCAGTCTGCATTTTATCTCCCCTGTGTAGATGAGACCACATTGTGAGTAACAAATATAGTAGACTAGGTTGGGTGAAGTGCAAGTAAGTTGCTGCTTCATCTGGAAGGTGTGCCTGGAGCCTTGGATAGTGAGGAGGGAGGAAGTAAATGGGTAGATATTACACCTTTTGTGATTTGATTTTATTGTCACCTCTGACACCACTGATTTTGAGAGATGGGTAACTGCTTTCTGAGATTTCCCAGCCGATTTGGTTTTGAAAGCAGCCAACAGCTTGTTAATGAGATAACAAGCATGGGGCTGGATGAACACAGCAGGTCAAGCAGCATCATAGGAGCAGGAAAACTTGACGTTTCGGGCCTAAACCCTTCATCAGAAACCCTTCATCATTTTCTGATGAAGGGT
>JAHRHZ010000031.1:10644622-10667745 GCA_024137785.1 Ginglymostoma cirratum
TTTCTGATGAAGGGTTTAGGCCCGAAACGTCAAGTTTTCCTGCTCCTATGATGCTGCTTGACCTGCTGTGTTCATCCAGCCCCATGCTTGTTATCTCGGATTCTCCAGCATCTGCAGTACCTTTTATCTCTGATACAGCTTGTTAATGAGTCCCAGATATTAATGGAAACTGGACTTCCCATTGCTGTTCCCTGATGGCCTACCTGTTCACATGGCTGCTCTTCAACCTAGCGTTTGCAACGAAGGAGAGATGTCTGTGTCTTGAAAGGGGCCTTTGAAATGGGATCACTGTGGGAAAAGTTTTGGGAAGACCTGACTTAGTGCCCCTGTCTGCAAGCCATCATCATTTGGAAATCCTGTCACTTAGTGAAACTATACAGTCCTCTCATGCTGCTGGTAGTTGTCAATATGAAGATTAAAACATTCACTTGAGCAAACAAAGCAATCATTCACTTGCTTTGAGTAACTGTATTCAGCAATTTACCTTATGTTGCAGAGGTTTCCAGTGGTAACATGTAATCAATTTGCAGTCTAAAGACCAAGGGCCACTGTTACTTTGACAGTGATTAGCAGTGCCTGTGTAAGTGTTTGATTGCAGGTAAGTTTGGATTATGCAACTCAAGACTGTAACTGCACTCCTTGTAAAAGAAAACTGCCACAGGACCAATCCTCTGATAACTGGGAATATGTACAGCTTTACCTGAAAACTGTTGTGGGGAAACCATCTGGTTGGTGCAGCCCAGCATTTCGTTGTTGGTTATCCTGTAAAAGCAGTGCCTGGTCAATTCTTGCAAAAGGTTTTTGATAAGCCAAGCAGTAACAGGGTAAAAATATGAAACTTGACAGAAAAACGATCCTATATTTCTTCCAATCTTCTAATGTGATTCATTAAATCTACTTCCACAATGCACTCTTAGGATTTAATATAGACAGATAAATGCAATCGTGCTATACATGCTTGAATGCTTGGAAATTGTGTGAATAACTCTATGGTGTCATTTTGACCTTGTTTGCAATATTCCTATCCACAAACTGACAAGCACTTCTGGTGCCTTAGAAGAACAGAAAATTGGACACAAAACTGAAGATGTAGAGATTGAATGGCACTGATCTAGTTCCAGTTCCAAATGATTAGGCCCAATTTACACACGTTTATGATATATCATATAGTGAATAAATTACCTGTAAAAGTCATGTCACCACAAGTTTTATTAAAATTGTAGGTAACTGTACAACCATTTCAAATGATACAGTAACCACTGGAGACCAAGTTTGAATTTCTTATTAAAGTCTTTTGAGTATTTAACATCTTTTGCAGGTCTCACAATATATTTTATCCATCTCAGAACAACTGTTAAACAGGAGTTTCCATACACTGAAAAGTGATTTAATAAGCAATGGAAAATGATGAAAATATTCCACATATGGTGTGATTACACCTTGTGAAACTTGGTATCAGAATGCTACAGGTGTCCTCCAAGAAATAAAACATAACAACTGCTCAACTATATATGTATAAAAATGTAACAAGATCACAACTTTAATACACTGTACATTTGCACTTCTTGTACTGTGTATTCTTAAATGATTGAAAGAGTAAATATAGAAATTTTTGGATGTACATAATCTATAAAAGTACTGCATGTTTACTCATTCTGCAAGTGCAGATTTTCAATTTGCAAAGGACCAAAATGTAAAGAGAAACAGCTTAGAAACAAGGGTTTCAAGAATTGCTTTTGAAATCTTGAGCAAACAACTTTCACATTTTTGTTGCATGCATGCACTGTTGATTCAAAAAGTTGACTTTTTAAATAGATTTTAATATAACTGAATTTTAAAGAACTATATGTAAGAATTTTCCGCTTTGACATATATGTGGTTCTTTTACATTTTACATGACCATTATACAAATGTTTTTTTTCATGCTCTCAATTAGTTATAATCAGAAGCATTGCATTTAATATTTGCACGTTTACAACCTCAGGAGTTTTTAACCCCTTTTTTAGTGTATTCTTTTATACTAGCAAAATCGAAATGTTGCCGCATACCTTACACATATAGAAAGAAAACCTCATCTGGAAAAAAAACTACAGCAATGCTGCAAATCAGCTTCCAGTAAATCAGTAAACTAGCAAGATGGTTTCTGCTCTCCTTACTGCAAACTCTTCCATTTGATCCTGTGAATCTCAAAGAAGATTCCACAGCTATTCCAGCATTCTGTATGTGTCATAAATGAAGGACTGCCTGTGTGGAGTCAGGAAGATCCCTGCTGCTGCTGCAGTAGCACCTGAAGTTTCTCTAGATGTTCTCTACACTGTAAATGGTAGGTAGTCAGAGAGTGATTTTCTTCAGCAAGCTGCTGGTATTCCTGTGTTAGGTGTGTAGCATTCAGTTGATCCTTTTCATCTTGATCAAGTTCTGCAATCAGCTGTTTTCTGACAAAAAGCAGAAATATGAATACTGGAAAATACACACTTTCTAAACAATTTGTGCAATAGGTCACAATTCTATGATTCTTCTCACCGTTTTGTGTTTTACAATAAAATACGATCATACTAACTGGTATTTCTTCATAGACACTATCAGGTAATACTACCACCCACATTCAAATCGCTGCTGACTCTCCAAATAAAAACTTGGGCTGGTAGTTGGACATAGTTGTAATTGACAACTTCTTGCTGCTATTCACCAGGAAACATAAACAAAGACACCCAAAGTATACCCTTTTGCCAAACTTGTAATAAAATATGATATATTGCATAGAATTGTACCCAATTAATTTGATTATATGATAAATAGAAACAGAAAATGCAGAAATACTCAGCAAGTCAGGCAATCTCAGAAGAAAGAGAAAGGTTTTAACAAAAACAGTGGGACATGCGTTTTGATGAAAGGTAATCAACTTAAGGTGTTAACTTTGTTTCTGGCTTCACTTATGCTACCTGACGTTCTGAATATTTTCCATGTTTTCTGTTTTTATTGCAGATATCCAGCATTCCACTATTTTGCTTTTATTCGAATTTTAACCCACTGGACAAATGAAAGCTTTATAATTTTCATAAATTCCAGTTTTGTGACCCATAAGAAAAGTTGAAACGTTCTCTTAAGAAACCAGCTTCAGAAGACCACATAGTACCTCCAATAGTGGGACAATGAGGAGTCATTTAAGAAGTTACAGTTTGGATCCAAGTATTAACCACCAGAAAGAAGGGCCTTAAATACTGTCCACTAAAGTTCAATCAACAATTTTACATGTGCCCCTTCTTATAAGCTTAATGATCCAGGAGAAATGGTAAGTTCCCAAGGACTACTCTCACCCTGCAGCTCACAAGCTGTTGAGTCACTATGGAAAACCACTGAAATAGAAAGGTGATACATAAAAGTTGTCTTTTCTTTAATATGTTATAGAAAGAAGCATTTGCATTTATATATCATGTTATCATATCTTCAGGACATCACAATGTATTTTATATAAACATATAGATTAGAAACATGAGTAAGCCATTTATCCCCCCAGCCTGCTACTTTCAAAAAGATCATGGCCGATCTGATAACTATTGACACCCTTGTTAGTCAAGAATTATCCACCTCTATCTGGGAAAGAGAGTTCCAAAGACTCCTGATTCACTGAGAGTAAGCATAATTCTCTATATGTATATTTTAAATGGGAGACCCCTTTAAACAGCATCCTTCAGTTCTAATTCTTCCATAAGGGGAACTATTCTTTCATTATCCACTCTGTCAAGTCCCCTCAGGATCTTATATATTTCAGCAGGATCATCTCTTATTCTTCTAACCTCGAATGAATATGGGCAAACTCCATGCTGCTGCAATCTGAAGAGTGTGTCACAATCAGTCCTGTGGCTCCATAGGGCCCATTCCACGGGATACTGCTGCCTTTGCCGTGAGAGTGTGGTTCACCAAGTTAGTCTGATTGGTCTCCTCTATGTATATGGAGGAATTTAAACTAGTTCTGCAAATTGTTAGTGTAATAGGAACACAGCAAAGTTTAGTAAAGAAAACAGGGCAGAGAGAATTCAGCCATGTTGAGTTTCAAGGCAGTGAGGCGAAGCTGGATGGCCTCTAATGCTAGGAGTATTATAAGTAAGACACATGAGTTCAGGGTGTGATTGCAATGTTGTTGCCATCACAGAGTCGGGGTTGAGGTATGGGGCACGACTGATAACTCAACATTCTGGGGTATAGGACTGGGATTACAGAGCGCATGTTTGTGCACGTCTCTCTCGCAGATTTCATGTTAGAAATTCCTCCATAAAACTCAAAACAACTCGGACTTAGCCAAAAAATTTATGATACAGCCCATTGCTACTATGACCGCGAGGAAAATCTAGGTGGAAGGTCTATATCTTTTAAACTCCAGGGCTATTCTTCCACACCAAATCTGAGTAATATCACATTTGACAGTGTTAAATGCAGTCCTCAGCACTGACTCTTTCAGAACCCAACACCTTATATAAGGCATACAAACCAGCCTTTTTGAGATTCATGTACCAGGGCACCCAGATCCCTCTGCACTGCAGAGTTTTGCAATCTTTCTCTATTTAAATAATATGCTGCTTCTCTATCTTCCTACCAAAATAGACAACTTCACATTTTCTGTATTATTCTTCATCTCCCAATTTTTACCTACTCATTTAACTTTACAATCAATGGGGTTGCTCTTAAATTTTTTTTATACAGACAAACTGAAAGGTTTTTGTTTAAACAGAGCTAGGTCCTATGTATAGCAAGTTAATGATTCATCAAGTGATCTGTGTTTGATTAATGGAGGAATGTTGACATTCACATCAGGAAAACATTGTTATATTCTTCAAATTAAGAGTAGAACCTTTTACATCCAGTTGGGCAGGCAAACAGAGCCTTTAGTTTATATCCCATTTGTAAGACAGCACTTCCAAGAATTTAGCTTTTTCTTCGAACTGTGGTGAAGTGTGAGTCTAATTTGAAGGCCCCGAATCCATTTTATTCTTAAATATGGGCATTTGCCATAAATACATTTACCTTAATAATTCTTAGCACGCTAAGTCCAGTCTGTCACTCTATTTGTGTTATGAACTAAATTCACATAGCTATGGCTTGGTCACTACTAAGGAATATGCATATTATAGTGTAGGTAACATTTTAAAACTAGAATAAAATGGTTTGTACTGCAGTATTGTAAGTATTTTGAGGTTCTAAAAGTAAATTCATACAGGGGAAAAGATGAGTATTAAATAATGTGGAAAATCAAACATCTTTATGTAAACTCCCAGATTAAAAGGGTCAAAGTTAAGTGTTCAGACGGTGTATTTATCTTGTTGTTACAAAGGTCTGAAATGGTCACCAAATCTCTGAGAAGGAAGAATTTTTGTTGCTTGTTTTCCGATTGATGCCCTTGAAAATCCCACTGTTGTACATTATGGTAAATATTTGTCCTGTTAGATAAGTCTGCAAGTACTGAGTCATGCTGCTTCATTCATTTTTCTGTCTGTCTGTGCAGATAAATGCATTAGCTGTTGCAAGGTTTGGCGTTCAACAATTATTTGAAGTGTTCCATTTAGAGTTTTGTACATTCAAACACTAAACACTTGTGTTAATAATAAAACTATAGTAGCTCACAGAACACAAGGTAACTCAGGAGCACAGTTAACACATTTGCAATTTGATATTTTCAAACTTTGATAAGTTACTCAAGAACAAGATTGGTAATGATAAGAATGTCTCCATTTATTCATAATCATATTTAAACGCTGACTTCTCTGTTAAGACATATACAACTGATATAAATTGTCACTGATACCCAAAAATCTATTTTAATACAGGATAAGGTGCTTCAAAAGATCCTCCTGCTCCTTGGGCTCAGAGTGTAAATCCTGCCAGAATTAATAAGAAGGAAATTTACCACCCTACCAGTTGTAAAAAGCTTGTGGCAGATTTGAGTCTATAGCACAAAACTATCGCAACTTTCATACTTACGCTGCCACTCATGGAGAAAAGTGCCAGGAGGAGGCTGGTAGAAGAAATGAATAGATCCCAAGTGATGAAGCAATGACAATTTTCAGAAGTGGAAGCAAAGTCACACCTATGGGACTGTTTGGAAGCAATTTCATTTTGCAACCAACTCGTGTTCCTCACATGGAAATGCTAACACTGGATGTCAAATGTTGCAAGATGATTCCAATTCTCACTCAACTCTTCCACGTTGATACATAAAAGTATTTGCCCAAAGGTATTGAAAAAAATTGCCCAAGGTAATAAAAGGTGAGCATTTAAGTTACTGAGCAATCAAGTCTGGATGATCTGGTTTAAATATCAACAAACCCTGAGGTAGTATTCCAGTCATAACATACTGGTAATTCAACGCCTTCCCTCCATTTATATTTAATGAAAATATTACTTAGAAGACAATCAATTACAAAAGGCTTTCACTGTATGACAGCTGACACTGAGTAAACTATTGCAAGTGAAGTATTGGATAAGAAATTTGATCATGACCCAAATAACTTTGTTATGCGGAACAGGTAGTTGGAATGACCATTCAACAAGTGCATATACATGGCTTCAAGACTAGAACATTACTTAAATATTGCTGTTTAATATATTTTTTCTAACCTACATATTTGTAAAACATGTATTTCAACTAAATTCATTGAAATCAGTTGAGAATTTTTCTGCATAAGACTTAATGTTGTGAGTAACAATTATTAATTAATCACCGATTCTGCAAAACAGCACAGGCAAGATTGTGGCTAGATTAGATATGTACTTCATGCAATGTAAACGGCAATTTTGACCCAGATTAAAAAAAATGCAAGATCATCTTGCCCTAGGGAACTCAAAAGTAATATCGGGATGAACCTGATGATGTTTTGGCTCGGTTTGAGCTCGATTACGTTTTATGGAGGGCTTTTTGCATGAGGCCTCGCAAATTCTCTCGTGTATCTGACCAAATGTGCCACATTAATTACTTACCACACCCTTATGGTGGCTCTGACACCCAGTACCGGCCCCATCTTATCAGATGCTGTTCCCAGAACAAATTGACACTCAGCAGATATCAAGGAATTACCAGCACATCTTGTGCCTGCACCATCTATAAAAGCCTCGGAGATAGCAAGAATTGCAGATGCTGGAGTCAGAGGCAACACAGTGTGGAGCTGGAGGAACACAGCAGGCCAGGCAGCATCAGACGAGCAGGAAAGTTGACGTTTCAGGTCCGCACCTTTCTTCATTTCTGAAGACCTGAAATGTCAACTTTCCTACTCCTCTGATGCTGCCTGACCTGCTGTGTTCCTCCAGCTCCACACTGTGTTATTTTTAAAAACCTGTTGTGCACCCGGACAAGCGCTGTGTGTCTGGAGCTGCTGCGGCATAGTCCCTGACATTTGCCTTGGATATGGCAGATTGGTACCCCACTTTGCTGGTAGTGTCCTGAAGGTCCTGCTGGATGGGATGGTTCACAATTGGGACTTCCTCTTCCCCAGGATCAGCAGTGAGGCCACAACACCGGACTATGTCAGGCTGGCCCTAGGTCACCATCTAGGATAAAACAGACTCAGCTGTCTGGAGGAATGACTAGCACCATAGAAAGAAAGTCAATAATTCTGTCCACTCAGTGTATGTGCGTCCAACTTCTCTCCAAAACCTCACACTTGCTCTATCCCTGCTCCTGTACCCACCTCCCACCAAGGCTCATACACTACCACTCTCACTATTGCCTGAAACACTTTCCCTCACTTGACTGTCACTCACTTCAATCCCTGCCACCATTAACCCTGCATTATCTCTATGCTGCCTATCCCTTCTTGGAATGCCTCCCCAACTACACCAGTTCTAACAGTTGTGCCTCCCATTCTCAACTCCCACAATAGCTGCCGGTCTCTCATTGCTGGAAGAAACCATCCTCCAATAGGGCAGAAAAATGCAGGACAAGTAGTGGATTGCTCGACATTCAGCTCCTCTCCCCTTATGAGGAAAGCATCCTGACTCTGACTGCCTCGAGTGACTAGTCGACCAGTGCCAAGGCCCTGGAATGGGATTGGAAACTGCCCTTGACCTACTGCACTGGGATCCCCTGAGCAAAGGTCATCTTCTTGACATGACTGAAACCTGCCAACAACTATGACAAGCTTCCTTCCTTTGTGTCTGCCCTAAACAGCAAGGTAAGACGGAAGTGATATGAGTCTGGTATCTGTGGCTGAGGAGCAAAGCACATAACAGCAAGGCATGACAAGGCAATGCAAGGCAGGGATACAGTGTGTATTGAGGTACTGTGAGTGAGTGCTGTGGCAGCAAGTGAAGAGCACAGAGATGCAGCCTGAGCTGGAAGTGTGTTGCTCAGTGCACAGTGTCCTTATTGCAGCATTACAATGATAGCTGCTGGTGCAGCCTGAGATGCATCATTGAAGTGCAAACCATACTGTAAATAGATTAGAGATATGCCATGAGAATTCTTAGAGGCTGACACATATTGGATGCCAATGTCCATTGGTGTGGGATCCATGTGGCTTGTGCCCACAGCTGTGTGCCAAAAGATGTTCGTGCCTGGTGCTCCAATCCAAAAATCACTCGAAGTAAGAATCAAACAGGTACCTGCTCTGGTTTCCATACTGAGTTTCCACAACTTCTAACTTGTTTAATTAGTTTGGGAAGATAGCAAACTGAATATTAATGAGGCAAGTTAGTCCATCAACCAGGTGTTTAACAAGAAATAATGTCCCTTAATTGGTAACTCACTGCTGCCTAGAGAGAAAGCTGCCATGCTGCTTGTGAAAAGCATAAAGGTTGGCACAAGTTGCTCCCAAAGTCGATAAGGCCTTCGCCAGACTTCTCATTTGATTCTGCCATACATTTCGCTATAGCCCATGTCGCTCAGACCCCTTATGAGATTCAACCAATGTTTCAAATGCTAAAGACACACAAATTGTTTGTTTTCAAAGCCCTCCTCTTCATGGCTCCTTGGAGCCTATATCATTAAAATCAAGAGATTAGATGAGTAATCTGCACCCAGTGATAAATATTCCTGTCAATATAATCAATGGGTGAATGTTGGAACAGGCTTAGGTGATGTCCTATTCATCCTTAACCTTCCCTTTTCTGGAAGAAATGGATTTTGCTGTGCGCATCCACACACTAGCACTGCTGAGTTGAATATCTCGCTTTCCTCTCTGCTTTCAAAATCTACTCAAACGTTTCTCTCAAAACAACCTTCTTCAGTTTTGTCTTCTTGTCATTGAATAGTAGGAGTGTTTACAACAAAGAAGGATACCATTCAGACCATTGAGTCTGTACCAGCTCTCTGTTTGAGATACTTAGCTAGTCCCACACCCCCATCTTTTCCCTGTAGCCCTGCAATTTGTTTTCTTTACAGAATTACCAAATTTCCAACTGAAAGCCTCAGTTGAATCTGCCTCTACCACTACTCAATGTTCGCTGTTTTATTTCTCACCACACTATTCTTCCAGACACCATTCTCTGAATAAAAAGCATTCATGAAATAGAATTTGCTGTTGTGTTGTACATCCAAACAACACCTATGTAAATGCATTTGAAGGCAATTATTTACATAGGAAGAAAGTGTGAGGTCATGCACCTTGGTAGGAAGAATTGAGGAATGGACTGTTTTCTAGTGGAGAGGAAATTCAGAAATCTGAAGTGCAAAGCACCTTGGGAGTTCTAGCCCAGGATTCTCTCAAGGTAAACTTGCAGGTTGAGTCAGTAGATAGGAAGTCAAATACAATGTTGGCATTCATTTTGAGGACTAGAACATAAAAGCAGGGATGTACTTCTGAGGCTTTATAAAGCTCTGGTCAGACCACATTTACAGTATCGTGAGCAATTTTGGGCCCCATACCTCAGGACGGATGTACTGGCCCTGGAGCAGATCCAGAGGATGTTCATGAGAATCCAAAGGCTTGAGATATGAGGAAGGTTTAAAGACATTGGGTCTATACTCGATGGAGTTTAGAAGGATGAGGGAGGGAATCTAACTGAAACTTACAGAATACTGAATGGCCTGGACAGAGTGAATCTTGGGAAGATATTTCCATTGGTAGCAGAGACTCGGATCCGAGGGCTCAGCCTTAGAGTAAAGGGAAGACCCTTTAGAACGGAGATAAGGAAAACCTTCTTCAGCCAGAGAGTGGTGAATCTATGGAATTCACTGCCGCAGATCATTAGGCTAGGTCATTAAGTATATTTAAGACAGCGATAGATAAGTTCTTGATTGTCAAGGGGATCAAGGGTTATGGGAGAATGCAGTTGAGAAACTTATCAGCCATGACTGAATGGCGGAGCAGACTCGATGGGCTGAATGGCCTATATTTTGCTCCTACGTCTTATGGTCTTATGGTATTATTTTCTTTATTATGAAACCCAATGATTGGCTTAATTATACTTAAAGGAGTAAGACATTCCTTTATTTTGTTTTCTATCCCTCAGCTGCATTACTGTTAAAAATCTCCCACAGGTAATTCCCAGCAACAATCCTTACGCAGGTTTTACAGTTCAGCTGAAGTAAAAATCTAATTTGTTTAATATCAGTGTCAGGCTCAGTCAGTTCTGATTCTGAAGGAATTAGTATCTTGCTGCCACACAAAGATGTTAACCATTAAAGAGGAACCATATTCTATTAGAAAGTACTTATGATACAAAACACTTCCCCCTTGTACACTTGCATAATTCTGTTAAAAAGTTCTAATGATAGGAGAATTATAACTTTGATGTTGTATGGCAGTCTCAAAACATTAGTGATTGTTCTCTGGGCTAAACAAAGCCCACCTTCAAGTGCATTTTTGTAGGTGTTACCAGTACATGGACACAGACTAAGGTAATTTCTTAAAAGCTCAAGATTTAAAGCATTACAGCGTAGACTTTCTGAACCCAGTCCCCAGTGGTGAACAGACAATGTTAGGAAGAGGTGATCTAGAGTAGTTGACATGGCAGATCACTGTGTCAGCTGCAGTTCTAAGGACTTTTATCCAGTCTTTATTTAAATGCAGGAAATTGGGCAGGCTCCCTTATGTGGGACAATTCTCCTCATTTGCTTTTCAGTTGTGTATTCTGCCAGGCAACTATTTCCACTTCAAAGATAAATGGAAGATTTCTGCCTCAGTATCTGCTTTACATTTTATAAACTTCTAAGTATCCCATTCAATAACAGAACAGATCAGCTGAAAACCAGACACGTAGGGAACTTCATGAGAGTTTTGTTTTGAGATGGAACTTTAGTTAGTGAGTTTTATTTTGCATTTGCCCTATCCCAGCATCAGGTTGCATTGATGCTTGTATTAGAAACATAAAAAGTCATGTTGCCAATGGGTTGAATGGCCTCCTCAATGCTGTATTATTCCATGATTTCATTCCCAAATAATGACAGATGCACATATTCATTCTAAGTTTTTAAAAATAAACAAAATTAGAAGGACATTTAGAAGAATTTTGATTTTCATCAACTGCCTGGTTTCAATAAGGGCCCTGATGAAGAGACTTCCTCTTTATTAAAATTATATATTTTTACAATGTTTGTTTCAGTTCAGCTCTGGGAAATAGTCAGTCTCTGTATCACAATCCTTTTTTTCACAATATGCTGTCTGTCTAAGCTCATGTCTGAAACAGCCCAACAAGTACAAGTTCAATTACAATTCAGAAACGATGTCAGGAACATGGATGGGGCAGTGTCCAGATCAGTTTTAGGATCATATACGTTACTTCCACAGTCTCAAACTCTCTGATCTGCTCATTTATCAGTCTTCAAACTTAGTGACATTTTGTCCTGGCATACCATATTTCAAGACAAGAGGTTTTACTTCACAACTATTATAAGGTTCGTCTATGGTTTCTCATCACATACGTTAAGTGTATAAGATCTTCATGTTTCTATGAAGATAATTTTAATATAGTGTAAGGAATGGCTAAGGAATGATCACAATGCCACAGAGTTAACAATGCATATCTCAAAAACTGTAACAAAAAATGCACAAACTATGTTCCTCCCACCATCTGCAGCTGTACTGAACTCCAAATTAGAAGCTAAACTTCAACAGAATAAAATTCTAAATCTCTAAAATTCAAAGGTAGCATTACTGAAACAGTCAAAATTGTGTTAAATAAAACTGTTACTCTCACTATTACAAAATTGTTGGAATTGACGAAATACCTTAATATTTTTGAGGTCTGAATCCATCCTCTGCCACTGAAATTCAGTTTGGACTAGGAAAGCATTTGTTCCATAAAGAATTTATTTAATAATGTTTGGCAACATTTCAAAATATAGGTCATGAAATCTGATGATGACACACCCGCTTTCAGGCATGAAACAGAAATCTAAGCCTCTGTTATGGCCAGAATGAAGCAGACATATTTGTGGGCTGCAAATGTCCTATGCCATATTTGTATAATCAGTATTATTCCATTTTGGCACAAATATAACCATCTTGCACCTGTACAGGAGTGATGCAGTTCGTGGAGGCTTATTACTGTTTGACATCCACTGCACAAATTTGGGTGCTGGTGCGTGCTGCAGATCATCACTTAACAATGTAAGTATGGAAACAATAATTACTGAATGCAGAGCCAGGAGGAGTAGGCAAGGTCCTCTCAATCCCTCTAAAACCATTGGGCATGGCCTCAGTTTGCTGACTATGATAAATGTATTCTTGGAGGTGTCATCACATGACCTTCTCCATACTCTCCAGCTATTGATCAGCCAAAGCATTCATCCTTCTGACACAGAGATAAAAGGTACTGCAGATGCTGGAGAATCCGAGATAACAAGGCGTGGGGCTGGATGAACACAGGATGAAGCAGCATCATAGGAGCTGCTTGGCCTGCTGTGTTCATCCTTCTGACACATTCTCTTCCTACAACAAATGAGAAGCAAAAGGACTCAGTACCAAATTCGATGATGCTGGACTGCGAGCCAATTTTTTTATTGTTCCTATTTCAATATTTCTACATCTGGCAAAGCTAGCCTTCTAAAGAAATTGAAGAAAACACCTTTTCAATGTCATTGTGATTTTTCTGTGGAACTGCACACAGCAGTGTCTTGGAGATTGATCCTTAATTCTGCGAAAGTCCAGGCCAACTCCACGACTTGATAACGTTGACACTATCTTTTTTCCTCCCCACAGAATGACCACCTTGACATCTCGTTTAAATGTCTGAATCATCCTTAACTCTCTTTCCCACTACCATTTATCCTACCTTTTACTTTGGCTATTCTCTGAGATTCGTTAGTAAACTGTCTGGAGATGTCTAGAATATGTCCACAGTTCATTTGAATTTTGTATGAATTCTAATATTGTGTGCTCCTCAGTTCTACTTCTAAGTGCAAGGACTGCTCTTTCTGCCCATAGGTCAGCGCAAACAAAGTTGTAAGCTATAGCTTCTTATCTTCATCTGAATGAATGGCATCCATAGATTATTCACTGTAGTGAATAGTATCTCTTTAAATATAACCAGAAAAACATAGAGGAAGCAAGTGCACATATTGCAAGGGTCTGACTGGTTGCAGAATGTTACGTCACATGGAGCTTACCATTGTATCATACTGATAGCCTGCAACCCAGTGATCTGTGCACATAAAGTTGCAAACTAAATAAAAACCAAAAGAACTGTGGATGCTGTAAATCAGAAACAAAAACAGAAGTTGCTGGAAAAGCTCAGCAGGTCCGGGTGGTCAGTGAAGAGAAATCAGGTTAACGTTTCGGGTCTGGTGACCCTTCCTCAGAACATATAGTTGCAATTCTAGTTTACAACTAGTGATTCATGTTCACATGACTGCAATTCTCATCTCCTAACTGTAGTGATTATGACGAGGTCAGTCAAGTGTACCTCGTAGTTTAAGTTCCCTGATTGAGGCTGTTAGCCTGGTCTGATCAGGGAGCCCTGGATGACAGATATAAACAGGAATGTCCGAGCTTCTGTTCACCCAGAGTTGGCTCTGAGGAAGGCGGACCACTGTCAATTACTATGCATGTGTAAACAAAGGGTGACTTGGTGGCTGGATACTGGCCTCTGTGAAATTATTTCATTGACCAGTGTTTCAAGCTCACATTATGACCATCCTAGTTAAATGACCCGATGAGCCATATATTGAAATCCTGAACTAGTAGCTCGACTCCAGATGGATAACAAGTGACATTTCCAACATTCATTGGTCATTGTCAGATGGAGAACAACTATCTGCTTGAGAACAAAGAGACCTCTGCCACCTCTGGAACTGTATTTCATTATTAAAAGTGTGTTCAAGAAACGAGGAAAGAATGTGTGAAATAAAAAAAGTACTGTTAGTAATAGAAAACACTTCAATAGCTCATTATTCTTCTGTTCATCATGAACACAAGGATAAAATCAGGGACTGTTGCTCTATTTCCTACTCATTCTTTGTTGGCACACTCAAAATGTTTCTTCCTATATATTTCCCTTCCTGTCTAATCTACAATTTCATCCCATCTAACTTCGATATCACCAAACCAGCAGCTTGTGGACTTACTAGGTCTCCTCCTCAATTCATCTCAACTTTGATACTACTTCTTTCTCAGGCCTTCAGTATGAGGTTGTCAACAGAAAGCCACAGAACTTCCCTAGTGACTCAGCTAGTTAAGATGGCAAATAAAACCTTCATTTATACAATGCCTTTCATCCCATCAAAACTTTCCAACATGTTTCACAGGAGGTGGATTATTTTTAATGTGTTGTTCCTGTTACTTTGGCAAATGTTACATTCAATTGGCAAATAGCAAGAATCTACAATAAAGTTATGTGAAAAAAACATTAATCTGTTTTTGGTACTGGTAATTGAAAGAGGAATATTGCACAGGTACCGGCAAAGCTTTGTTTCCAATAGTGTCATGTGATCTTTAAGTCTGTTTAATATTTCTTCTAAAAGACAGCACACTTCAGGCACTGCAGCATTTCATTAGCACTGCAATTAAGTCTAAATCTAGAATTTATGCTAAAGGAAGTTGAACTCAAATAGACAACCTTCTGAGTCAGGAGTAACAGTATCAGAGTTAAACTGACAGTGATCAAAAACAGAGATAGTAGGAACTGCAGATGCTGGAGAATCTGAGATAACAAGGTGTAGAGCTGGATGAGCACAGCAGGCCAAGCAGCATCAGAGGAGCAGGAAGGCTGACGTTTCAGGCCTGGACCCTTCTTCAGAAGGGTCTAGATCCGAAATGTCAGCCTTCCTGCTCCTCTGATGCTCTTGGCCTGCTGTGTTCATCCAGCTCTACACCTTGTTATATCAGAGATCAAAAACAAGTCAGATTCATCTCCTTGTCTGTGATGAATTAGTTGAAGACCATTAGGAATACCTCGAGATGGGATACAAAATCAGCAGAAGTCCTCACTCCTGAAAGCTAAATAACTATTTTGCCGGAAGTGTGAGTGCCATTGCATTTGGGTGACTGTAGGATAAGGCTCAGTTGTGATATTCCCATAGGAAAAAAACTCCCCCACACTCACTGTTTAGAATGAACTAGCAATGCTGCCTCACAGCACCAGGAACCTGAGTTCAATTCCATCCTTGGATGACTGTCTGTGTGGACTTTGCATGTTCTCCCTGTGTCTGTGTAGGTTTCCTTCGGGTGCTCTGGTTTCCTCCCATTGTCCAAAGATGTGTGGGTTAGGTGGATTGTCCATGATAAATTGGCAATAGTGTACAGGGATGTGCAGCCTGGGTGGATTAGTCATGGGAAATGCAGGGTTATTGGGAACGGGTTAGGTCTGTGTGGGCTCCTCTCCAGAGGTTCGGTGTGGACTTAATGGGCCGAATGGTCTGCTACCGCATTGTAGGGATTCTATGATTCGGAGAAGTAATTGCTGGATGTCAGGGTGTGTTTGTGACATCCTTCCACAAGGAATCAATATTGTCAGCAAAGGACAAAAGAAGGGAAATGTAGGATTAAAAAGCAGAAGAACAAGAATAAATGAGAAGAACCATTTATGATGAATCCATTATATCATGTGGACCAACACAGACCATTAGTTTAGTTCATAATCTATGAACATAATGCATATAATTCACAGCTATACAAGGTTACCACCTTCTACTTTTGAATATAAATGTATTATTTTGTGGAAGTCACTTGCTTTCTGATATTCTGAGAATACATCTGGGGAAAGCTGGGGAAATTATAATGGGGAACAACAAAATAGCAGAAGAATTGAATACATACTTTGGTTCCATCTTCACAAAAGAGCGCACAAATAACTTTCCAGGAATATTAGGGTGCTAGGTCTAGTGATAAGGTGGAATTGAAGGAAATTAGTAGTAGTAAAAAAAAATGTTGCTGGGGAAATTAATGAAGTTAAAGGCTGACAAGTCATCAGGGCCTGATAATCTACATGCCAGAAAAGTAAAGAAAGTGACCCTACAACTATTGGATACATTGGTGGTCATTATCCAAAATTCTGTAGTTCCTACAAATGGGACAGTGGCATATGTAAGCCCATTATTTAAAAAGAGAGGGAGAGAGAGAAACAGCAGAGAATTACAGAGATAGTAGGAACTGTCAATGCTGGAGTCTGAGATAACGATGTGTACAGCTGGATGAACACAGCAGGCCAGGCAGCAGAGGAGCAGGAAAGCTGATGTTTCAGGTCTGAACAAGGGTCCAGACCCGAAATGTCACCTGCTCCTCTGATGCTGCCTGGCCTGCCGTGTTCAGAGAATTACAGATCAGTTAGCCTAACATCAGTAGCGGGGAAAATGCTAGAGTCTGTTATAGAAGATGTGACAACAGAACATTTGGAAAGCATTAATGGTATTGAGCAAAGCCAGCATGGGTTTATGAAAAGCAAATTATGCTTAACAAATTGACTGGATTTTCTTTTAGCATGTGAATAGTGGAACCAATAAGGGAGAACCAGGAGATGTGGTATATTTGGATTACCGAAAGGTTTTCGATAAGGCCCGTCATAGGAGGTCAGTGGGCAAAGTTAAAGCTAATGGGCTAGGAGGTAATGTATCAGCTTGGATCAAGAATTGATTGACAGATAGGAAACAGAAAGTGGCAATAATTTTTTTTTTTCCGAGTGGCAGACAGTGACTACTGGGGTACTACAGTATGTGGGCCTCAGCTATTTACAATATATATATAAATGACCTGAATGAGGGATCCAAATGCAACATTTCCATGTTAATTCATGACACAAATCCTGATGGGATTGTAAGGCATCAAGAGAATGCAATTGGGCTTCAAGATGATTTTGACATGTTGGGTCAATGGGCATACACTTGGCATTCAATGTGACTGAATGTGAAGTTTTACACTTTGGTGTGAAAAGCAGACAGGCAGAATATTATTTAAATGGTGATATACTGAGAAGTGTGGAAGGGAATCTGGTTGTCCTAGAACACAAATTAATGAAATTAAACAGGCAGGCGCAGGCAGTTAGGAAGGCAAAGGGTATATTGGCCTTCATTGCGAGACAATTTGAGTTCAGAAATACGAATGTCTTACTGCAGTTAGGACCATGGTGAAGCCACATCTGGAGTACTGCACGCAGTTTTGGTCTCCTTACTGAAGAAAGGATATACTTGTCATTGACAGAGTGCAGCAGAGGTTCACCAGGCTGATGACCAGGGAGAGTAGGACTGTCCTACAAGGAGACATTGGTTTGGCTGGGCCTGTATTCACTAGGGTTTAGGAGGATGAGAGGGGAGGGGATTCAATTCAAATATATAAAATTCTAACAGGGCTGGATGCACTAGATCCAGGGAGGATGCTTTCCCTGGCTGTAGAGTCTTGGAGACAGTCTCCTGGGTAGATATGGGGTAGATCACTTGGGAATGAGATGAGGAAAGCTCAAAGGGTAGTGAATCTGTCGAATTGTCTACCACAGAAAGCTGCGGAGGCTAAGTCACTGATCATACTCAAGAAAGAGTCAGAAATCAGATGACAACAGGTTATAGTCCAACAGGTTTATTTACAATCACAAGCTTTCAGAGTGTAGATGGGGCTATGCTCCGAGAGCTTGTGATTTCAAATAAACCTGTTGGACTATAACCTGCTGTCGTCTGCTTTCTGCCCTTGTCCAACCCAGTCCAACACTCCCACCTCCACATCATATATTCAAGAAAGAGACAACAAATTTCTAGATTTTAAAGTTATCAAGGAGTATAGGGATAAAGCAGAACTACGGTATTGAAATGGAGGATCAGACTGAATGGCAGACTAGACTCGAAGGGCCTGATAGCCGGCTCTGCTCTTAAATTCAATGTTTTTTTGTTTTAGGCACTTTGTGATTGGTCAGTAGGTGGCACTAATGTACAATCTAGTCACCTTGTTAATACTTGTTACAAACATGCCTGATTGTATTAACTGCAGTCTCAATCCAACTACCTCAATTTGATGTTAGAAACAAACGGTTGGTAAACAAGGCATTCAAATGGAGCATACATCCATAGATTTAATTTGTCATGACCCTGAAACACTATTAAAACTCTAGGATTGTGTAACTCTCTCTAAACTGGACTAACCTTTGGGTGATAGTGTAATGGGTAATATGGCTATGTAAGATAATGGTTATGGAGGAGTTAATGATCGTGTTACTTTGAGCTCCACCCAGTTTGTTGATGTCACATACAGTCTGTGGGTGAACATTGAGACCTCTACACTAAACTTCATAAGGAACAGAATTTTGAACAGATCTTGGGAACCTGAGTAATCAAGGCTGGCAAGTTCTGCATTGTACTTATTGCTGTCATTGCAATAAGCCATCTTGTTAACTAAGAGATAAAAGGTACTGCAGATGCTGGAGAATCCGAGATAACAAGCATGGGGCTGGATGAACACAGCAGGTCAAGCAGCATCATAGGAGCAGGAAAACTTGCTGCTTGACCTGCTGTGTTCATCCAGCCCCATGCTTGTTAATTAAGAGCATGCCTCTTCTGTAAATTGTCTCTGGTGGTATATCCTCTGCCACTAAGCATTAGATAGGTTCTAGAGATGCTATAAACAAAAGAGAATTATAATAGTGTATGAAACTAAACTACTCTCAACAACATTGTGGCAGAGGTGGCAGGTACCGTAAGAAGGTAGTAGTTGCAATCAGGGTAATACCACAATACCAACCAACTGCCCATTTTCATTTGTGCTGATTTTCATTGCTGAGGGTTCACTAGTTATTCAAATACAAAGCTGTTTTAAAATGTTTCAAAGTCAAAATTCCTCATTGAGCCTTTTCTCTGAATTTCCATGAATTGAATTGTTCAGAGGTAATTTGTTTAGAACCTCACCAAAAAAATCCAAAATCTCACAACTTTTAAAACAAAATCCATAGACTCTGCATGACTTCAGTGGTTGGGAGCATGGTTCTATTTCTTTGAACTTACATCAAAATAAAGTTACATATTCCTGCTATAGATATGTCATTTCATCAACAATACATACTTCCTGCTTCCAAAATCTTCTTTCCACATAACTGCTGACTAACCATCTTCCTTTTCTGGCTCCCATGCTAGCTGATGTTGTCAATGCTGAGTTCTCTTCAGACATTATCCCTCCCTCTTTAACACAGACACCATACAATTTTTCTGAGTTTTTTTGAGCTCACCAACTAGGATCCATCTCCAATGTGACAGATTTTGTTCAATAACTCAGGAAATGTGAGAAACACTGAAGGGAGATGGTGACCACTTATCCAGAGCAAACAGAAAATGTATTTTAGACTTTAGAGCAATTCTCTTCGGACTGAATCTTATCAGAAATCGGCTCAATTTTGGTGAACTTCATGGAAGGCTTCTCTCCGTGAGCATTTGCAAGCTTTCTCACACCATCTTCCCAAACCTGCCTCAATAACTTTGCACCAAACCCCTTCTTTTTCATTCTACTTGCTACAGGCAGAAATATTGGCCACTTTCAATTGGAACCAGCTGTGCACATAGTCAAAGACTGGCAGCCTGCAGCTGCCATGCATCGTTTATTTTATTTGCCGTAGGCATGTTGGAGAGGGGTAGTTGGTGCCCCACTTTGGTGACAGGGACCTGGAGTTTCTGTGGCATGGGAATGCGTGTGATTTCTGCCCATGGAACGTGCCCTGAGGTGTTGGTGACTGTAGGAGAACTAGAGGATAAAGCAGTGTGCGAGATTCACCAAGTCACTGGTTGCCACCAACCAATTTCTGTCCAGTGAGTAGGAAAGCAGGAAATTGCAATTGGAACAAGGAAATTGGAACAAGGCAAGAGGGCTCCATAATGAGGATGCTAATTTACATTAATTCATGCTAATATATGGACATCAGCCTCTCGCTGCTTGCTAATGAGAATCTCATCTCACTGTCCAACACTTAGTTGGAAAATGGGGCTCTTTGAACTTGATGGCAGGAAGCTCCTTCCATACACTTCTCGAAACTTTCTGAGGTCATTCAGTGCTTGGGAAGGTTCCACCCTTTGAGTTGTATTTTTCCTCGGTATTACTACACAGTTCCGTACAGAATAACGAATGAGGCAAAAAATGTGTGACAAGCACTAGTGAGTTAAGGATATGTTGAAGTAGTCAGTGCATGGATAATGTGCAAAGGAAATGTTTTTAAAGCATCTACTCCTTTTGCACTTGAATAAATAGTGAATACTACCAAAATGATTTTAGCAATAGAAGCCTGTGATTATGCATTACTGGGATAGATAGGGTAGTGAATCCTAACTTCTGTTTTTTTATTTTCAAATTGGACGGCACTTAAATGTTTACTTATTTGCATATTGTACTCTTGATTGTACAAAATGCATTGTACTTAAATAAAATATATTCACCCTACTCTTTGTACTGATATTGTTTCTATCTATTTCAAATTCTTCACTAATCTTTAATCTCATAATCCATGAATAAAGTGCGTTGTTCACAATACTGACGTCTGCCCGTACAGTTTTCAAGGACTGTTGCGAGGATTCTTGAAAGTGCAGGAGTTTGGTCCTGGCATGGAAATGGAATAAAAGCTGGTGAGAGGTTGGGGGAGTTGGTATTATTTCATAACATTGATTGGTATGCCAATTTACAAACACCATTCTCTGGCTCTGGTCATTTTTCTGAAGGCCAAATCAAGGTGTATAGCCAATTGCTAGAGTCACAACCCAAACCCAAAATCTTGCTCCTAGTGTCTCATAGACTCATGGACGATTACAGCACAGGAGGAGGTCATTTGGTTCATCACTTCCACACTCGTCAACAAAGTTCTGATTATTCTAATCCCATTTTCCAGTTCTTGGCCCATATTCCTGGAGGATATTGCAATGCAAGTGAATTCATAAATGCAGCTCAAATGTTACAAGATTCCTAACTCAACCATTCTTCCAGGCAGTGAGTTCCAGACTCCCACCACCCTTGGTGAAAATTAAAATTCTCCTCAATTCTCCTCTTAGCCTTCTACCTCTTACCTTAAATCTATTCCACATGATTCTTTGACCCCTCTACAAATGGAAAAAGTGCTTTCCTGTCCACAGTATCCACACCCTTCATAATCTTATAGACCACAATCTGGTCCCCTCTTAACATTTGCTGCTCCAAGGAAAACAGCCTCTGCCTATCCACCCTTTCTTCATAGCTCAGACCCTCCAGTCTAGGCAGCATCCTGGTAAGTCTTCTCTGTGCCCTCTCTAGTGCAATCACATTCTTCCTATATTGTGCTGACCAGAAGTGCACTCTGCAGCTGTGACCCAATCAGCATTTAATACAGTTCCAGCATATCCACTGCTCCTCAGTTCTATGCCTTGATTTATAAAAGCAAGTATCTCATTTTCCTTCTTAATCAGCTTATCTTTCTGCTCTGCTGCCATCAGGGATTTGTGGATATACACACCAAGGTGCCTCTGATCTTCAGTACTTTCCAGGGTGCTTTCATTCATGGTGTAATCCCTTGGTTTATTAGGCCTCCCCAAATAAATCACCTCACACTCTTCTTGCTTGAATTCCATTCGCCATGTCTCTGTCCAACTGAATAGTCTGTCAATATCCTTTGCAATTTATGGCTATCCTCCTGACTACTTCCACCTTTCCTATGTCTGTATCATCTGTAATCTGAACTTCTTGATCACACCCTCACACTTGAGTCCAAATCATTACTGTACAGCACAAATAGTAAGTGCACGGGAATCAATTTCTGCAGTACCTCCTGGTAAAACACTAGTCACAGAAGTATCACTCTATATCACCCTCTGCTTCCTGTCTCTCAGCCAATCTTGGATCTAACGTGCCACTTTGTCTTGGAATCTATGGGCTATCACATACTTGACCAGATTGTCATGAGGGATCTTATCAAAAGCTTTGCTAAACTCCATGTTGATCACATCAAAAGCAATGCCATCATCAACACTCCTGGTCACCTCCTCAAATAGTTCAATCAAATTTGTCAAAGAGACCCTTCCTTTAACAAGTCCATACTGATTATCCCTGATTAATCTGTATTTCTCCCAAGTGTACGTATTTTCAGTCTTTCAGAATTCTTTCCAATAACTTCCCCATCATGAAGTTGGGCAGACTGGCCTGTAATTTCCCGGTCTATTCCTTCTTCCTGTTTTAATAATGGGATGACATTAACAGTCCTCCACTTGTGACCAGAAAGGATTTGAAATTTACTGCCAGTGCCCCTGATATCTTCTCCCTTGCCTCCCTCAAAGCCTGGGATACTTCTTATCTGAGCCTGCAGATTAATTCATTTTTAGGGCTCCGAAGCCCGGTAGTATCTCCTCTCTTTATACGTTAATTTCTTCCAATGTTTCACAGTCTCCACCTTGATGTCTATATGTGTCTTGTGCTTTTCCATTGTGAGGACCGACACAAAGTATTGAGGACTGTGCCCAGATCTTCCATGTCCACACAAAGATTGCCTCTATGGACCCAAATGGGCTCCACTCTTTCCCTGGTTATTTTAATAAAAGTAGCCTTTCCACAGTTCTGGACTTAACCTTTTTAATAATTTTCCTAGTATCAATACAAATGTTAATGATTTAATGAATGTACGCCAAGTCCCCAATTCACTTGTCTGATAGAATCAGTTTAACAAAAAACACTGACCAGATACTTAAAAAGGTCTCCTTTTAATCATAAAGAAATAAGATTGAGCCACAGGTTAAAAAAAAAATCGATAATCTATCGACTCTACTCATTAAAATTGCAAAC
>JAHRHZ010000031.1:10667755-10690672 GCA_024137785.1 Ginglymostoma cirratum
TTGAGCCTGGAGGTTCCCATCAGGCTTCCGGCTTGCTTGCCACATGATTTGCTGAGTAACTCACTCAACATCTCTCATCATAGAGCATGAGCTGAGAAGCACGTGATTGCTTGAGATAATGTGATCCAGGCACTGGCGGATATGACGCATTCCAACATGCTTACTCCATACTTTAACTTCAAAATGGAAAATGCCATCTAAAGCGTGCAGAAAATGCCAACAGATAGCAGTCAAGGGCAGGAATTTTGGCCAATTTCTTGCCTTGGCAGCGCATCTAGCTGCATAGATCAAGGATTAAACTTCTGACTTTCCTGTCCTGCATACTTCAGTATTTGATTTGATTTATTTATTGTCACATGTACCTAAGTACAGTATGGGCAGTAAAGGCAGATCATAGTAAGTAAAGACATACAGATCATAGGGTGAAAGACAAACTTAGACAGAGGCATATAGATTATGTCACACAGGACATGCGCCAGGCAAGATCAACCACACCATGTAACACAACTACCCATTGAGCTATCGGGGTCGCTTAAATCAGTCTGACTGTCACTTTATATGTTTTCAAGTAATTTTTAAACAATTGCATTTAGATTTGTGTGAATTAAACACGGAATTAAATGGTCAGTGAAATAAAGCAATGTTTATCAATTCCTCAGATTGAGTCAGAAACTATGCTCAGTGTTGTACACAAAGGTATAATGTCTTACAAATCATCAACTTGTAATTGTGGAATTTCACTTACTTTCGCTCTTGTAGCAACGCGATTTCTTTCTGCACTTTGTGATACTCCTCAGCTATCCTGCAGTGCTGCTGAAACACCAATATTGACTCCTTGGAGTTGAGGCATGGCTGCAGAGGCTGACAAACAAATGGTGTGCATTAGATTTGTTTTATAACTAAGTTATAAATCGGATCATGCTAGTGCAGCATACTTCTTTCTTAACACTGCCATGGAATTGTAGTTCTTCAGTTCACTGCTTGCTAGTTCTCATTTTCAGCTAACCTCTCCAGAAGTGATAACTGGAGGCTGGGCAATTCTCCAAAGAACTTTGAGGAAACTAAAGGATATCAGGCTAAGCAGCTCTAGGGCATCCCCTGGACTGAGCAGGTCATCAGCTGCTTCCCTTGGTTGGAAAGCAAAACACACAGCAGGACAGGGGTCCAGGGAAGGTGGAGAACAAAGTACAATAATTGAGAAAGTGCAGCAGCATTTTGGTACAGTATTTAGGAATCCGAACATGCTGCTTGAACCCCAAGTCACGACATGTAACTAAGTACAGGCCAATGGGGTGGAAGGACAACAAATTCAGAGGGATAATCATCTCGAGCTATTTTTATACAACTAACTGTAGTGTGGCATTGGCAGAACTCTTGGAACAATCTCTGTCAACTCTCAATGGAGGTGAAGAAACTTGAAGGAAAGAAATCAGGAGTAAATAAATACAACACAAAGAGGAATGGCTCAAAAATACATAGGGAAGTAATAATCATATCTGATACGATAGCAACTATAAAATGACATGTTCCAGCAAAATGTAGATTAAGGTCATGTTCTATTTAACCGTTATAATGATGACACCTACCCACCTCCCCACTACCACCGCCACCACCACCACCACAAGCTTTCCAATGCCCGTCATATCATGCGTCAGATATTACAGTTCTATTGCCTGCCTACTAGCAAACAAATAATAAGTCACATGGCAGGCAAACTCCTTCATTTCTGAAGAAGGATCCCGACCCGAAACATCAACTTTCCTGCTCCTCTGATTGTGCCTGGCCTGCTGTGTTCCTCCAGCTCCCCACTGTGTTACCTCTGACTCCAGCATCTGCAGTTCTTACTATCTCCTTGAATGGGATTTTTTTTGTCTTCACTGAGCCAGTAATCCAGGACCCCAGGCTAATGTGTGAGCCATGAGTTCAAATCCCAACATGGTAGATGATAAAATTTGAATCTCATTGATAAATCCTGAATTAAAAATGCTAGCCACATGGTAACTGTGAAATCATGGTTGTTTGTTGTATAGGCCCACGAATGTCCTTCAGGGAAGGAAAATTTGCCATTCTCAACTGGCCTACATGTCACTCCAGACCCACAGCGATGTGGTTGATTCTAAATTGCCCACCAAAATGGTCTGGCAAACCACGTCGTTGTATCAAACCATTAAAAAGTTTATCTGCTTTGGATCATTAGCAGCAGCAGAATTGTATTCAACAACACCGGAAAATGTACGGCCCAGCACATCCCCGGGTCAACCATCATCATCAAGCCAGAAGATCAATGCTGGTTCAATGAAAAGTGCAGGAGGGCATGCCAGGAGCAATACCAGGCATACCAATAGGTGAGGTATCAACCTAGTGAAGCTACAACACTGAACCACTTTCACGCCATAAGCAGAGGTATCATACAATAAAATGGGGCTGAGCAATTTGACAACCAACAGATCAGATCGAAGCTCTGCAGTTCTGCCACACCCAGTCATGAATGGTGGTGGACAATTAAACAACTAACAGGAGGTTGAGGCTCCACAAATATCCCAGGTCCTGACAACATCCTGGCAATAATACTGAACACTCGTGCACCAGAACTAACTGTGCCCTTAGCCAAACTGTTACAGTACAACAATAGCAGTGGGATCAGCCTGGTAGTGTGGAATATTGCCTAGATACATCCTGTTCACCGAAAGCAAGGCAATTCCAAACTGATGAATTACTACAGTATCAGTCAATTCTTGATTATCAACAGCAATGGATGGGGTTGTTGACTGTGCTATCAAGCAGTACTTATAAAGGAATAAGCTGCTCACTGACACTCATTTCTAATTCTGCCAGGGCCACTTAGCTCCTGATCTCATAACAGCCTTCATCCAAACATGAATTAAAGAGCTGAACTCCAGAGGTAGACGGGAGTTAGGATCATGATTCTAGCTCCCTTTCAAATAGTGCTGTGGGTGTACCTGAACCACAGACTGCAGTGGTTCAAGAAAGCAGCTCACCACCACTTTTCAAGGACTATTAGGGATGGATAATAAAATGCTGACTTTGTAAGTGACACTCAAATCCCGCCTTTGTACTCTGCACATAACTGAGAAACATTAGGAAGACAGTTCAAAATGGAATGGTTCTAATGGGCTGTTCCATACATTTGTTTTAGCTAAGTCTGAGTTGGAGGGACTCTCGCTGGAAGGACTAGTGAGTTTCCCTTCATCATAACTTACCAAATGCACCTCATTAACTACCTACCCCATCCCTATGGTGTCTCTCACATCTAGTCCTATCCCCATCTTACCATGCACTCACTGGATATCCTCCAGAAGACCAGCATCACTTGCACCTGTGACATCTTTAAAAGGTCACTTTGTGTCTGGACAAACACAGGCAATCTAGCTTTGCCCATCACCATCAGTGCAATGGCACAGCAGCACAAAACCACACTGTCCATGGCATAGAACTTGCATGACTGACAGACAGAGGTCTTGGAGTGCAGGTTTATAATTCCTTGGAAGTGGGATCACAAGTAGATAGGATAGTGAAGAAGGTGTTTGGCATGCTTGCCTTTATTTATCAGTGCATTGAGTATAGGAGTTGGGAGGTCATTTTGCGGCTGTACGGGACATTGATTCAGCCACTTTTGGATGCAATTTTGGATGCAATTTTGGTCTCCATCCAAAGGAAGGATGTTGTGAAACTAGAAAGGGTTCAGAAAATATTTACAAAGATGTTGCCAGGGTTGGAGGCTTTGAGTTATAGGGACAAGCTGAATAGGCTGGGGTTATTTTCCCTGGACCATCGGAGACTGAGGGGTGACCTTATAGAGATTTATAAAATCATGAGGGGCATGGATAGGGTAAATAGGTAGAGTATTTTCCCTGGGGTGGGGGAGTCCAAAACTGGAAGGCATAGGTTTAAGGTGAGAAGAAAAACATATAAAAAGGACATAAGGGGCAACTTTTTTTATGCAGAGAGTGGTGGGTGTATGGAATGAGCTGCCACAGGAAGTGGAGGAGGCTGGTAGAATTACAATATTTAAAAGGAACCTGGATGGGTATGTGAATAGGAAGCGTTGAGAGGGATATGGGCGAAATGCTGACAAATGGGACTAGATTTATATCATGTATCTGGTTGGCATGGACAAGTTGGACCGAAGGGTCTGTTTCAGCGCTATATATCTCTGTGACTCTATGACATCCCGCACACATGCAACCCCATTCTCTCACTGTTTAACCACTAGATCATGCAGTTTACCAGCTAAATCCCATTCAAATACCATCTCTAGGTCACCACTATCATGTGCCCAATGCCCACTGGAGACAAAGCAACTTGTTCATTATCCACTGAGGGAACACCACATACAGGCAAGCAGTCGAACAATTCCAAACAATGGCTTTTACTGACAGCCAGCAAAAGTGAAAGAAAAAACAAAACCCAAGCCTCTGGACTGAGTGTAGACTGTACCCATGACTGACAGTACTGGGATCCACTGACAACCTGCAGCTCCCCCTTAACTTGACTTAGGATCAGACGTCTAACAGATCCCAATGTGGCCATTTGGTTGAAAAAATGTGAAGTATAGTTGCTGCGCAGGCAGTAGGCATTAGTCCGAAGTCTTGGTGCACATAATGACACCCTTCACCATTGAACAGATCACCACTGACATGTAGTCTATCTGCACTAAACAGAATAACAATACAAAGCATAGTTGCTGTGAGCATGCAGGTAGGTGCTATGTGAATTTGCATTAAGAGAGCAGCCAGCCCTGAGATGCAGCCTTGTCCAATCAGTGAGTTGGGTGCCAGTCCATGTACATAAGATGTCCTTGTAGCAATGTCAGTTGCCAGTGTGCCCTGCAATACGATTCTATGCTTCCTTAGTGACCTGTAAGTGGAACGAAGAGGTGGGCAAATGTAGATGCCAAATTCCATGGATAAAGGGCAAACTTAACTGGTGCCCACAGATCATCCCCAGAGAAGCTGCTTGCTGCTCAACAAAAAGGAGGCTGGTTGCAGCCAGCAGCAAACAGAAGTCAACAGGCACCCTGCTCTGACTTCAATATTGAGGATTCTCGACATCAAGCTTGTACAGCACTTTTGGTGCAATAGGGTATAATATTAAAATAGTATTAATGAGGCAAGCTGTGCTTTTAATAAGGTATTTAACAAGTTACAATCCCTCCTAATTGGTGACTTGCTGTTGCCTATCAAGAATTTTTTCTCGCTGCTCGGTAAAAGAATAAAAGATGCAGTGAGATGGTCCTGATGTTGAGATAGGTTTAATGAGACTTGTCATCACGTTCTGCCACGAATCTCACCAAACTGCACATCGCTCAGACCCATATAAGACCATTCGCTCACTAGGTCAGATACATACCACATACGTTTTATACACCGTAAGTACATTTATTTTCTTGCTCTGTTGTATAGCTCTTTTATTTCTTTACCCGCACAGATTTTTCATGATACTGGGTAAGCTATGTTGAGTGAGTTACATTTTAAATAACCTTATTATAGCTCGCTATCGATTAGCTTGAGATTACTTTTACGCTTCTGAGGTTATTCAGGATTATGCTATTTCTATTGCTGATTTCCATCCTGCAAAGATGAGTCATGATTCTGAATGTGTCAGGAGTGATAGGAAGTAGCTCTTTACAGTTGGCTGAATGATAACAATAGCTTGCATTATATTGTCATTTTACATGTAATCCAATATCAACAGTTGATCTAATTCCTGGAATGAATGAAAGAATACTCCTCAGTTTCAGTACTAATTTTGGTTTCTAGAGTGCTATAACTATTACAGTTGCTGTGGCAAACACGTGGTAATATCCAAAATGATCCAGTGTGAGATATGTGCAAGTGTCAGAAACATCAATCTCCTCAGAATTTAATAATTTTTTTATTAATAATTGGCATCATGATTTAGCTAAGGATCTTTTCAGTTGGATGCTGAGGTGGAGAGGAGAAAGGAGCAGAAGGTACTGGGCTGGAGGTCCTGATAACGGTCGTGAGTGTGGATAACGGTCTGGGGAAGCATAAAGATAAAATGGGGCAGGGTCAGGTAGAGAAGGTCGGAAGAGAATCAATAGGGTTGACAGAGGATGCCACAGTAGGACTGAAGCTCCGAGTAAGTAGCTACATTGCTGTAAATAATGATAATTTTGAACAAATCTGACCAGAGTGGAGAGAAAGGACAAAAGAAGTTGGAAAGAGGGGCAGGAAAGTGGGATGGGGGAAAACAAGTCATGACGGAGTAGAAATGGAACAAAGGAGAGGAGGAAGAGGAAGCCATTGCGCTGAATAGAACTTTTTTGTTTGCAAATGAGAATAGAGAACACTGAACTTTGGTGGAACAGGATATAGTGAATGGAGCAGAAGGATGGTGTCAACCAAGATATGGGTCGAAGTGGCCAAACTGAAGGAGACGAGTGTGGCAGGAGAGTGGGGAACTTCAATCCAGGATTCTGGAAACCACCAAGTTAACAGTAAGTGGGTACTAAATAAATAGGATTATGGAAATCTTGGGTACCTTTATCCATTTGTAAATAATGTCGTATCTAAAAGTATTTCATTGTTTGAAATGTTTTGTAACCAAGCACCACAATTTACTCTCTATTGTTGCCTGCTGTGAGCCTCACTATATTTAAAGATATGCGAGATATTTGTCCATGTAGTAGTGCTAAGCTAAATAACCTGGCTTAAGTCTTTGTGATTTAGGGATTTACGAACTTTCTATCATAAAATGCTCTATGTTTTAGGCCACAGCTGCTACAAAATAACAAAACATCTGTCCTGCATCCAGAACTTTGAATTTTTGATGTTATCTTAACCAGCAGCTTTTTATCTTCAGAAAGTCCTACTCCAGAAATTCATAATATTATAGTTATTTAGATATTTTTGAACTCTGATTTTTATTTTATAATAAGTGCTGAAGTTCCGTATTTTAAATGACTATGCCTGACTATTTTGTTTAATCACAATGGCTCATAATTTGCTCTAAAATACAGCAAGTGAACCAACACATGTCAGTATGAATATGCAAATTGTTTAATAGCTAGTGAAGAGGAACAGCTTCACCACAAGTCCCCTTGAGAGCTGATTTGCACTACTCTGCCATTAGCTTCATGAAAATGGCAACATACCTTTAAACTATGTCATTTTGTTCAGGACAGTAGCACAATATTAGGTCTATAGATTCACGGAAAGTTGGGAAATTCTGTTCACTAACAGTGTAAGTATCCTTTTACCTATGCAATCACTGGGAGTAACCTCTCTAGCCAAGGAAGTAACCAGTTAGATATATAGAGTCTCATTCCTTCTGATTCTGAACTTTTAATTTTCATTCTTTGATTTGATACTGAATTCATCCACTGTAATTCAGTCTCCTTCTCAGCCCCTTTTCTGTTAATTTCATCATCATTAACTGGAGCTCTAACAACACCCAAGAAGCTTAACACCATCCAGGAAAAATCAGCTGCTTGATTGGCTCCGCATCAACAAACATCCACTCCCTCCATCACTAACTGTCAGTAGCAGCAGTGTGTATCATCTGCAAGATGTACAGCAGAAATTCACCAAGGCTGCATAGACAGCACTTTCTAAACTCGCAACTACTACTATCTAGAAGGACAAGACCAACACATACACTGGAACACCACCTGCAAGATCGCCTCTAAGCCACTTACCATCATGATAAGGAAATACATCACTTTTCTTTAAGTGTCATTGGGTTGTATTCTGTATTTTGTACTGCCTGCTAATGAATATGATCACACTGTGCAATCAGTGCTGACGGTTCTGCACACTTAAGCAAGTGACAAAAAATTGTAAGAGGTCAGTATGAGCTAAAACTAGCCTGCCATACATAAATGGGGGGTACATTCTGGGTGGAATAGCTGCTGCGTATCTTCCCATAACTGATTCTGAACAGGGTAAAACAGAAAAATCTCAAGTGTTGCATTAATGGAGACTTTAGTTAAGGAAGTGCTCTATCGGTATGGGAATTACACCAGACAAATTGTCAGAAGGCAGGAGGACTACAGAGCATTCGTGGGTGGCAAATTGTTGGACTCAAGCCTGAGCATCTTGCTGAAGTGCCGTGGACATCACACAAACAGTCAAGGTCAATAAATACACCTTCAAATATCATATCCTACAACTGCACCAATATAGCCCCACACACACTATCCAATGCACCACACCATCACTCAACTGCTGGTAACTTCTTTCAATCATAATTCCTAACTATCAGATATTGCTTCATCTCATGCTAATACACATAGTACTGCTGTAAACCTTTCACTACATCTCAAATCTTGCACACCACAGTCACTATGACACTGATATCTCTTTGGCAGTAAAAAGTAGCACACAACTAGAGCTGGCGGGGGCTCATTGGTATGGCTGCATGTCCTAATTCCCATGGATTGGATGGTGCCCAACAACACTGGAGCAGTCATGCATGGATTTGTGGGCAACAAAATGATAAGAATCTCAGAGGTGATGGTATCCTCATACTTCATCTTCTTTCTCACGTTCCATGTTCCCTTCATCCCACACTCCCTTCTGATTACACAAGCTGCACACAGTGTAAGCATGCATCTGTCGCTATCTCTTCCCTCACCACAATTTTAACCTTGGGGCTTTCTCCCTTCAGATACCTAAGAAATGCCACCTGATCAGGCGGTGCTAGAAGAACCTGAAGATAAGTCATCATATAATTTAACACTTGCAATCATCAGTTCAGATATTGATACTCAGTAATTTCGAAGATAGATTTGCACTGAGGTGTGTGTATGATGAGATGTTGAGCATATGTGCATTAGAACATAGAACATAGTACATAGAACATTACAGCGCAGTACAGGCCCTTCGGCCCTCGATGTTGCGCCGACCTGTGAAACCAATCTGAAGCCCATCTAACCTACACTATTCCATTATCATCCATATGTTTATCCAATGACTATTTAAATGCCCTTAAAGTTGGTGAGTCTACAACTGCTGCAGGCAAGGCATTCCATGACCTGACTATTCTCTGAGTAAAGAATCTACCTCTGACATCTGTCCTATATCTATCACCCTTCAGTTTAAAGCTATGTCCCCTCGTGCTAGCCGTCACCATCTGAGGAAAAAGGCTTTTACTGTCCACCCTATCTAATCCGCTGATCATCTTGTGTGTCTCTATTAAGTCACCTCTTAACCTTCTTCTCTCTAACGAAAACAGCCTCAAGTCCCTCAGCCTTTCCTCATAAGACCTTCCCTCCATACCAGGCAACATCCTGGTAAATCTCGTCTGCACCCTTTCCAATGCTTCCACATCCTTCTTATAATGCGTGACCAGAACTGCACGCAATACTCCAAGTGCGGCCGCACCAGAGTTTTGTACAGCTGCAACATGACCTCACGGCTCCAAAACTCAACCCCTCTACCAATAAAACCTAACACACCGTACGCCTTCTTAACAACCCTATCAACCTGGGTGGCAACAGCATTGCAGTCAAGGCAGTAGGAAAGGCACTTCAGATGACAGCTACATGGAGGTGAGGCTGCAGGGAATATAGACAAACACTTTGGTGAGGATTTCAATGGGATAATCTACAGAAGAAGGTTGGTGCGTTGCCAGGTCTTTCAGTAAGCCAACTGTTTGTGTCAAGGTGCATGGAGTATTGTAGGACCATTCTCACGTATGGTTTTGTGGAGAGCTTGGAGCTCATTCCTCCCAGCGTGGAAATGGTGGGCACCTCCAAGGCACACCCATTGACCTAATGATAATGCAGCATCTGATGATCAATATGTCCATTGAAGCACAAACACTAACTCCCTCCGGCAGCAGGAGCCCAGAATTTTGTCAGATCTTCAAACTTCTAACAGTTTTCCAGCATATATCAATGTTCAAAGGCCAAATGTTCAAAATAGCCTGTTTCCTGGTATGTTGTGCAATGATACTGTCATGGACAGCTGCATCTGCAGCCAGAAGATTGGTAAGGATGAGCTCAAATACATTTTTCCCTCTTGTTGGTTCCCTCACCACCTACCACAGGCCCAGCATAACAGCTATGTCCTTTAGGACCTGACCAACTTGATCAGTTTGAAGAAACAATACAAATTCATCTTCCACGTTACATTTGCCCACCTGATTTGTCCAGGCAATAAAGCATAGATCACTGTATGATATATTTTGTGCGACAGCAAAGCTTTCAGTTATTGGAGTCATCAGTCATGCAGTTAACAGATTATGCTCACAACTCAGAATCACACTATTGCTCACTGTGTGCCTTAAATACAGGTATCATGATAGACTGCTGTGGAATCCAATAATACTGGCAGATTACCAAGTAATGACTTGCATAATTGACTGCACAAAGCCAGAGACCGCAGGATCCTGAGACAAAGTAATCCTTGTCCAATTCTGGTTGTGGCACTTGACCCAGTTGATTTGAGACATCCACAGCATGATGTATTTGCAGTCAATAATGACCTGCCCAACGGGGAAGCCAGCTATCCTTGCAGTGACATGCTTACCCTGCCTGCTGGTTGACAGCAAGAATGAATTACATGTAGTCAGTGACTCCCCTTACACAACAGTGGGTGGTTAATTGTGAAATGGTGCAAATATCTCCCTCTCGGTCATGCTCCAGCAATCCTTGGGTAATACTAACTATTAAGCACACTTTTGAAAGTCAGGATAAAGTCCTTCAGTACTTCTTGCAGACTTCAGCAACTTTCAAAAACTTTGGACACCATGACCACTTGTACAATGATAGTAACAGCAAGTAGAAATAAATAAGCAACTGACCCGAAAGCAGTTGATGATCACTTTAAATGCAGTGCAGGGGGAGGAGACTCCATTCTTAAGATTACCATTAATAGCCTTCCATCAGCTGACAGAGTCATAGAGTTTTTACAGCATGGAAAGATGCCCTTCAGCCCGTTGTGCCCATGCTGGTCATCAAACATTTATCTATTCTAATCCCAGCACTTAGACTGTAGCCTTGTATGCTTTAGTATTTCGAGTGCTTATCCAAATATTTCTTAAATGTCATGACAGTATCTACCTCTACCATCCTTTTAGGCAATGAGTTCTAGATACCCACATCCCTCTGGATGAAAAACGTATCCAGAAATCCTCTCTAAACCTCCTTTTTTTAAAATTCATTTATGGGATGAGGGCATCACTGGCTATGCTAGCTTTCATTACCCATCCATAATTTCTCAGAGAGCAGTTAAGAGTCAACCACATTGCTCTGGGTCTGGAGTCACATGTAGGCCAGTTCAGGTAAGAACAGCAATTTCATTTCTGAAAGGACCAGGTGAGTTTTTCCAAAATCAACAATGGATTCATGGTCATCATTAAGCTTTTAGTTCTAGACTTTTATTGAATTCAAATTTCACTATCTGCCATGGTAGGATTTGAATCCAACTCCCCAAAACATCCTCTAGGTCTGTAGATTGGCAGTCCAGCTATAATATCACGAGGCCATTGCCTCCCCATACTTACTTTAAAACTGTGCTCCAGGGTTATTGACCCCTCTACTAAGTGGAAAAGCTTTTCCTTACCTACCCTGTCTGTATCCCTCATGTGCACAATTCTTTTGGTAGGAATGGCCAATGCACAGTCATTGTGGAGACAAAGTCCCATACTCACTATATGAAGATCCTCATTGTTTCCTCAGCCACTATCACCATGCTAAATAGTACAGACTCACAACAGATCTATGTTCTCAAAACAAAGCATCGATGTGCTGTGGGCCATCAACCACATCAGAATGGCATTCAACTACAATTAGCAATTTCATAGCCTGACATACCCCTCATTCTGCTGTTACCATCAAGCTAGGATGTCAACCTGTCTCAGTAGGAACGTGGACCAGCATGCCAGAAATATCAACAGGTATCGTTAAAAATGAGATTCAAACTTGTGAAGCCAAAGAATTAAATGGAATCTTAACACCAGTAGTAACATGCCATAGATAGAATTAATATCAAAGAATGAGATCATTCCTGCCACATCCAGTTGCAAATGGTGGTGGATAACTAAGAAAAAAAAAAGAAGGGCCCATGACCAACCCCAACCTGGAAAAGTCCAGCACATCAGTGCAACAATCAAGGTTGGAACATTTGCAACCATCTCAGCTATAACTGCTTATCCATCTTGGGCTCCTCCTGAGATTTCCTGATCAGAGATATCAGTCTTCAGCCAATTCAATTCACTCCAAGGGACATCAAGAAATGGCTGAATTCCTGAAAATATTTTGGCCCTGACAACAACCTGCACTGTTGAAGACTTGTCCTTCAGAGTTAAATGCATTTGCAGCCAAACTGGACTCAATACAGTTGCAACACTAGCATTTGTCCGCCAATATGGAAAGTGCCTGTCTGTTAAACAACGGACAAACCCAATCCAGCTAATTACCACTCTGTCGGTCTATTTTCAGTCAACAACAATTCAATAAAGGTATCAGTGAAAGTGCTATTATGCAACACTTACTCAGCCACAACCTGCTTAATTTCGCCAATTCTACCAAGATCACTTGGCTCCATACCTCACTAAAATCCTCATCCAAGAAGCGTGATTGGTTCTTCTTGCCTTGCCTGGATGAGTGCAGCTCTAACAACAGTCAAACAGCTCAACACCATCCAGGACAAAGCTGCTAGATGATTGGTACCCCATCAAATACACGCAAGATGAACTGCAGTAACTCGCCCAGTCTCTTCAACACCTCTGACCCCTACCATCTGGGAGAACAGCAAATTACACGTTATCCCAATTTAGTCACAGAATGAATATCCTGGAACTTGCTTCCCAACAGCACAATGGATGTATCCTTACTACATTGACTACAGCAGTTCAAGAAGACAGCTCATCACCACCTTCTCAGGGGCAATTAGGGATCAGCAATAAATGTAGACCTTAACAGCAATTCCCACATTCATGAATTAACTTCTTTAAAAAAACCTCTTTATTCTCTATTCAGTTTTACATTGCCTCTTCCAATATCTTCTCATGGATACATTAAGTGCCTTAGGATATATTTTTTCTGTGTTAAACACGATGTACAAATCAACACCGTAGGGCTGTTGTGGTGCAGTGATAGTGTCCCTACCTCTGAGCCACCAGGCCTGTGTTTAAGTCCACTGCTGAAGAGGTGTGTAATAAAATATCTGAATAGGCTGGTTGCAAATGTCCATTGTTTATATTCTTGGCTGTAAGCACATAGTATAAATGTTCAGGTCTGACATGATTTGTTCAAAATATTCTAATTATAACCGCAAGGACAATCTAAATTCTAAATCCAAATGTATGACCTTCACAGAAAGGACCTTTTCTGCTTCCATGGATCATCCAGACCTTAAAGAAGAGCTTAAAGAAGATCAAAGCCCTGTAACAGAAATTTTACCCATACAATATTGGAAAGATAACAGTGGTCTAAGTGGAAAGACACCACGGAAGGTCAGTGGAGTGACTGAGCTAGACTGCCACTGACCCATAATGGTATGATTGAAGTTAGGGGCTTGCAATGTGAGCAATCATAATACTAAAGTGGAACAAAAAGGAACACAGATAAGGTTAACGACAATCCCAAGAGATTCTATAGCTATTTTAAGAATAAACAGGTGGCTAGGGAGAGAATAGGTCACCTTAAAGGTCAGCATGGCCGCCTATGTGTGGAGCCACAGGAGATGGGGGAGATTTTTAATGAATATTTCCCCTCAGTGTTTACTAAGGAGAGAATCATAGAAGCTAAGGAAATAAGGGAAACAAGTGGGGATGTTTTGGACAGCATACACATTACTAGAGAGGAGGTGTTTGCAGCCTAGAAGTGCATTAAGGTGGATAAATCCCCTGGGCCTGATCAAGTCCATCCTTGGATGTTGTGGGAGGCCAGGAAAGAAATTGCAGAGGCCCTTGCAGAGATTTTTCCTTCATCTAGTGACTGGTAAAGTTCCAGAAGACTGGAAGATGGCTCATGTTGTTCCATTGTTTAAGAAAGTTAGCAAAAACAGGCCAGGGAATTACAGGCCAGTGAGCCTGATATCAGTGCTAGGCAAGTTATTGGAGAGGATACTGAGGGACAGGATCAACCAACATTTGGATAGTCAAGGCCTGACGAAGGTTAGTCAGCCTGGATTTGTGTGCAGGAAGTCATGTCTGACAAACCTTTTAGAGCTTTTCGAAGAGGTAACCAAAAGGATGGATGATGGTACAGCAGTGGATGTTGTCTATATGGACTTTAGTAAGGCCTTTGACAAGGTCCCACATGGCAGGCTAGTCATGAAAGTTAGGTCGCATGGGATCCAGGGAAAGCTAGCTAATTAGATTCAAAATTAGCTCGATGGTAGGAAGCACAGGGTGATTGTTGAAGGCTGTTTCTCAGACTGGAGGCTTGTGACTAGTTGTGTGCCACAGGGGTCGGTGCTGGGACCTTTGTTACATAAATGATCTGGATGTGAATGTACAAGGCATGATTAGTAAGTTCGCAGATGATACAATATTACGAGTTATCGTTGATAGCGAAGAAGGTTATCAAAAATTACAGAGGGATCTTGATCAGCTGGGGAAGTGGGCTGAGGATTAACAAATGCAATTCAATGCAGGTAAGTGTGAGGTATTGCACTTTGGAAAATCAAATCAAGGTAGGACTTGTACAGTAAATGGTAGGGTCCTGAGGAGTGTTGTGGAACCAAGAGACCTAAGCGTACAAGTACATAGTTTGTTGAAAGTGGCGTCACAGGTGGACAGGGTGGTGAAGAAGGCATTTCACATGCTGGCCTTCATCAGTCGAGGCATTGAGTATAGGAGTTGGGACATTATGTTACAGTTGTATAAGTTGTTGGTGAGGCCACTCTTGGAGTATTGAGTACAGTTGTGGTTACCCTGTTATGGGAAACACATAGTTAAACTGGAAAGTGTGCAAAGAAGATTTACAAGGATGTTGCCAAGAGTGAAAGGGAGAGGTTGGCCAGAATAAGACTTTATTCCTTGGAACGTAGGAGAATGAAGGGTGACCTTATTGAGGTGTATAAAATCATTAGGGGCATAGATAGGATGAATGCATATATGTTTTTCCCAGGGATGGGAAATTGAAAACTAGACGGCATAGGTTTAAGGTGAGAGGGGATAGATTTAAGAAGAACCTGAGGGGCAACTTCTTCATGCAAAGTGTAGTGCCAGAATGGGCTGCCGCAGAAAGTGGTTGAGGCAGGTACAATAGCAACATTTGGATAGGTAGATGGATGAGATGGGTTTAGAGGGATATGGACCAAATGTGGGCAATTGGAACTAGCTGAGTGGGCACCATGGTCAGTGTAGACAGTTTGGGTTGAAGGGCCTATTTCCATGCTGTATTTCTCTATGACTTTATGTCTCCATAACAAGATCCTGTGTCATCATGTTACTCCCTATTAAACAGTGTACGCTTGTGAAAAATTACTGGTTTTAAAATAACAATGAGAACTGTGGCATATTCAACATTCTTTTAACTTTCAACTTGAGTCCAAAATGATGACTTTCTTTTTGGCTGAAAGAAGTAAGCGAAGCATACTTGGCTTTATTATGAGAGTTTACTTGATATATTCTAGCCTGACCGTAATTCACAGTAAAGGGTGAATAATTTGCAATTAAACTTTCAACATTTCCAGTGCAAACACGATGAGCCAAATGGTCTCCTTCTGCACTGCAATAACTCTGTAATTCTTTAAGTCACATGTTTCACATGATAAATTTAGCCCTACTAAATTTAGAAATGACTTGTGCATGTAATACAAGATCCATCTATTGTGCTATTGCAAGATGCTAATAGAGTGCACTTTCCATCAAAACTTTACTATAAATCGTCATTTACTGGCATGATAATAATTTTTCTTTCTCGTTCCTAAAATATCTTACCTGTAGATGCTGATCAAGTTGGAGGTAAACGTTTGGAATAAAATCATCAGGAATATTCAGCTCTAAGGAAAGAGAAATGAATATACTATGTAAATAAATCCAGATTTAATTTGAACAAAAACGAAAGTAAACAATTTCTATCATTGGTATAGTTCTATAAATTCTAATGCTTCTGTAATGAACTAAGACAAAAGATCATTGCAGCACTGTACTTCACTGTAGAATTGCAAAGTGTGGATTTTTCATTAAGTCATAACAGAAAAAGAAAACAAAAACCTTGTTTCTTCCTGTGCAGCTTTCTAATAACTAGAATAGAAAGGAAAACACACTGGAGAGCAGGTTATCCGCTGGCCCACTGTCAAGTCAAAAGATGTGTGATGTACAAAATCAAAAATAGAAAAATAAGCTTGAAAAGAAATGGTCTGGAAAAATTCCACTCCTGCCCCCCATACAAGCCAGCGTGCTGCCATTATTTTTTAATGTTATTTCTGAACAGATTATCCAATTAAAATTGTTCGGTAACTGCATGTTAAGCGAATGGAAAAGAGTCTTACAATAATAGAAACCTTCTTTGTGCATTCCAGGCATCTGTGGCCACATTCCTTATTAAACACAGACTACATCTTCGACTGATCAAAATGAACAAGAGCAGCTCGTGAAGCATAAAGATAACTTTAAGAATAATGAAATTCTTTCCCCTGTATACTTTCTTTTAACAAGTTAACAAATATGTTGGTCTTTGTCAGTCATTGTCTTCAAAGAATATTTTCCATTAAATCACTTTTTGTACAATACAGAACTCATTTAGAATAATTGCAGTTAGCCAATTTACGTCATTGACACAGTATAGAACATATGGGTTCAAATAATGTAAAACGAATCAATTGCAAATAAATCAGTCTTCGATACCATCTCATGGACAGACTGGTAGAATTGTTCTGGACATGCTACTGCCAATTACTGTTACAAGTCCCTGAAACACTGATATCGTCTTTTTGGTTGCACTGTCAAAGCTCTATGAATTTCAGTGAGATCAGGTAGCTCAATATCGACAGGCAGAATCTTACAAGGACCTGAACAATGTGGGTTATGGCAGGATTTGTGGCAGAATTGCAGAGGAAGTCCAGCAAGGATATCTTGATGTCAGGGACAATCCTTTGCAGCTTTTATGCATTTGCCGAACAGCGAGGTAAGTTTCTTGTTTGACAGCAGCGAGTTGCCAGTTTAGGGAGATGATTGCTTGCTAAGCGCCTTATTTAAGGCACAACTCGCCTTATTAATATTCAGCTTCCTTTTTTCCCAACTGCACTGATTGTGCTAAACATGGGCACCTGGTGACTCAGCCCACCACTTGCTCCAAAAGACCTCCATGCTGGACACCAGGCACCAGCATCTCAGGGTATATTCCAAGGGCAACAGCCTCATCCACTGCCATCCACAGACACTGGCTCTGACTGTCACCTCATGAACTTCATTGCATGCCTCTGCTCCAAGTATTGGACATTTCTGTACTTCAGTGCTGCATCTCAGGCTATTGGCACCTATCACTGTTATGCTGCAGCAAGGACACTGTGTGCTAAGGCCCACAAAGCTAGCTCATGGACTGGACCAGCCTGCATGGCTGAGCTGTTTGCTTGCTGTCATAGAGCTCACTCAATCTGAGCCTACTTGGATGATCACAGAGTTCCTGCCTTGCCTTTTGGCTTTTTCAGCCAGAGATACTCGGCTCACAGTACTGCTGTGTTGCCATGGTGTCTAGTGCAGACACAAAGCCAGGAAGCTTTGGTTGTCAGCAGTCATTGGTCAAATCAAGGGAAACAGCTTTCACCCAGAGCTCCTGGCACAGTAAATCAAGGGCAGCCTCACACATCAGACCAGTGACTTGGAACACGGTCAGTCAGCTCCCAGGGGTGATCAAAGTCTGGCTCCTCTCTACGGAGGAAACTTTATACATGCTTCCTGTTACGTAAATTGGAACAATTGATTTTCACACACTGGGCCTCTGCACATTCATGCAAAGTGGGCAATAAGAGTGCGAGGAGACAAAGGAGAAAGGGGAAAAATAGTAGTTGGTGAAATCAAAAATAAATTCACACTGCAAACTATATTTAGGTAATTAGTTACAAATGATGGTTGCAAATCCTTTTACACCAAATACACAAACCGCTCAAACTTCTCACTATTCTTAAATACCTAAAAGCATTGTTCTAGCATGCTAACAAAAACAACTCTCATTCACTCAGCGCATTAGTGCACTTAATGGAGTAAAACATTCCAATGCTTAACAATAAAAAAGATTGACACAGAGACACAAAGACAACATCAGTGCAGATGTCCAAACGCTTGAAGAAAGAGATTCCCAGGCATATCTTCAAGCTGGACAGTAAGATGGAAAGGTTTTGTGAGAAAAGAGCTTAAGGCCAAGGCAGCTAAAAACAGAGCCATTTGTGCGCAGTAAATTAAGTTGGGAATGTGCAAAAGGTCAGAATAGTAGGAGTGCAGAAAGGTCTTTGAGTGTTGTAGAGGTGGTAGAGGATGTAGAGGTATGGGGGAGTCAAGGATATGAAACAAACGATGAAGGTATTACAATTAAAAGACTAACAGTTTGTAATAATGAAAGGTCAGAAAGCATGCAAATGATACTAATACTCACGATTATCAAGATACCGTCAGGAATAACCTGACTTATACAGAGGTATAAGGAGGGTACAGCCTTCCAGTATTCATTGCTGTATAACCAGTGGTCAAAACATTTGGACTTCCATCTTCCACTATCAGTGCTCCAGGTGAGAGCATCAGGATATTGCGATTATCGCTCAGGTAATGTGTAATGTTATCTTATGTTAAAACAAAGAGTTGGACAAAAGATACCAGTTTTTGATGGTTGAATTAAATGCAGATGATCTGGTTGAAAGAGATCTATCGTTTCTCTCTGGGTTAAAATCAAGAGATTGTAGTTAAAACTGTTTGTCTGTGCACAATTTAGCTTTGTGTCTATTACCCAAACAGATGGATGCGTAAACTTTTGATTTCATAGTTCAAAGTAAGATTGGGAGCTGGATGAAAGACACCAGTTGTGATGTAGTTTAAAAGATAAAACAAATTGGATTGGAAGGTTTCCTATCCTGTAGGTATTTATAAAACCAGGACACAACAATTGAAGTAGAGCAGTTTTTAGGTTTTCTTTTTCATTGACGGGTCCTGCAGGATGTTATTGCCTGTTTATCAGACATCAGCCTGCAATTCATATCCCTGCATTTTTGAAATGTAGTTCAGTAACATTAGTCAAGAATTTATAATCTTATAACTTTGTCAATATGTTTCTTCATTCTGTTCAACTCTAAATCAAGTGTTACAGACCACGTCTTCCATGTGGAGAATATTCAGCATCTAGTTTGTTCAGGGTGGGTGGCATGATAAGAATCTGCATTTTAATAAGATGAGAGATGCCAGTGATAAGGTTATTAATAATCCCTCCCTTGATAGGTCACTCAATTCTCTCCAACGAGAATCTCGCCTCAGCACCTAGAATTTAGCTAATACAGACAGCAAATTGTTCCTGATGTCGAGATTGGCCTCTCTGCACTTCTTTCAGGCCTTTGTAAGATTCTGCCAATTCTTACTGATTAGCAAGTGGTGAATTAAATGAGCGAATTTACAATTCACTGAAGCCTACGTACTGTTGATAATGTTATTTATCTACATCATTTCTCCTGAAAATGTAACGAGGAAGTATGGCAAAGAGAAAAAAAAGCAAGAAACTGCTTCTAGTTTCAATTATTAAGGATAGTAAAAGTTAAAGGAAAAGCCTTTAGTCCCAGATGCCTGTAAGGATGCGGTCTCATTGAAAAGGGATGACTGGTGGTGGTTTAACTTGAGGGTCACCTTGCCTTGGGCGAGGGGAAAGGTTGGTAAGGAGAGTCTTCTATGGTACCCTCAGCCAGTGAAGGAATTGAACCCACACTGTTGGCATCATTCTACATCGCAAACCAGCTAGTTAAGCTAATCAATCCCTATTAGGGGTAGTAGGTAACCATACATGCTCAAAATTATAGGATAGTTACCTTCAAGTTAATTTCTCCTTAAGGGCGACTTGTGGAGTACAATTCTGTGCAGCAAATCCACAGTAACTTCGCTACATAACAAATCTTTGAGTTTGATTACGGACAAATGCTAACAGACATTAGTCCATCATGACAGAGGTCTATTCGTATATTCCCTCAGCACTGGACATTTCCAGCAGAGGTCGCTCGATGGCAATGGAGAGTGGGAATCCTTTCCGACTTATTTTCTCTTTTCCAGTTTGGAATACTGAGCCAATTATAGTGTCCCCATTGCTTTGATAGAAAAGAGAAGCCAACTCAGCAAAGTGAAAGAATAAAACATTTGACATTCATGCTGTCCATAGCTCAGTGCCACACCTTGCACTGGATTTTTAAATACTTGGGCATCAGTCAAGATCCTAAATTTTACTGCACTTAGTAAGATTCCTTTTGCAGTTCATTTGTCTGGAGAATTCCATGCATGTTACTGCAAATTGTAGAACACACATTTTTAAGTAGGTTCTGCAATGAATGATGTAATTCCAAAGCCTAGAAAAAAGGATATGGTTAAAGAATGTTATATGAATACTTTTTGCAAGTGCTGGTCATTTCTGAGAAGTTAATTGCACATTACCCAATAGCAATATAGCAAAGAATAATTGATGTCTATTCTGCTCAGGCGTGGATTTAGTTTCGGGTGGTGTTTTGACTTCAGTTGACAACTGACTGTCACAACACGGTTTCTGACTTTGTACGAGGACCATTTTCAAACAAAGTCCTTCTTAACATCTGATAACAAATCATTTTCCAAAATAAATTTTAATAAAAGTTTAAAATAAAGTATCAGTCTTAAAAAGATAATTTGTTGGCTTGTTAGCTAGATTACAGATTTTCTTACTTGTGCTGAAAATAGAAGAGTATTCTAAAAACAGATGGATGAATCATAGTCCAGATGGCCAGTATGGTGCAAATAATAAAAGTCTGTAATGACAACACCACAGTTGCTGTGGCAATGTTACAGAGACTAATTGTAAAACATGTCAACACTAGTGCCAAGCTGAGAACCAGCAAATAACTCTGAAAGCTGGACTTTGGATGGAACTTGTCTCAGAAAGGCTACTTACTTAAATTAAAGATGACAAGGATTATCTTTCTTTGTTACTAGAGCAATTCTTGAGTATGTTGCAATTAATGGTTCAAATCATTACCTGATGTTTCAGTGTTTCAGGATATTAAATGTATTAAACTTGTCAGGGGCAGCTAAGGAAGGGCAATAAATACTGGCCTAGCCAGTGATGCCACACCTCATGAATGAATTTAAAAAAAACACACAAAAGGAATTGAAAAGTGTTTCTGATTATAAGAATTGCTACACTTATGCAAATCTACTTCTTAGAAGAGACAATTCTATTTTCTGCACAATAGCACATTAACCTGACGTTGGCTGTGACTATACAGACCACATCTTATTTTTATATGGTGTAGGTCTAATAGCTAATGATGTTCTGGTAAGGCAAACCATTGAAGGAAACACTATAATTGATCACTACACTGATTAAAGCATTTGCTTTGTAATTTACCCCCTCACAAAAAAAATTTAGTGATGGAGTGGCTGAGATTTAATCAGTGATCTTAGCATTTAGGAATATAAATGGAAGCTTTTGAAACAGCTTGGAGTTTGCAGGTAGATCTTTGAAAGATGAATTAATATGGAGCAGTCAGTATTTACAATGAGAAGCTGTCAAATTTTCTTCAATTCACAGAGGATATAATAATGGAAGAAGCAATGCAATTAGCTACACAGGCAGAAATCAGGTCAGTTTCATGAGGAAACATCTGGGATTGTCCTGACGTAGACAGATGTGTAGGCCCTAAGTTGGTGTCGTCACCCCTCCTGAAAATGACGCGAAACACCAAACGTGCAGGAATCAATATCATCAGTTGTACAAGATTTGCAAATGGAATCATAAGAGCAACAAATATCCAGCAGGGGAAGTGTGATCAGTTAGGACAAATTAGAAAAATATTACATGTTAACCCTCTGATAAGATCAAAAACAAAGGAAATCTCATCCAAAAAGAAATTTTCCAGAGAAATAGGAATCATGCAACAAGGAAAAATGGTCAATAAGTTAAAGGTACAGAACAAAAGTGAAGACAATGTTCTTATGTGGTGTCAACAAGAGTCAAATCAGATTCTGACTGCTAACATAAAGGTACAACGCGTTGAAACAGAATTTAAACTTGACACAGTAGCAGCTGATTCAATAATGGCAGACAGCTTGCCAGTATCGAAGACAGTAAGAGTCAGGCCATGTAAGATAAATCTTCGTGGTCCAGGAGGTAATAAAATTACCAAGAAGCTAAGAAGTCCAAATATTACATTGGTCTGCAAAAGTGCATGTATTCATGCGGGTCTCATAATAGAATGGATACTATACATAAGAATGAAGATAGAAGAGAATTTCAGCAAGAATTTTCCAAAGCTATTCAAATGGTTTGGTAAATTGAAACTGGAGCATTACATTACTCTGCAAGAAGATGCTAAACCCATCTGTTTATACACTCCCAGGAAAATTCCTCAACCTTTGATGGGAGACCTAAAATCTCAGTTACACAGCATGACTGAAATCAGGATCCTATCATCATTAACTGTCCCCAAGACATGATGTGAAGATGCCGATTTTGGACTGGGGTGGGCAAATCAGAAATTACACAATACCAGGTTACACTCCAACAAGTTTATTTAAAATCACAAGCTTCATAGCACTACTCCTTCGTCAGGTGAAGTGATTTCACCTGACAAAGGAGCAGCGCTGCAAAAGCTTGTGATTTTAAAAAGCCTGATGGACTAGTAACCTGGTGTCATGTGATTTCTGACTTTGTTCCCAAGACAAGTGGAGAACAAATATTATGCGTAAATGTCACTCAGTAAAACAAAGGAGTAAGAAGTGAAATTCAGAGATAAAAGGTACTGCAGATGCTGGAGAATC
>JAHRHZ010000031.1:10705672-10746720 GCA_024137785.1 Ginglymostoma cirratum
ATAAACTGACGTTTTCCCAGCCACCATCACTTCTGAGGAAGGGTCACTGGACCTGAAACTTTAACTCTGTTTTTTCCTTCACCTGCTGAGCTTTTCCAGCAACTTTGTTTTTGTTCCTGATTTACAGCATCTGCAGTTCTTTCGGTTTTTTATTAAAAAATGGAAATCTGACAAAGGGTAATGAGGGCCTCGCCACCTGCGGAAAAATAAGCTATTAAAGACAGAACAGGTATGGCTGAAGAGCACATACTTCCAACATTTATACAGTTCAAATACATGGAACCTGAGGTCTGTTCCTATCATTGCTGCACTTCAGCTTACCTGGCTGTGAGTTTGACTTCAGCTCCTATCCATTGTAAATAAAGTAGGGGCTTTTAATGCCCTTTCCATGTATGAAATAAAGTTGTTGCCATTATTACAAGTATCAAATCCAACCAAGAATTGCAACAGGGCCACAATAGGCCACAGTCAGTTTCTGTCTTGTGTTCTTATGTCACCTGTAGATTTCAAAACATTACATGGTTTTAATATAATTCTCAAGAAAATCAGACCAAGTGTATGGTGAAGCATGGTGGTCCAATAATGATGTAGAAAGCTTCAAGTGGTCCACAGTTTAACATGCCCATTGATTTTTAACTTGAAGACAAATGTCAATAAACTTTCCTCATTGAGTGCTTGGTTAAAATCGTTATATCAGGTGACTCCATCCATTGAAAAATCTTAGATTTGGGCAGAACACAATGAGTGAATTCGCAAGCAGCAGCAGCAGCAGCAGCATGTATGGTGACAGGAGCAGGATGGTGTTAGCTAAGATTGGTCAACAGACAAGAAGGATGTTTTCAGGGGCTATGCACCACCCAAACCAACTAGGCTCCTTTTCTCAAATCATGGCATATCTTCCAGAAAGGATCAACTATTGTCAGTAGTGTATACAGCAGAAGCACTTTAATTGACTTCCATATTGTAATTTCTAGTCTAGGGTATTAAGGGTTACAACATTTAAGCTAGAGTTAGGCTAGAAATCAACCATGGTCTAATTGGAAGACAAAACAAGCTGGAGGGAATGAATAGTCTTCGCTTGTGCTCATATTTTGTGACAGTGAAATTTCTGTTCTCATCTTAAGCATGCTTCCTGTATCCATCCAAACCCATAATTCAAAATATGCCAATGAACTAACCTCAAAAAATTAGGTGCAAACTACATAATTTGGATTTAAGCTATTGCTAATATCATAAAAATTAAGCTATGAAGTCCCAAAGGATAGCCCTCGGGTAATACATGCAAGCTGCATCCATTCACAAATTTCAAGATACTAAATATGGATCTTGGTCATATTAGCAATGTCTTGAGGGTATCACTTATAATGGAACAAAAGAAGGCCAAAACACATCAAAATACATCAAGTGCTAAGAAATGCTACATGCATGCCAACTGCTCAGATTTGCTGCATTAAGTGGCTCTGACACTTAGTTGAGTTTATTATCCATGAGAGCCTGATATCTGACTTTAGCTGTAAAGCTGCTCTTTTAACAGCTCAATCATTGCTTGAAATGAAGCTATTGGACATGTTGTGCAAACACTGTAGGACAAACAGAAGGAAAGAAAATGCATTGTGCACAATGGGCATGAATCTGACAGTATTAATCTCTGCACTATTTCCCATTCCTCAGTTGCTTGTTCAGCGCTGATATCTTAATAATGTGGAATAGAAAATATGCCCACATCACCCATCACCTCAGACAACAGTAAAGATCATATATGCATTTTAATTAGTTAAATGACTACCCTGGAGTTATTTATAAGCACAACAAAACCAGGAAAAAGACAAAATGCAAGAGTTATTAATTGTCAAATATTGTACATTATTAACTTTACAGTTATATGTTTGCACTTTTAAAAATTAGCACTATTGGGATGTATTAAAACCACTGCAATAAATTAGTCATTTGACTGCAACTAGACAATGCATAATATATTTAATAATCTGTACCTTTTCCCAAATATACATTAAAATCTAATGTTTTAAAATTCCTTTCATTTCTTAAAAGTGAAATCTTCTAAAGCTTGCTTTATTCAAATAATTTTATAGTTTTACAAATGTTTAAGTTTATGAGAGGATTCCATATTGTATCTGAGCATATTTATCTTCACATTTTGTAACTGATATATGTTGTCATACCTGTAAGGTCATCTAGGCTCAAGGAAATGTGGACAGGTTTATCCGAAGGTAGCCTCCTTGTAGTAATCATATGGTCAATGGAACTAAAGGTCTGACTGTAGTTTCTGCTCTTTAGCTGTGAGGAAAGATTGGAATCGTGATTCAATGTAGGTCTCTGGCATTTATCTGGAAAGTTTCTTTGGCACCACATGGAAAGAAGTGCTAATATTCTCTGGGCAAGTCTCTGTTAAATGGGATCCAGAATAAGCTCCCTATCCTTTTGTGATACCAACAGTGAAATTAAAGGATGATAAACTGGGAACTGTCTCAATGACAAAGCTGGAAAACACAGCAGCAGAATTCACTCGATTTTCTACACATTCCTCCTGAGTAATAACTTTCAGAATTTATAGTTCTATATATGTGTTCTACTTCACTTTATATTTCATAAACTTTCAAGATTGGAAATGTTAATTGCTAGTAATCAAGAGGATAGCTACAAATAACAATGAAACTTTTGCAAACTTTAAGGCAATATATCTATTTTTTGTGATAAAACCATAGTGCCACTTTAGAATACACCAGCAGACTGCATTTAATGCCTTACCTTGCACAATTTTACACCTGCCGATGCAACGTTCTGAACCGGCTTGTGTCCTGCCTGGTCTTTGCCTTTGCAGAACATTAAAGATTAAATGTGAGATCGAGCACCTGCTACATGGCAACAAACTGACAGTGTAATAGACGCTGAAACAGCTGCTAGGACAGCATGCTGTTACCTGCACTTCCCCTGGGCTCTGGGCTCCCACAGGCCTGCTTACTGTCAGCTGGACTTTCCCTTCCTTTTCTAGGAAAAAAGGCACAGAACTTTATTCACTTGCACAATACAGGATGAAATTCCTCTTTCTGATGTGTCTTCTAGCATTTTCTTTCCAGTTCAGAAACTTTTAAGTACAAACTGTCTTTAAATTAGAAAAAACATTTTCAGCATAACTCTGTCTGTGTCAGCCTGCTACAGCAAACTCTTTTAAACAACATGACTCCAGTCAGTAAAAATGCCTATGACCCCAATTAGCTCAGGGTGACATAGCCAGTTTGGACTGCAGCTGCAATAGTACGTAAATGTACCATGATGCAGTTTTCCAAACTGAGGCTCAGTGTGCCTGTGCTTCAGCACAATATGACAGAAACGTAGCCTGTGCAACAGAAGCAAATAACACTTGAATGACAGTAATGACAGGTGTCAGCCTCATCTGACACGAAAATCCTCGACATATTTTGGCATGTTTTCTGCAACCCACATATCAGATAACCATATTCTGAGATGCAGCAGTCTGTTCCAGTGCTGGCTGCTGAATTTGATAGTCAACTTCCACTCATGATTTGTCAGTAAAATCAATCACTTTTCTTTGAAGAATCATTGGAGTCTCACAGTAGAGGACAGAGACAGGTAGAGACTGCTGTCCCTTGGGAATCTGCACAGTGGCGAGGGAATAGCTTCAAATTTCAAACAAATGAAGTTTAAAGCAAACTGGGTAGATTAGTAATTAATCTGCTGAGGGCCCCAGCAGCTATTTATAGCCTCCACCTTTTTTGTTTTCTCTCTTCTTCTTTTAGGTTGTCCCGAACCACGTGCCATTCCCTAGCAAATTAGAGAGGCAGTAAAACGTCTCCCAAAGCCATTCTGCAATTGGCTGCTAACAAATCCATGAGCATTGACCGCGTCTGACTTACCCTTCAACTCTTCTTTTATCACCATGAAGATGCATCTGGCAACATTGTGTACCCTTCCCTGACTGCTTCATATTGAGAATCAATGGTGTAGGGTGCAAACCCTTATCCTATCTGCTCTATGATTGAGAGGATATTTCACCACATAGTCTAAATATAATACAGATTATAAATTTTCTCTTCACTTTGATTCATACCACACCATCCAATAGAATTTTATATTATGTTTGAAAGTGCGATAGCTCATTGTGAAGTAATGGAGTTAAATTTGAACATGACAAATTATGAAGGCATGGGCTACAAATTAGCTGAGGTGGACTAGAAAAATATATGAAAAGACATGACTGTACATGGGAATGGATAGTCTTTAAAGAACTATTGTTTGACTCAGAGCAATTATCCATTTGTTCAAGGAGCAAAAAACTCAAAAAACATCAGTCAACCATTGCTAACAAAATAAGCTCACAATTGCATTCGATTTTTTTTAAAACGCAGATAAAGTTAGCAAATCGAGCAATAATTCTGAGTTAACAAAGTGTGGAGCTGGAAGAACACAGCAGGCCACGCAGCATCAGAGGAACAGGAAAGCTGACATTTCAGGTCAGGACCCTTCTGCAGTAATGGGGAGAGCGTGGGGAGCTGGGAAATAAACGGGGGGGGGGTGGTGGGGCTGAGGAAGGTGGGTGAGATGGTGATAGGTGACTGCAGGTAGGCAGTGGTTGGGATTGGTCAGTGAGGTGGGAGGGACAGATAGGTAGGACAGAAGATGGACAGATCGTGACAGGTCAAGGAGGCGGGGGTGAGAAGGAGGGTTGGTCAATGTTGAAACTGGTAAAATTCACATTCAGGCCATTGGGCTGTTGACTCCTGAGGCAGAATATGCTCCTCCAGTTTGCTGATGGCGTCGTTGTAACACTGGAGGATGCCCAGACTGGACATGTCATCCAGGGGGGTGTAGTTAAAATGTTTCATTACCGGAAGGTGTTGTTGTTTGTCACGTACAGAACGCAGGTGTTCTACAAAATGGTCTCTGAGCCTCCGCTTGGTCTCACCGATGTAGAGGAGGCCACATCGGGTGCAGCGGATGCGGTAGACCACATTGATGGATGTGCAGGTGAACGCATATCTGATGTCGGAGGTTTGTATTTTGCCTTGAATGGAGGTGAGGGGGGAGGTGTAGGGGCAGGTGTAGCACTTCCTGCGGTTGCAGGGAAAGGTGCCGGGCATGGTGGGGTTAGTGGGGAGAGTGGAGTGGATGAGGGAGTCGCGGAGAGAGTGGTCCCTACGAAAGGCAGATAGGGGTGGGGAGGGAAATATACCTTTGGTTGTGGGGTTGGATTGTAGGTGGCGGAAGTGGCAGAGAATGGTACTTTGGATGCGGAGGTTGGTGGGGTGATATGTGATATTTCTTGCTATCTCAGTAATTCTGAGTACTGGGAGGTTTTCAGAATATAACAAAGGAAGTCCAAGAAACTGATAAGGAAACGGAGTATAGAATATGAATGTAATTGAGCAAAACCATAAAAATGGGCTATAAAATCTTCCAAAGATATATAAAAAGGAACCATTTGGCAAAAACCAACACAGGTCCATTACCGGCAGAGTCAGGGAAATCTATAATGGGGAACAGAGGAATGGGAGAGCAGCTAAATGATCACTTTGTGCTGTTGTCACTGAGGAAGATACCAGAAGTCAACCTGAGTTGCTAGTAGCAACAAGTAGCTAGGGAGAATGAGGAATTGAAGGAAATTAGCAAGAATATTGTACTGGAGAAATTAATCAAAACATCCCAGGATTTGATGGTCTATATCCCAGTGTGTTGAAGCAGCGATAGTTAATGCATTTGTGATTATCTTTCAAAATTCTACTTTCTAATTCTATTCTGGAGTGTTCCTACAGATTTGAAGGTAGAAAGTGACACCCCACTATTTAAGAAGGGAGTTAGGGAGGAAACTGGCAACTTCGGACCTGTTAGCCTTACATCAGCAATAGGGAAATGCTCAAATCTATTAAACAGGAATGGGATAAGTAGACACTTGGTTGACAATGACTGGGCATCGTCAGCATGGATTAGCGAATGGAAAATTATGTTTGATAAACTCGTTGGAGTTTTTTGAACATGCCACCAACAAAATTTGATAAAGAAGAGCTGAAGGATATAGTATACATAGATTTTCAGAAGGTTTTTGATAAATTTCACAATAGGAGGCTGGTTAGAAACATTCAAGCACATGAGATAGGAGGTAAATTACAAGCATGGGTTAAAAATTGGCTAAAAGACAGAAAAAAACAGAGTAGAAATAAATGGGTCATTCTCATGTCTGCAGGCTGTGACTGGTGTGGAACCATTAGGATCAGTATTTGGGCTCCAACTGTTCACAATATAGATCAATAATTTGGACTTGGGACCAAATGTTTTATTTCAGATATTTGCAGATAATACAAAACAAAGTGGAAACGTGTGTTGTGAGGAAAATGCAAAATGGCTTCAAGTCAGGCTTAGGGAATGGGCAAGAACATGGAGAAGGAACATAATATGGAAAAATATCCACTTAGGTGGGAAAAGCAAATTTGCAGAGTACTTCTTAAATGGCAAGCAGTTGGAAAGTGTAAATGTTCAAGGGCACCTTGGTGTCTTTGTAGAGAAGTTACTGAAGGTTAGCATGCAAGATGCAGCAAACTGTCAGGAAGGCTAAGGGAATGTTGTCTTTTGTTGCAAGAGGACTTGAGTGTAGGAATAATGAAGTCTGGCTTAAGTTGAATAGAAACTCAGTTAGACAGCACCTGGAGTCCTGTGTACAGTTTTGATCTCCTTATCTAAGGAAATATGTTATTGTTATAGACATAAAGGGAGTGCAACAGGCTTTTGTTGATTTGACCAGACTTTTCCCCAGGACGGCAGAACTGTCCTGTGAAGAGAGATTGTGCAAACTAAGCCTGTATTCTCTAGAGTTTTGAAGAATGAGAGGTGATCTCACTAATACTTACAAAATAATTAACAGGGATAAACAGGATAGATATAGGTGAGATGCTTCCCCTTGCTGGGGAGTCTAGAACCAGGGGCACAACTTAAAAATAAGGGCGATGTCACTTAGGTCCGACATGAGGAGAGTTATTCTTTTACTCAGAGGGTTGTGAAGCTTGGGAATTCTCTACCACAGAGTACTCTGGAAGCTGAGACTTTGAGTATGTTTGAAGTCAATGTTGATAGATTTCTGATTCCGGTGTACAGGGTTATGGGGATGGAGTGTTTAAAAAACATTGGGGTTTGATCAGCTATGTTCATATTGAATGGTAGGGCCAAATGGCCCAATGCTGTTCCTATGTTCCTATTCTAAACATAATTAAGATTTCTAAATATTAGTAACTATTTTGTACAACTTTGGGAAGGCATCAGCTGGTGTTTTCTTCTGGTCACCACACTTAAAGTAGGATGCCAAAGATTCAGAGGAGATTTATTAGAATTATTTATTGTTATTATTTATTGTTATTATTCAAGAAAACACCATCATCCCAGTACCAAAAAAAACACATGCAATGTGTCTTAATGACTACCGCCTAGTGGCTCTGACCTCAATAATCATGAAGTGCTTCGAGAGGTTGGTCATGGCTCACAACAACTCTAGCCTCCTAGCCCACCTTGATCCACTGCAATTTGCCTACCAAAGTAAACAGGTACATAGCAGACATAATTTCCCTAGCCCTACACTCATCCCTTGAACATCTGGACAAAAGGACACCTATGTGAGACTCCGACTCATCGACCACAGCTCCACCTTCAACAACATTATCACCACCAGACTAATCTCAAAATTGTGAGACCTCAGTATCAGCTCCACCTGCTGCAACTGGATCCTTAGCTTCCTGACCCACAGACCGCAATCAGTGAAGATCGACAACACCACCTTCTCCACGATAATCCTCAACTCTGGCACCCCTCGAGGATACGTTCTCAGCCTCCGACTGTACTCTCTGTACACTCACAACTGTGTAGCCAAATTCCATATGAACGCAATCTACAAGTCTGCCGATAATACCACCGTGGTAGGAGGGATATCAAACAACAATGAGTCAGAATACAGGAAGGAGATAGAGGGCTTGGTGTCATGGTGCAATGATAACAATCTCACTCAACATCAGCAAAACTACTGAACTGATCATTGAGTTCAGAAAGAAAAGGGGCAACATGCCACCATCTGCATCAACGGAGCTGAGGTATGGGGAGTCAAGAGTGTCCAGTTCCTAGGAGTAATGATAAACGACAATCGGTCCTGGACTTCCCATGTAGATATGAGAGTCAAGGAGACACAGCAACACCTCTTCTTCCTCAAATAGGTTAGAAAATTTAGCATGTGACAAATAATCTATGGTGCATCTGTAAAAGTTGGTGAAGGTCCTTATGGACATGCTGAATTTTCTATCTGGGTGCATAACAGACTCGTACGGCATCTGCTCTGTCCAGGACCATAAGAAACTACAGAAAGTTGTGTGCACAGCCCAGACAATCACAGAAGCCAACCGCCAACCACCAACCCCCCAGCATCTGCGCCCGCCCCCCCACCCCCCCAAATCCATGGACTCCATTTACACTTCTCATTGTCACGGAAAGGCTGCCAACATCATCAAAGACCCCTCCCACCCCAATAATAATCTCCTCCAACCTCTTCAGTCAGGCAGAAGATACAAAAGTTTGAACATACGCACCAACAGATTCAAGAACAACTTCTTCCCTGCTGTTATTAGACTGCTGAATGGACCGCTCTAACTTCAAATAATGTTGATCTTGCTTTTGTGCACCTCTTGTGCAGCCATTGCCTTGTATGCCTGCTCTGTCTAAGCATCCTATGATCTTTATGTCCTTGCTTGCTATGATCTGCCTGTACTGCTCGCAAAACAAAACTTTTCACTGTTCTTATGTGCGTATGACTACAATAAATCAAATCAAATCAAATCAAATATTTACCAGTGTTGCAAGAGTTGAGTTTCATGGAAAGAGTACAGCATCTTGGATTGGTCTCTTTAGAGCAAAAAGGTTAATGCAAATTTGATGGAGATGTTGAAAACCATTCAGGATTTCAATCAAGGAAATATGGGCCACAAGTGGGGCCGAGAGCAGTAGCCAAAGGACAACAAATTAAATGAATTGGTAAATGAATCAGAGGTGGCCCACTTCTTTACCTAATCCCAAAGCATTACCACTCCTGTCCTCAAGGACCTCATAGTCCCCTCCTAATTGTCATCTGTATTCTCCCCTCAGTAACATCATTCACAAATGCAGCATCAGTTTCCATATACATGATAACAACACCTAGCTATCCCTCACCACAACATCTTTCAACTCCTCCAATGTCTTTCAATGATCAGAGTGCTAATCCAATATCCAAAACTGGATGAGCAGAATTTTCCTCCGATTAAATACTGGAAAGATCAGAACCACTGACAGTGGTTCTCAACCATAACTTTCATTTTCTAACCACCAACTCCGTTTCTGAGCCAGATTTTTTGCACTTAACTTGACCATGAAATGAGCTTTCAATAATATATCTATGTCATTGCTAGGATTGCCTCATTCCACCAGCATAACATTGTGTGACTCCACCATGTCTCCACTTTTACCTGATACTGAAACCCTCACTAATGCTCTTGGTACCTTGGGTTTTGATTATTATAACACACTCCTGACTGGACTCCCAAATCCTAAGCTTCATAACCTTGAGGTCATCCAAAACACTACTAACCATCTCGTAAGTTGCACAAAATTACACTTCCTGGTTACTCCTGTACTTGCTGATTTACACCGGTTCCTGGTTAAGCCTCAGCTTTTCTCATGCTTGTTTTCAAATTCCTTATGGCCTTGACACTCACTATCTCTGTAATCTCCTTCAGCCACACAACCATCTGTAATATCTGTGACCTACTTCTGGGTGTTTTGCTCATCCCTGAAATTAACCATTGGTCAGAGAGTTATTGGTAGTTGTACTTTCAGCTGCCAAAGCTCCAAGTTCTGGAATTGCCTCCCTAAAACTTTAAAACTCTATTTCCAGTTTCCATAAGCAGCCTATAATCTCCTTGTTTGACTGTTTTTTTTTTTTGGTCATCTGTCCTAATGTCTCTTTATGAGACTCAGTATATAATTTTGTCCCATAACATCCTTACAGAGTATCTTAGGATGTTCTATTACATTGAAGTGCTTTATAAATATAAGTTGTTATCAAGGAATCCACAACAAGCACCAAACAATTTTATTAGAAGGTTCAAACTTCATATAGTTAATAGGGCAAAGCAAATAAGATCGGCATCATTTGTTTGCAACAGAATAGTACTTGTACTTAAATAATTCTGCTTTTTGCATGTTACAAATAGAAATGTAGTCAGGTATTAACTGGCTTTGTGCTCATCAGTTGTCATTATTATTATTTAAAACATATCCTGTACCAATTTATTTTTATTTCGTAAGCATGAAACAAAAATAGTTATCAAATAAATATATTATTTATGGATCTCTGAGCATGTTCCAATGATTGTGACCTTGGATTACTGTTACCAAACTCTTTTGGTATCACTGAGCACTGCATAGTCCTTAAATAACATTTAATTGTTAGATGACTGTACTTTTAAATGCACATTAAAGATCTCAGGCTTGGCCAACATGTTTCACCCATGATTCCTGCTGCTCACAGCCATTTGGTTCAGGGCTGCCAGGCTAAACTCTAATCTTCTAAAGCACATTATTACACAGTGAGCCATGGAACAGCCGTTGTTTCAGGCACTACCCATCCTAGCTGGAGATGGAAGCTAATGGGGCAATTTCAAGTTCCTCTGCTCCCACATCCCTATTATAATTGTACCCCTTTTCTACATGTTTCTCCTCATTCTTCCAACCAAAATGAATCACTTCACACTTCTCCAAAACTTATCTTTCTATTCCATCACCCTCTCTATGCCCTTTCATAACATTGTGTGCAGGACATTAATATGTGTCTAGAAAAGGAAAGATCTGAACAATAATTCCTGGAGAACTCCACAAGCAGCTTCCTCCAGTCTGAACACAACCATTCACTATCATCTGTGCCACATCAAAAGCACAATTAGCATATAACCTCTCTGTCACCTCGGCAAGAAAACTCAAACAGATTAGATAAAGATGACTAACTCTTAATAATCCATGTTGGTTTTTCTTCATGAATCTACATTTATTGTCTACATCTGTTAATTTTGTTCCCAATCATCATCTCTACAAATTAATGCTAATCAGTTGTTAAATTTAAAACTGATCAGTTGATTGGGAATGGGGCAAGAGCATGTTTATGAACTCAAGCAACAGTTCATCCATAATTTCATTGAATTATGGAATAGGCTCAAGTGTCTGCATGACCTACTCCCATCCTGTCATCTCAAACAAAAGCATCACTGTCTGCCATGCCTGCTGACGCCTGTTCACAATAAGGGTCTATTTGAAAAGAGAGACACAGCTGGCTTAACCACTTTAAATTCTGAGGATTGACCTTGCCTGATAGAATCCCACACAAGTCAACGATCATCCTTAGAACAACAATTATGTCAAGCTTCTTTACTTTAACACTGACCAACTTCTTAACCTCCTCTCCCTACCAACTCGTACTCTAATAAGTTGAAGAGGTCCTCTGACTTCTTTGTAACTAAGATATGAGACTGATTGCTCATCTTCACAGTATTTTTCTATCCCTTGCTGATTAAGACAAATAATCTCCACTCCCTCTCCCACACGCTTTCTTTCTCTATACATGTCCAAGTCAGGATGTTAGTGACTCAAAGGATAATGTGGAGGTTGTGGAATTCCTGTTACTGCTAGTTTAGCTTCTTCTTTGAGGTAGTGATTGATGAGCAGGAATATCTACCACTGCCCCTTATTGGTAACACATGCTGATAATTCCTGGCCATATTTCTCCAGGTCTGAACAAGGGTCACTGGACCCAAAATGTTAACTCTGCTTTCTCTTAATGGATGCTGCCAGACTTGCTGAGTGTCTACAGCAATTTCTGTTTTTGTTTCAGACCTGCAGCATCTGCACTTCTTTCAGTTTTTTATTTCTCCACATCTTCACTGACAAACTGCGTGTCCAACGTCAAGTCATGGTTAGGCCAAATGTTCCTCCAGTTAAACGTTAGCTGCATCCCATCAACATGCCTCTGCTACAATCTTTGTGCCCTTAAATCTGACCAAATTCTCCAGGGGTCTGTCTCAGGCTGAACCAGACTGTTCGTAATCTTGGTTTCCTGTTCAAAACTGAGCTGAGGTTTCAAAACCTCCTTCGCACAAAGATTAACTAATTCCAATTCCAACATTCAGTGTCTCAGCTCATCGGCTGCTGAAATCCTTGTCTATTTACTTTCCATCTGCAAAGGGATTCTTCAATACTATACTCTTCAAAAGCAGCTCATTCACAGCATTGTTGTCCATGCCTTAGTCAGCACAAAGTCTTGTGCAACAATCATCACCAGACCTCAGACCTCTCATGTTTCTCAGATCCCCAACATGTTAACTTAACGTTCTTACCTGTCCATGGCCTCAGCCTCCCTATCTCTGTAAACTTGTCCAGTAACACCAGGTCTGCTTGACCTTTAAGTTATACGGCACTGAGATCTTTGTACCTGTGTCCCAATCAGCCCCCACCCCTCCATTATTCCTCTTCTTTAACATTTCCCTTAGAATAGAAAATTTGGCTCAGCCACCATAACCTTCCTCTTTGCACCTGAGTGTTATATCTTCTCCCTACAACTCTAGAAAACACTTCCACATTGAAAACACTGGAGAACTGAAGGTTGTTCCTGTTTATACATTCTTAGATGTATTCAGCCCAGTGCACATATGCAACTTAACCTGAAGAATTTTTGATTGGTCTAATAATTTCAATCAAATTCTTCCTCATTTTGGAGTTGTTTCTTAACTTAATTCAAAGTAATTAGCTGCACCCCATCAACATGTAGTCATAAGGCAGCATGTTTTAAAGTTTTAACATAAAATCATACAGTACAGAAGTGGCCCTTCAGCCCACCAAGGCTGCACTGATACAACTGCTCTAAATCGACACTGGTCCCAATTCCTAGCGTTTGGCCCATAGCCTTGAACGTTACAACATTTCAAGTGCTCATCCAAATACTTCTTAAAGATTGTGAGGATTTTTGCTTCAACTGCCCTCCCAGGCAGTGCGTTCCAGATTCCAACCATCCTCTGGGTAAAAATTTTTTTCCCCAAATCCCCTCTAAGCCTCTTTGTTATTAGCCCTTCAATCTAGGACATCGACTGGTTTCTATCCGCTCTGTCCATTTCCCTCATTATCTTACACAGCTCAGTCAAGTCCCCTCTCAGTTTTTTCAGTTGTAAAGAAAATAAGTCAAGCTTATCCAGCTTCTCCTTATAAATAAAGTGCTCCACCCAGGAAACATCCTGGTGAATTTCGTCTGCACCCACTCCAATACAATCACATTGTTTCTATATGAGGCAACCAGAACAGCACACAGTACTCCAGCTGGAGCCTAACCAAAGCTTTGTACTGCTCCAATATAATCTGCCTGCTTTTATAATCTATGCTGTGACTGATAAAGTCAAGTGTCTTGTATGTCTCCTTAACTATCCTATTAATTTGTCCCTGCCCTCAGGGATCTGTGGACAAACTCTGTTTCTCTGTCAGAAGTCACACACCAGATTATAGTCCAGCAGGTTTATTTGAAATCACAGCTTTTGGAGCACCGGTTCTTCATCAGGTCAAGTGACTTTGTCTACCCCAGTCCAAATCCAGCTCCTCCACATCTGTTCCTCTGAGCTTCCTAGTGTCTTGCCATTTATTGAGTACTCGCTTGTGCTGTCACTGCTTCCAAAACGCATCACCTTATATTTATCAGAATTAATTTGAATCTGACTTTGATCAAACCATCTGACCAATCCTGTCAAGTGCTTGACCAAGCTTCATGTCATTTGCAACTTGTCATCCTCCTCACATTTTCTTCAATATTGTTTATCTATATCACAAACAATAAGGGACACAGCGCTGATCAATGTGATATGCCACTTGACACTGACTTACAGTCTCATAAACAGCCTGCTTACCACCACTCTTTGTCTTTGATCACTATTTTGTTGGTGATCACATTGGTGAGTTGAACTCAGTTTATTCACATTACATAGGGTCTAAAACATTATGAAAATAATCTAAATCATTACATACAAAATATCAGTAAATTCCTAGTTGTAAATGAAAAAATAAGCACAATTTATGGGATTATTTTAATCAAGAAGACCAATAATAAATGTTAGCCAGTCTTCAGATGGTGATTCCAGGATAATGAGATCACTGTCTAAAGTGCATTGATTACCCCAGATAAGTCATTCTGATTTAATTTTTCATACCTATCTTCCTTTTCTTCTCACTACTTGCTTGTGCTTTTTGTCTCTTGTTTCAAACTTTGAAGGCCAAGCAGTAAAAGTCTCAGTCAGAAAATTGGGGAACTTAATGTTCATTTCGAGAACCAAGAATAAGCTAATCATCCTGGAATCATGATTTGCTGCCCTCTTATGGCAGGCTAGAGCCAACAGCTAAATGTTACGCAGCCAATATTTCCCAAATCCTCCAGTTACTACTTTTTTACACTATTTTCCATTTAATTCCTTTTAATGTTACATGAGATTTCAGCTTATTTAGATTTACAAACATTTTCACCTCTCATTCAAGCCATATCAATTATTAGGTTAAGCTGGTTTATTCTTCTATGACATGGACTTGATAGGACTGAATGATGACTTGTCCTGTCCATTTGACATGATAACTGATCCTCTTCTGGCTTTATCTGAAGAGACTTTAGCACTGTTCTCTCCATTGTCAAATAGTTTATGTCATATAGTTTGGATGGTCCTTTAACAATGTTAACAAAAGAAATCAATAACTTTACTCACAAATTAAGAGAAAATAATGTGCATTTATCAATATTTGTCTTCATTTCTGCCTTTAAGATACTAAGTTAAGCCGCACGAAGTTGGAAAGAGAACAGAAACCCTTTGGTGATTTGTCCATGTGATCATTCTACACCTGAAAGCATAGAAACTGAGGGTCATAACCTATTAACTGCAGGGATGACCAGGGCTGAGGTTCAATTCTGCTCTTACACAATCTCTATTTTCCAAACAGGGTCACTGCTAGTGATTAGGAATACAAATTCATGCTGTTTTATTCAATTACTAGCCAGGATAGCTTTATACCAATTTTCACTCTTCCTGCCACCACTTTCATTTAGATCAGAAATCTGTCACTAAACACAAAGCAAATCTGTTCTGCAAAGCAGTCACTCAGCCTGCATTTCGTCTTTCCAAGGTACAGCAGACCGCATAGTGAGCAGTGAAACATTCAATCACATTCCTAACCTGTACTTTATAGATGGTGGACAGTCTTTGGGGGAAGTGAGATATTCACCGTAGAATGCCCAACCTCAGACCATTTGGGGCCTTTAATGTCCACAGTCTACTGTATTTGCTACTCATAATGTGGTCTGCTCTACACTGGGGACACAAAACACAGACTGGGCAACTGCTTTGCAGAACACTTACGTTCTGTCTGAAAAATCAATCCTGAGCTTCCTGCTGTACGCCACTTCAACACACCACCATGTTCCCTGGCCAACATCTCTGTCTCAGGCTTGCTGCAGTGCTCCAGCAAAGCTCAGGGTTAAATTGGAGGAAGCACTAAAGGTGGCAAAGGCACAGATTTTATTCTGGTTGGGGCACTTTAATAGTCCTTAAACAAGAATGGCTCTGTAGCACCAGACTGACCAAGCCAGCCAAACCCTGAAGGACATAGCTGCTAGACTGTTGTAGGCGCTCAGTGCAAGCTGAAAGAACAGCATTTCATTTTCCACTTTGGGACCCTGCAAACCTCAGGACTCAATATCAAGTTCAATAATTTTAGGTCTTGACCACCTTCTCCCATGTCCTTAGGCCAACCCCCACACTTCAGGCCTTGTCATCTCATGGGCTGATACCACAAACATTCACTTGCCAGCTACAAATGGTCAACATTAGCAGCTATACATTCTCCCAGGCTGACCTTTGCCGATTCCTTTGTCTACCCAACTATTTTTCTCTCTCTGGGCTCCATCTTCACCTATCATTTACTCCTCCTCCCTCCCCTCACCCTATCTTCAATACACAAACCGACCTTTTCCAAGCTAAAAGAGAAAGGTCACTGATCCCAAAACATTAACTCTACTTTCTCTTGACAGATGCTGCCAGATCCACTGAGTTTTTCCTCATAGTGAACGGATGACCTTTTAGAACTAAAATGAGGAGATATTTCTTCAGCCAGAGGGTGGTGAGTTTGTGGAACTCATTGTCGCAGAAGTCTGTGGAGGCCAAGTCATTGAATGTTATTAAGACAGAGATAGGTAAGTTCTTGATTGGTACGATCAGAGGTTGTGGGGAGAAAACAGAAGAATAGGATTGAGAAACACATCAGCCATGATGGAGCAGAAGGGCTGAATTGCCTAATTTTCGTCTTATATCTTATGTCCTTTTGGATCAGAATCCCGAACTCCCTCCCTACACTACATGGATTGCAGTGATGCAAGAAGCCAGCTCACTACCATCTTCTCAAGATTACAAATTATGGTTGAATACAATTCTGATGCTGCTGTGGCCCACAGTGTCTCTCAGATGCCCAGTCTTGAACTGCTAGATCGGTGTGAAGTCTATCCCATTTACCATGATGATAGTGTCACACAACACAATGAAGGATACCTTCAATGTGAAGACTTCAACTTCACAATGACTGTCCATTGGTCTCTCCTGCCAATACTGTCATGGATTCATGCACTTATGGCGGGTGGATTGGTGAGGCTGAAGTCAAGTTTGTTTTCCCCTCTTGTTGGTTCCTTCATCACCTGCCACAGGCCCAGTCTGGTAGCTATGTCCTTTAGGGTTTGGCTAGCTTGGTTAATCTGGTGTTGTAGAGCCACTCTTGTTTATGGATCATTAAAGTCCCCCAACCAGAATACATTCTATGCCCTTGCCACCCCCAGTGCTTCCTCCAATTTAATCTTTTGAGTCCAGGCATCGTTTTGGTAAATCTATCTTGCACTCCTTCTAAAGTTAGAATATTCTTCCTAAACTGTGGTACCCAGCATAGCTTATAGTCCTCTAGGTGTAGTCTGAACAGAGCTAAGTAAAGCTGCAACATTATTTCTACACTCTAGCATTCAATTCTTCCGGATATAAATACTAGCATTCCCTTAGCCTTTTTGATTATTTTCTGTACCTATCCAGCACATTTTAAAAATCCACGTACCTGGACCCCAAGTTCCTTTGGACCTCCACCATTTGTCACCTGTTTCAATTTGGAAAGTACTCTGTTCTATCTGTTAGGTCCAAGGAAAATCTCACATTTGCCTGCATTGAAATCCACATGCCACAGTTTTTCTATTCACTTATGTCATGACTTAACTGGGAAGAGTTTGCTGAAAATTGTGCCCCTGCCATTCATCAGCCATCACAAAATGTATAAAATCCCCATGAAACATCAAACATGAATTATATACCTCAAATGATGGACAACATGTGGTTTCGTGAGAGGGAAGAACTGAAGCAAATCTGTATTAGTAGAGAAATGGTGTTGTTGAAATTGATCAGATGGAAAGCTGAAAAATCCCCAGGGTCCGATAATTTACATCCCAAAGGTTTAAAGGAACTGGTCCAAGAAACAGTGGGTGCATTGGTGGTCACCTTCCAAGATTCTTTAGACTCTGGAGCAGCTCCTGTAGATTACAGGGTAGCTAATGCAGCCCCACCATTTAAAAAGAGAGGCAGAGAGAAAACAGGGAATTATACACCAACAAGTCTGATGTCAGTAGTGAGGAAGATGCTAAAGTCTATTATCTAGGATTTTATATCAGAGCACTTAGAAAACAGTGGGATTATCAGACACAGTCAGCGTGGATTTACAAAAGGGATATCATGCATGACAAGTTTAGTGGAATTCCTTGAAGATGTAACCAGTAGGTTTGATCAGCAGAGCCAGCGGATGTAGTTTATTTGGACTTTCAGAAGGCTTTTGATAAAGTTCCACATTAAGAGAATAATGTGTAAAATTAAAGCACATGGGATTAGGGGTGGCGTTATGAGATTGATAGAAAAAAATGGTTAGCAGACCAGAAGAAAACAAAGAGGACAAATAAATAGGTCTTTTTCTAAACGGCAGGCAGTGACTACCAGGATCAGAGCTACGATCCCAGCTATTCACAATAGAAATTAATGATTTAGATGATGGAACTAAATATAGTATCTCAAAATGTAACAGGACTAGACAGGTTAGATCCAAGAAAGATTTTCCTGAAAGCAGGAGAATTCAGGACCAGGGATCATTGTTTAAGGTTGAGGAGTAAAGTTTTTAGAACTGAAATGAAAAGAAATTTCTTCACCCAAACAGTGGTGAACAGAAAGTGGTTGAGATCAAAATCTTGTTTTCAACAAGGAGGTAGGTAACCTCATCCCGCCCCCTTGACCTGTCCGTCCTCCCTGGACTGACCTATCTCCTCCCTAACCACCCACCTACACTCACCTTTACTGGCTCCATCCCCGCCTCTTTGACTTGTCTGCCTCCTCTCTACCTATCCTCTCCTCTATCCACCTCCCCCTCTCTCCCTATTTATTTCAGAACCCTCTTCCCCTCCCCCATTTCTGATGAAGAGTCTAGGCCCGAAACGTCAAGCTTTCCTGCTCCTATGATGCTGCTTGGCCTGCTGTGTTCATCCAGCCCCACACCTTGTTATCTCGGTAGGTAAAGCTGTTGTGGCTTAAGGGATTAAGGGATATGGGGGAGAGCAGGGTTAGGATATTGAACTTGATGATTGGCCATGATCATACTGAATGGTGGAGCAGGTCCCTCTTATCACTTGAAAAACCAACATTGCATCACTCAGCTCAACACTGTGTAGTGTTTTGATTTTCAAGTTGCAACACTGTCCTGTTTATTTTCAATTATCACAGTCCCATCTCCATTTCAGTTTATAGTTTCAAAAAGAAAATATGTGATCTCTTACATTTGTCAATATCTTTCTAATGTTACACTTCTATTTACACAGAATATGGTGTTACCTATGTTTATACCAATGACAAATTTAAAAAGGTGGCTTTCTATTCTGAGGCACTGGGGTAAATCTCGAGACCTTGAGATCTCTGCTGAAAATGCCAGTCTGTAAAGACATCAAGTAAGATTGGGATTGGGCTTGATTGTAATAACTCTTGATGCTCACTAGTTTGACTTGCATGAAGAATGACCGCTTGCAGTCCCAAAGGTTTGCCAACAGTGGTGAATCTTTCACTAGCACCGCATTCTGTGTCAGTCTTACCTTGATAAAAGAGAACAGGACATTAGTTCAGCCTCGTCTAGAACACAGTATCCAATTTTGACTCCTCTCATGGTGGGTGAGCCCTCTCAAGATGATAGAGACATTGAAAGAAATGTAGAGAAAGTCCACTAAAATGATACCTCATTTAAAAGCCCTTATCAGAATAGGTAGGCCTGCAGAATTGATTACTTTTACAATTATTGGAGGAATTTGATTATTCAAAATAATGATGCAGAACTGTAGTGATCATTTTGGTCCTATTTGAGATGAGCTTTCAACCTAAATCAACGCAATCAATAAGACTGCCCGCTACCATCTCTACATCATCCTTCTCCATTACAGTCTCAGCTCACCTACTGCTGAAATACTGTTTGCCAAAGGCCGCAGGGAGATAGACAGAGTGAGAGAGAGAGAAAGGTACAAACTTCTGACATCGCTGCCTGAGGAGACGTTAGCCAGAGGCTGCAGAAGGATAAAGAGAGAGAGAGGGGTACCAACCACCAACATCGCTAACAGGAGGCATTTAACGCAAAGGTGCTGACACAAAGAAAGAAGCAGCTTGTGAACTAAAAATGACCTGCACCCAGGTGCTAGTTTGAGATGATTTAAACTGGTTTGAATTAACTAAGTTCTGCAAAAAGTAAGAAAGATGAGGTAATGCAAAAGCCTTATTTGGACAATAAACAATGAGGTAATGCTACCTAAGTCTCTGGGCCAGGGCCAATAAGGTGGAGGCATGCAACAGGTAAATTAGCCTGAGCCAACGGGAAGAAGACAGCACAATTTGAAAGAGGTAAAAGAAGGAATTTTAAAAAAGACCCTAGGTGCAAGCGGTCAGCGAAAACTCCAGAGACCAACCATCACAGAAGCAGACCCTATGTCAAGGGCATGGAAATGACATCGAGTGCAGCACCTGGCCAGCGTCAGCCCTCGTCAGTTGCAGCATCTCTCCTGGTCAGGTACTAGCTTTCATATTCTGTCACTACTTCGGGTGTGTCAGATTACTTTAGTGGGTGTAGAAGTAGGTCCTAGTTCAGTTTGTGGGAAAATATATAAGGTGTACTTTAGTGATAAAAACATCTGAGCAACACGTCTTGTTTAATACTCCTCTCTGTCTAAGCCCATAACTAGAGCCAGTGTTCTCTGGATTCCCGACAATACTTATTGTTGTTTCTTTACCTTACCAAGATATCCCGACTGACTTCCCATGGCCCACAATGCTGGCCCATGCTTATTGATCCACACTGGCCTCTGATTATTAAAAAAAGTTTCATTTTTAAAAATTCATCCAAGTTTTTAAATCCCTCTATGATCTCACCACTTCCTTCCCTTTGTGCACCTTTAATTCTGGCCACCCACACTCTTGTTGGTGGGCATGCCTTCAGCTGTCCATGCTAAGTTTTGAACTTGGCCCACTGAAGTTCTCTGCCTCATTTTATGATTTTAAGAAATATATAAATCATAGAAAACAGGTGGCCAATCAACCCATCCTGTATGTCCGAAGTAGAAAAGCAATTCTGTCTAATTCATTATCCAGTTAGTGTAGTCCATGGTAGTGGTTAGCAGTACCATTGAGGTTCCGTTCTAATAATCAATAAAGGAATCAAAAGTTATGGGGAAAAGACAGGAAAGTGGAGTTGAGGATATTAGATCTGTCATGATCTTATTGAATGGCAGAACAGATTCTTATGGTCTTGGGCCATTGAGAGACAGCAAGAGTTAGAAAGACATTCATTAAAGCCTACTTGTTTCATCAAGCTTTTGGCTGCTTGATCTAGTACCTCACATTGATCATTTGTCTGTCAACACCCCTGTGAAACGCATTGGGATATTTTAATGGGTTATTGTTACAGTTTTGATGAATATGATTACAGGGCAGAGGTTTGAACGTACCAGCACCTTCTTTCAAGTATGTTGCATGTTTGGAAAACTGAGAAGTGCCAACAGACGCCAATAGTTAACTGCTGACTTGCAGAGGCTAATCACAGAGACATTGCCCAGTTCAACTCGACGCATGAAATGAATGAGGTCAAAGAATTATTGATAACCAATGGAAAGTGAAAGCTAGTGCGGTTGTTTTACTTTCCTTCGGTATCTTCATAGGTTAGTCACAGAAAATTAGGCCAGTAAGGCTGAAAACGACTTAAAATACCAGCATTTGCTAATGAGAATTGCTTACGAACATCAGGAGGCGCAGTTGACAGCTGGGAGGAAGGGCACGACGGGGCGCGGTGACAGCTGGGAGGAAGGGCACGACGGGGCGCGGTGACAGCTGGGAGGAAGGGCACGGCTGCAGTGCACTTTGGGTGTTCGTCCCTGGCGTTGTGATCGTGCTGACTGGCGTTTGAGCGAGAAAAAGTATCTGGAAATGGCGATGCACATCCCTAGAGCGCCGGGCTTGGCTCAGATGCTAAAAGATGGAGCTAAGGTAAGTTTCTGAAACGGAGGGGCCGTGGAAGGGAGATCAGGGACTCGGATTGAGGGATGTTTCAGCCGTTGAAAGGGGAGCGCGTGCTGTCAGAAAGTTCCAGAAAGGCCGAGAAGCATCGGCGGCGGCCGGTGGATTCCCGCTGCCAACCTCCCCGTTTCCCGGGTACAGGGACTCTGCTCGGGCCCACTGTGAACCGAGGCTTGAGGTTATCTTCGAGCTCCATGTGCTCGGGGCGGTCAGAGGCCTAGTGCCGGGAAGTGGAGCCGATGGAGAAGCCGGGCCTCCCCCACCCTGTCCCCAGTCCCTGATCCCACCCCCCGCACCCTGTCCCCTGTCCCTGATCCTCCCTTCCCCCATCCCACCCCCCAATCCATTTTGCTGCGAGTGTAAGTAGTAATTCTGCAAATTGTATTTGATATTTATCTGTATTCATTTACATTTCAGCATTTTTCAGGTTTGGAGGAGGCAGTTTACAGGAATATTCAAGCTTGCAAGGAACTGGCTCAGACTACCCGTACAGCTTATGGTCCAAATGGTACAATTACATTGCCTGCCATAATTTGGAGAAAGTATTTTGTTTCAGTTTTACTACTGGTGTTTATGTATTAAAAATCTTTCTTTTAGGAATGAATAAAATGGTCATCAATCATGTGGAGAAACTTTTTGTTACCAGTGATGCTGCTACTATACTACGAGAATTGGAGGTAGGTGCTCAGTCACTTCACTTCTAACAATCCAGTTTCAAGATATTTTCTAATCAACTCTTCTGAGGTCTTATTGCTCACCTCTGATGCAGGTAGAACTTGAATCTGGGCCCAGAAGTAGGAGCACTACCACTGCACCATAAGAGGCATTAGCAATCCAGTTTCAATATTTTGTATGCAACCTGTACAGAGATGTTTGTGTATACATGTGGAACAGGTAGGACTCAACCCCAGGCCTCCTAGCCCAAAGGCAGGGATATTACGACTATGGCCACAACAGTTCTGTTCATTCTCAGGCGCTTTGGGCTGAAGACTGCCACTAACGTTGAAACTATTATTTATCTCTTATTTATAAGGCACAATGCCACCTCAGTCCAGTTTGACATACTAATATTAGTTTTGGCTCTTAATTTGCAAAGTAAAGCTTTCTCCATTGAAGGCCAGACAGCCAGAAGAAAATGATAATTCTTTCAAAGGCTGCTTGACAAGATTGTGTTTTTTTTAATTAAAAGTTTTTGCAAGTTTGCATATTTACTAATATTAGTGATATTCACTGAGCTGATGCATATTTTCATTGCATTCCATTCAGAAGAGCATATGGAAATTCTAATCAAACCCAACCCTCAATCCCACCAGTTGATCTCCTCTTTAGGGTACACAAATTTACATTCCTTTCTTTGCTTGGAGAGAGAAAATCAAATGTTGGTAATTTTGTTTTCTTATGTTTAGATCTATACTTTTAAATGGGCAAGTATCAATTGATTTGGAATCAACTTAGCTCTGGTTTGAAGCAAATTGAGCTTCAGCCTTGCTTAAAATTTGTGTATTTTGTTTGTATCCCTTTACTTATGATAAATAGACTTCCTTTTGCCACTCGTATAAAATTCTCATCCTGTTTCAAATTGCATGACCTCTCTCCTGCAGCATCTTAATCAGCTCCGCCTTTTGTGCAATCCTAATTTTTGATCACCTTTTAACTGTTGTGCCTTCAGCTGTTTGGGTTGTAAGTTTTTGAATTCCTTCCTTAGAACTCTCTGAGCATCTATCTTCTCTTTCTCGATGTACTTTAAAACTTAACCTATTTGAAGACACTTTTAGTTTTCCTGTCCTAATATCAATAATTATTTATGAAGCACCTTGAAAAGCCTACGTATGTACTGTAAATAAAAGTTGTGAAATTTCATCTATACCTTTGAGTTGAGCATCGAAACATCCTTTAGGTATTTTTCTGTAGCAGTAACTCTAGTCATTTGAGCCATTCTTAATACTTTCCCACAGCATGGAAATTGTTATGTAAACAATTAAATGCGTCAAGAATTTTTGTTCTACGTTTTGCTAATTTGTTTTAATTCTTGTATTTACTGGATGCAGGTTCAACATCCGGCTGCAAAAATGGTGGTAATGGCTTCCCATATGCAGGAACAAGAGGTTGGCGATGGAACAAATTTTGTTCTAGTTTTTTCTGGCGCTCTACTGGAGCTAGCTGAGGAACTTCTGCGAATGGGTCTTTCAGTTTCAGAGGTTGGTAGATTTCAAAAAATTTTTGTTTTCATTGCATGGTTTTGATGCGTTTTTTTTAAAATTCATGGGTTATTGATGTTGCTGGCCAGGCCAGTATTTATTGTCCATTCCTAATTGCCCAGTTGCTGGGCACGTTGCTGTGGGTTAGGGGTTTGCTTGTATGCCAGACCAGGTAAGGATGGCAGATTTCCTTCCCCAAAAGATATTAGTGAACCAACAGGTTTTTCTGACAAAAACCAAAAGAACTGCGGATGCTGTAAATCAGGAATAAAAACAAAGTTGCTGGAAAAGCTCAGCAGGTCTGGCAGCATCTGTGAAGGAGAAAACAGAGTTAACGTTTTGGGTCTGGTGACGCTTAGAACTGATGGTGGCTGGGAAAACATCAGTTTATATGCAGAAAATAGGGAGATGGGTGGGGTAGGGAGTAAACAATATGATAAAGCCCAAAGAAAGAGGAAGACAGTTGGACAGACAAAGGAGTTGCTAGCGATCCGACTGGGAGGGTGAATAGTTGTTAATGGGGACTGTTAGCGACTAACAACAGGCGGTGTGTAATGGCAGGCTATGTGGTAACAAAGCCTGGTGTGTGGGGTGGGCGGCTGGGACATGGGAGAATTTAGGCCCTAAAATTATTGAACTCCGTATTGAGTCCGGAGGGCTGTATGGTCCCCGAGTGGAAAATGAGGTGTTGTTCTTCTAGCTTGCGTTGGGCTTCACTGGAACACTAGCGAGACAGAGATATTGGCCAGGGAGCAGGGTGGTGCATTGAAGTGGCAGGCAGTGGGTAGTTGAGGGTCTTTTTTGCAAGTAGAACATAGATGTTCAGCAAAGCGGTCGCCAAGTCTACACTTCGTTTCCCCAATGTAGAGGAGACCACATTGTGAGCAGCGAATGCAGTAGACTAGATTCTGGGAAGTGCAGGTGAAGTGTTGGTTTTCTGACAATTGGCAACCGTTTCATTGTTACCATTAGACTCTTAATTCCACACAGTCATATAGCCCGGAAACGGACCCTTCGATCCAACATGTTCGGCCAATCAGACATCCCAGTCTGAGTTAGTCCCATTTGCCAGCATTTGGCCCATACTTTTGAAAACCCTTCCTATTTGTATATCCATCCAGGTGCCTTTTAAATGTTCTAAATGTACCTGCCTCCTCCGCTTCCTTTGACAGCTTATTCCATTCGTGCACCACTGTCTGTGTGAAAGTTACTCCTCGGGTCCTTTTTAAACTTTTCCCCTCTCTTTTTAAACATATGCACCTTTTAGTTATTGAATTCAAATGCTGCCATCGGCCATGGTGAAATTTGAACCTTTGATCCCCAGGATATTTGGATTAATAATCTAGTGATAATACCACTAGGCTATCGCAGTGTTCAAAGCTTGGAAAAAAAGTGAACATTGTTTTTCAATAGGGTAGATGCTTTTAATCGTACATATATATGCTAGCTAGCACTGGCCCTAAGTACATGTTGAATGTATTTCTTTGATTTATTTCTTTGGATCTGGGTATTTGTATGAGACAGACAGTTCCATGTGATTGTTTTGTGATATTTTTATTATACAGGTAATAGAAGGGTATGAGGCAGCCTCCAGAAAGGCTCTCGAGATTCTTCCAGACCTAGTCTGTTCCTCTGTCAAGAACTTGCATGATATAGAAGATATGTTGCCTGTCATTCGAACATCAATTATGAGCAAACAGTATGGCCACGCTGATTTCCTAAGCAAGCTAATTACACAAGCATGTGGTATGTGTTTGGTTTGGACTAATAATAAACTTTTCTTTAAAATTGTCAAATCTGAAAATTTAGATGGAAAGCATGAGTAGTAATTACTTTATTCTCCTTTCAGTATCTATCTTTTCGGATTCTGGGCATTTCAATGTGGACAATATTAGAGTCTGTAAAATTTTGGTAAGTCTTGTCTGTGAAACGTAGTTTTTGTTTGTGGTTAAGATTATTGTAGTTTTAAACTTGTTGGTGCGTATTTTTTTAAAAAGAAAATAGTGCTGAACTGAGAAACAACTGAAGCTGTCCGTTATTAATTGCTCAAGTCTGTGAATCATTTAGTCTGTTCAGAACCTTGGTGTTGCGTTTGACCCTAAGATTGGCTTCTGACCTTTCAATCATATTGCCATTAATACTACCTGATTTTACGTCTAAAACCTTTCCCTATCTAAGTTCATGTTTTTCTAAAATCCTCATTTACGCAGCTCCTAGATGGTCTGCCACATATTCTCCATAAATTTATTTGGCATCTAAAATTCTGTCTTAACATTTCCGGTTCCCCATTACCACTTTGTCCACTGCCTGTGTTGGCCCTTGGTCAAAGCATATCTTGATTTTTGAAATTCTCATCCTTGATTCCAAGTTTCTGTAAGCCCCTTCCCTTCCCTGTGTCTTTTAATGTCTTCATGCTTAAGTGATCTGTGATTCTGTTATTCTGGCGTTTTATGCATCCCTTATTTTAACTGTTCCACTGTTGGTGATCCAGGTCTTCAATTGTTTGGGACCTAAGTTCTGGAATCTCCGATATATATACCTCTTTGTCTGTCGAAAATGCTTTCCCTCTTTAAGTCATTCCTCTTTGACCAAGCTGTTGATTATCTGACATCGTGTCATAAATTGGCTGTGTCATACTTCATTTTCTAATCCTTCTGTGAAGCATTTTGGGGCATTTTATTTTATTAAAGGTGTGAAATAAATTTAAGTTTTGTTTATGTAGCATTATAAAGGTTTGGTTAAATTAACTGTGAGACTTCTGCGGAGCACTGCTGAAATGAATTGTAGATATCCTTTGGGCCTTTGGAAGGAATGAATATTTGCTTAGCTGAATAACAACGCTCTGATCTTTAAAAAAAGGGTCTGGGATGATGATATAACGTTTCTTTGTTTTCTTTTTAGGGATCTGGTGTGCTGAATTCATCAGTGCTTCATGGAATGATTTTCAAACGAGAAACCGAGGGAGATGTTACCTCTGTCAAAGATGCTAAAATTGCAGTATATTCTTGTCCTTTTGACTGCATGGTAACAGAAACAAAGGTAGCATAGTTCAGATTCTGTTTGGTAACCGTTCATGAATTGTAGTTTTGGAAAACATTTTTCTGCTAGATTTGGATGCCATTATTGAAAAACTGTCAAAATAACACCTTTATTTAAAAAGGGAAGCAGACAAAACTGGTGCCTATAGATCAGTTAGCTTAATGTCTGCCACTAGACAGCTCATCAGCACGGTAGCTGAGTGGTTAACACTACGACCTCACAGCGCCAGGGACCCGGGTTCGATTCGACCCTTGGGTGACTGTCTGTGTGGAGTTTGCACATTGTCCCCATGCCTGGGTTTCCTACGGGTGCTCCAGTTTCCTCCCATAATTCAAAGATGTGCAGGCTAGGTGGATTGCCCATTGTGTTCAGGGATGTGTAGATTAGGTGGGTTTGGGTGGGATGCTCAGAGGGTCAGTGCAGACTTGGGCCAAAGGGCCTGTTTCCACACACTAGGGATTCTGTCATTCTGACGAAGGGTTTCAGCCTGAAATGTTGACTTTCCTGCTTCTCGGATGCTATCTGACCTGTTGTGCTTTTCCAGCTCCACGCTTATTGACTCTAGCTTCCAACATCTTCAGTTCTTTCTGTCTCCAAGTGACAGAAGAAGAGTTGGGATAAGAGGGACACTTTCAGAATTGCAACCTGGAACAGGAATCAGTGCTGCAATCATAGTTACTTACAATATAGAATACTGACTTTGAAGAATGTGGATGTATAATGGTCGAGTTTGCAGATGAATAAAAATGGGAGGGTAAGATAAGTGATGAGAATGACAGTCTGAGATAACAAGCATGGGGCTGGATGAACACAGCAGGTCAAGCAGCATCATAAGAGCAGGAAAACTTGACGTTTTGGGCCTAAACCCTTGCACAGCTATTGAGACAGGTTCAGCAAATGGGCAAAAACTTGGAATATAATGTGGGAAAATGTGAGGTTATGCTAAATATTATTTAGACAGACTGCAGGGAGCTACAGCAGAGGGAGATCTGGAAGTTCTTGGACACAAATCTCAAAAAAAACAACTAGCATAGAAGTTTAACATGTAAAACGGAAGACAAATGAAACTCGGAAGTGCTGAGGAAGGTCACCGGACCCGAAACGTTAACTCTGTTTTTTCCTTCATAGATGCTGCCAGACTTGCTGAGCTTTTCCAGCAATTTCTGTTTTGTTTCCACAATCATGGCTGACCTCTTCTCGGCTGCAAATATACTTTGCTGGCTGCTCCCCATAACTCTTCAAACCATTACTAATCTCCTTCAATTACTCAGTCATTGAATCCCTACAGAACAGATCAGCCATTTGGGTGAGTTACCAGAAGATACAAGCACTTTGGGATAATGCCATGCCGAGAACCACTTGATCTGTGAAGACTAAGAGTGGGGAAACCATTGTCATAAGGGTAGCTTAAAATTTTTAAGAGCTTTCTTGTGTATAATTAAAAATTTATACTCAGATGTTTAATCTGAACTTTGAATTTGAATGGAAAAGTGTAATTGCTGTAAATAAATCTTGTCAAAATTAATTCAATTACTATTGAAGATTTGCTGATGGTTAGGTTTCTGTAAATTATGTTTTGGGTGGATGTTGCTCTCTCCATTGCATGCCATATCGCATTCTGAAGAATTTGAATTTGGATGAAAAGCAGTTTCGACTGTTTTTAAAAGAAAATGATGCTGACGTTTACATACACTTTGGGATGTAAACTTGTAGTGGTGATCTTTTTATAAACGATTTGTACAATGATTGATTTGCAAACTGGAGGTTGAGAGCTGCAACTTAGTTGCTATTTGCCATAATAATTTAGCAGTGTTCACATAGTATATTCTTGGATAACCTAAACTCTCTTCAAGAACAGTTTCAAGAAAATGTTAAAATTTATTTGCTATAATGCAAATATCCTTAGTATGTTACATTGAAGCCTTCTATTCCAGGCTACGTCCGAGTCTACGCATCACTAAAAGCAGTCAAGTTAAATTTAAATTGCAAAAGAAATAATCTTTTCAATATAAACCTTTATTTCTTTGAAGGGTACGGTTTTGTTAAAGAATGCTGATGAATTAATGACTTTCAGCAAAGGGGAAGAGAATCTCATGGAGCTTCAGGTGAAAGCTATAGCAGATGCTGGTGCTAATCTAATCGTAACTGGAGGGAAGGTAGCAGACATGGCTCTACATTATGCTAACAAGTATCAGCTGATGGTGGTTAGGTAAATGGCTTTATGAATTTGTGTGAGACCACATGAGTTTCCTTTTTCATGCTAAGGCGATATGAGTGTGCTAATATTGATCATAATTTTCATATAAAAACTGCAGTTTATCTTGCTGAATATGGTATTACTGCTAAGTCTATTTTATGTTTGCATGTTTTATTCATTAATTCCATGTTAAACCAGTGTAATTTTTTTCAAACTTTTAGGGATTTAGTGAAGTGTTTAATAAAGTGTGTGTATGTAAATAATGGCATTAACACTGGTAGCAGTGCACTATTGAATTAAAAAAGATAGTCAACAACATGTTCATAATGCAGAAAAGCCATTTCGGTCCCTTTGGGTGAGTTACCAGAAGATACGGGCACTTTGGGATAATACCATTCCCAGAACTACTTGATCTGTGAAGAGAGCGGGGAAACCATTGTGATAAGGGTAGCTTAAAGTTTTAAAGAGCTGTATGTTTAAAAATTTACATGAGACCCAGCATTTAGGGGGAAATTAGCAGTTGAGGATGTAGCTTTATTTTAGTATAGTGGCAAACTGCTCTATCAAGTGAATTTTTCTGTTCAATAAGGGGATTGGTTTTGCTTTGGCTTCCAAAATGTTTGATAATTTATTAAATAAAACCTAAATGGCTTCTCATCATTGTCCCATTTTTGTTTCTCCCCAGGTTAAACTCTAAATGGGATCTAAGAAGACTATGCAAAACAGTAGGAGCTACAGCTCTTCCGAGATTGGTGGGTAGAATAGCAAATGCAAACCCTGAATAATTGCATTTAACTTTTCTGTTTGATTTTTAAATTTATTCATTTGAATTTTTTTCAGACACCACCCACTCCAGAAGAAATGGGATACTGTGACAGTGTTTACTTATCAGAAGTTGGTGACACGCAGGTGGTGATATTTAAGCATGGTGAGCTTTTCTTTTAGATATTAAACATATCAATCCAATAGGTGATATACTTAGTGCATTTTATTTCCTTAATATCCACTGCAAAAAGCTCTATTTCACATAGTGGCCCATGCTTCCTGTGAGTAGTAGTATGGGTGGTGATGTTTTTGGGGTGAACGGTAAGTTTGCTCTCCTGATATGTTTACAACGTTGTATTCTCCAGACCTTAGTTTAATGTTTCATCCAGTAGATAGTACCTCTGATTGCTGGTGTCCCTTGGTATTCAACTGGAATGCCAGCCTTTGTTTTTGGGTTCATGTCTAGAAGTGGAACTTGAACTCAGAATCTTGTTTCTTTTTAAAGCATATTACCAGATTTTTAGAATATTTCTGAGGAGAGTATTACTATATTGAACCATAATCCTATAATTTACAGAAAACACGTCAACAGTTTTGACTGTCCTGTTTGTTGGTCAGCCATAAATTTTTTTCAAAAATATATTTTTTTATATCTATAGAGTTTCTTGTACATAATTGTACGGTGGAAATTTCCTGTTCTTTTAGTCTGTAGATTTAGAGTCCCACTATAGCTAGCAAATGTAAGAAATTTTTCTTAATGTAACAACTTGAAATTTTGTGGCCAGTTCATTAAAATTTTAATAATGGAAAAAAATCCATGACTAAAGTATTTCCAGCCTCATGTAGTGTATAGATGGTGTAAAGTGTTCCATCCAAAATTCTATGCTAAACTCAGAAGACTTAAATGTGATGTCTGTTTACCTGTCACAAACTGTCTGCTTAACTACTATTGCTCATTTCTATTTCTTGGGTTGGACAAAGTTGAAATCATTACCTTCCATTAAATAAATCTTAATTGCTTGATTGTCTTGTTGCAGATAAAGAAGATGGTTTAATTTCTACAGTTGTAATTCGAGGTTCTACAGATAACATAATGGATGATGTTGAGAGGGCAGTGGATGATGGTGTCAACACTTTTAAAGTTCTTACAAAGGTGCCTTATATCTGTCACTTCAAATTTCACCTTTTAAGAGTTTTCCTTTCGATCTTTGAATACGTTCATAAATTTCTATTATCTGATCATCCAAGCTTTACATTTTATATTTGAAACGGTTGGGTTGATACTTGACATAAGTGTGTATAATTTTTTTTATATTGCTTCAACTGTATAAGTATTTCCTGCAAAACTGCTGGCTATCTCCACTTGGATATCATTTGAGAGTTGGCCAAGTGTTCTAGAATTTAATGTTGTGATGATACTATGGCTTTAAGAGGTGTATTTTGTCTTTTTTTTTGTGAAGAAAGGTTGAGACAGAGGTGAAGACCTGTCTGCTTAAAGCCAATAAAAGAAACAGCTTTTGAAGCCTTGGATTTTTTTAAAAAATGCAACAATAGAAGCAACCTGAATGGGTGGTGTCGAGCTCCCGCAGAACCAGGAGCTTTAGTTTTAACTTTCTGCAGTTGCTGGCTGTCAAAGCTGGATGTGGAAGCTCTTATTTCCCTCTGTTTGTTAAAAGCTGGGTTCTCCTCCTGCTTACTAGAATTACCTGTGAATCTATTTTACTGAATTTGCCTTTGTTAAGGGTGTGTTTATGGGACGTTGCTATATTGGAACAGATAAGTCGTAGCAGTTCATATATATTACTTCGTTAAGCATTTTGATAGAATTACAGTTGTCAATTCATTGTATTTATCTGTACTGTTAAAAAAAAAAAAATTATGTTTAACGCCGAGTGGTTTGACCATTCGAATTGCATTTGGAATGTAACACTTGTAATTTATCTTTTAAAGAAAGATGATGTTTGGGTCTAACTTAAATATATTTTGAGGGAGTTTGGTCTGGCCCATTAGTGTTTATAAATTAAATCTTCATCTCTGGCCTACTTCTGTCTGCTTTTGAAGACTGTTGATTACACTCATGCTGACTGCCTTCTAGGTTTTAACTGGATGAATTGTCATCAATAACTGATAGGACGTCTATATCTGTAGTTGTCTACAATTCACATTTGCACATTAAACAGTTTAATTTGCTCAGATGTAGCAAATTCTTATTAACAACATTTGCAATTGACAGGATAAACGCTGTGTACCAGGTGCAGGAGCAACTGAGATTGAATTGGCTAAGCGGATCACAACTTATGGAGAGGTAAGGAAGGAAACAATCTGTGCTTTTTTAAGAAATTTCCATTTAGAAATGAATAACTGATTCCTTCGTTTCTTTTCAGTCGTGTCCTGGTCTTGAGCAATATGGCATCAAGAAGTTTGCAGAAGCTTTTGAAAGTATTCCACGAGCTTTGGCTGAGAACTCTGGTGTTCGGGCTAATGAAATAATTTCAAAGTTGTATGCTGTACATCAGGAAGGAAACAAAAATATTGGTTTTGATATTGAGGTAACTAAACAATGATTTCATTATAACATCTGGAGAAAGGTAGACTGATAAGGGGAAAATTCAGCTTGACACAAGGGTGCATTTTATGGCATTTTTCACTCTTCTTCAGACTGTTGCTTTATATAGTGCTATAACTAGTAGTTAAGTTTCTTGGTTTTCATTAAATCTGAAAAATGAAGACAAAGAGCTTTACGTTCAAGATGTTTAAATCAAAGCAGTTTATTGTATGTTGGTGCTCAAGAATTAGTGTTTATGCTTCACTGTCTCAAGTTTATTGGAAAATTTGTTGTAATGTCTACATTGTATAATCTCCATAATAAACATGTTGATAGACCAAAGTTACTACAATCTTAGTTGGATATTGTCTGACAAAAATTAAATGTTACCAAGCATGTTACTCTAGATGCCATATGTTGCTGAAAAGTGAAGGGTTTTGAAGGTTCATTAACATCATTAAGAAAATTTATAAACTGCCAAGCAGCTAGATCGGCATGAAACTTAGTTTTTTTAAAAAAAGTTCTTAAAGCCTAGTAATAACCTATTTAGGAAGTAGGCAAAGAGTGACTAATTTGTTTTACTTCATTCCATTGTGTTCTTTTTTACAGGGTGATGGTTCAAGGCTAAAAGACATGCTTGAAGCTGGAATAGTAGACCCATACTTGGTTAAATACTGGGGAATTAAGCTTGCTACAAATGCTGCTGTAACTGTTCTAAGAGTAGATCAGGTGAGTGGTTGCCAGTGTACTTGGTGGGGGGGAATACAGTTATGTAAACATTTTACTTTAGGTTCCATTGTGAATCATAAAGTTTGGCACCTTTTAAAATGTATAACCTGGAAATCTAGTTGCCACAAATCAGTTTTGAGATACCAGTGAAGTCTCTTGCAATATTTCATGTATGAGATTTGAGTGTTAAAATTCTGGAGGAGCAATGATCACAATGGTTCGGAATTACATGGACCAGAGCTGCTTGTGCCTTTCCACGTTCCTGGTCTTTAGTGTGACTATCTCTCTGAATATGCTGTCTGTGTAGCTCTCAGCATTGTGATGTGCCAGAGTCACTCCACCCGCAACTTGAGCTCAAAATCCAGGATCTTGGCTTTCTGTAAAGATACTTAATACATGTATCTGTCTAGGTCACTTGTATCGTATACAACGGGATACTAAAAGTTAGTATAATTTACGAAGTAAAAGCCAAGTAAAATAATATAATAAACCTTACAATCTTATTGGTACTGATAGATCCAACTAATAACTGACATTTTACCAGTTTAGTAAAGTGCATAACCCTTTTGTAATATCTTTTAAAATAATGTTCTAAACACGTGTAAGTTTTACTAGTAAGGTGATGTTGTAGTGTCTTTATTCTAGACCAGGAGGCCCAGGTTCCAGTCCCACCTGCTTCAGAGGTGTGTAATAACATTTCAGAACAGGTTGATGAGAAAATGTCTAAATGGACAAAATTTGAACCAATCTTGATTTGCTTGATTCCTTTAGATGTCCCCTTTTCAATGTCCAATAATGCTAGGATTTCTTTCGTGTTACAGCCTGGTTCTACAGGTGTTCTTGAAACATCTCTCAAGTGTCTCCTAAAATGAAGAGCTTGAAAAATTTTGAATCTGTGTTTAAGCATAAACTTCTTATTAACCCTGAATGGATGTGAGAAGTACCACTTTGCTGTTGTTCTTAGCTTCAGTCAAGGCCTTTACTAAAAGGCTTTTTAAATTTAACCTATTTTTCTAATTAGCCTGTTCAGAGACATTCCCTCCTGTTCTGGAGCAGATGGGAATTGAACCAAGGCCTCCTAGTCCAGGATCGGGGCATGACTATTGTGCCAAAAATAGTGCTTGTGTAACATTAAAAATTTTACTTTGGTTACATGTAACCAACATTATTAGTTAATATAAGTATCATTGTTTTCTAGTGTTAATGCTTTCCACAGAGATTACCCTTACCCCTTCACAAGGATGACATGCAAATTTGTAAAGCTTTCCTTATTTTTTGAGGGCCCTCTTGTAGCACAGTGGTAATCTCCTGACCCCTAAACCAGGAGGACTGGGTTCAAGTCCCCTATGCTTCAGAGGTATGGAAGAACATCTCTGAACAGGTTGACAAGGAAAGCATTTTCTTTAACCTATTTTTCTGATTTAAAAATGGCAACATCAGAAGGGTGTCCAGTGTTGAGGTTTCTAATTCTAAGGTGAATGTTGCATGAGAAACTCTACTTTCGTATTTAATTGAATATTTTTTGAAAACCGCTCTCTTTCCCCCTTCCCCCACCTTGCAGATAATAATGGCAAAACAGGCAGGTGGGCCTAAACCACCAGCGCAGAAGAAAGACTGGGATGATGACCAAAATGAATGAGCAGTTCAGCATCTCGGAATGCATTGATACGTCTTTATGTACTGAGCAGAAACCCTAGTTTTCAGTGCAAATGGGATCTGAAGGTTTTATTTATGCAGCTTGCCTAGTTCTGAAAAAATTGTGGCACTATACTCGTATTGATCTGTCTAATAAATACATTTAGTTCCCAAAACATGCTTGTACTTGTTTATTGTTAATTTGGAAGTCATAAGAGGATAACCTTGCATAGTAACTTAATAGCATTAAATTCCGTTTGGAATTAGTTCAGTTTTCAGTAAGTTGTACTATTATGGAACAGTTAGTATTGAAAAATCGTTCTAGAAATTTTGCATTCTAAAGTGGATAAATATGCCCTGGGAATATGTTGGTGTTCTCTCACGCCTGGTCAGTTATGGAAGCTGGGTCAAAACAGTTGTCATCAGCCCATTCAAAGAGCATTGAAAGTACCAGAAATAGAGCACAGTGTGTGAGAAGAACTTGGCACAAGGCACATTTGTCAAATGCAGGGTTATCGTACTTAACATTCTCACAATTACCAGTTAAAACACATTACCCAAGGAATATAAACACATCTTATTAAAGTTTAATTGCATGTGACTTTACAGTGAACTGTACAACATTACATTATACATAGCATTTATTTCAAAGTTCAGTTTTAACTCAAGCAGCTGCCAATGGTTAAACCTCTACTTGAGTAAAAGTCAATTGGTCTGATCAACAGATGGTTGTCTTCCTGACATTAAAGCTCAATCACTTCACAACATATAGACAAGTAGAATAATTTAATTCTTTAAAAATGATCAAATGTGAACATTTTGACAATCTGTATATTTTGTATAAAGGACAAAACATCTTGTCAATGCATTGTTATTTTTGTGTGGCTTACTCTCAATTACTGTATTGCTTAATAAACATTTCTTAACCTACAACAGTACATGAGGGTTCATATAAGTACAAGCCATTTCTACCTTCCCTTGTGAAACCATAGGCAATTATTTAATCTCAATGTTGCATAGATTTAGAACCTGGATACTACTTTCCGTTTTTCTGCCAGAAATTAACAAGTGGTCTATTTGGACATAAACTGATGTATTGTTTCATAGATGACAGTTAGAGAATTCTCTCATAAAAGAGCAGGTAGGCCTGGGCACTTAGAACTTTAGTCTCTGGCACAGCTTGCACACGGGTATCACTTATGTGGAACCAGCTTCCCATGGGCGACTCTCCTTTGAATTCTGTTTTTTAAAAAAAAAATTCTAAACTGATTATGCAAACCTTAAAGTGCATTTTTTTTAAGTTCTAATCAGTAATCTGACTTGTTTCAAAAATGAACTACATACAGACTATCAAATAGAACTATTTTTAATTCTTTTATTTTGAATTCCAAAAACTTTGAAACATTTTGGTAAAAATTCAGTTACTGCTTAAATCTTTTTAAAATACCTTTACCTGACATTGAGATTTAAATCAGTTTAGCAACACATCTTAGTGATTCAGGCTGTTAAATGGAAAGGTTAACTGTCTCTCCAAAGATGCAGTCAGACCTGCCAAGTGTTTCTTTTATCTTTTATGTCGTAGTGGAGAACTGCAGCAGTTCCAAAGAGGAGTCATGGACTGTATGTTAACTCACGTCTTTTTCTACAGATGCTGCCAGATCTGTTGAGACTCTCCCGCACTTGGACTGTATTGATTTCTACAAAATAAATGGGTTGTAGGTTATGTCACTTACCGGACAGTGTACATCTAGTCATTGCGTATTCAGTAAGGCAGCTGCTGGGAGTTCGAACCTTGACATAAGCTGTATAGTGTCCTGATCTCATCGTGCCACTGTGTTCCACAACTCCATACAGACTATATAATACATTTGTACAGTTCTCTGCCACATTCTGCATTATAGAACACAAGGAGATAATTATTAAGTTGAACTGACTTAAATCCTTAATTCACTCAATGAAGACAACTTCCTTGAATACATTTATGCGGTTGTAATCACCTTCAAAGGAAAGGAGATAGGATGCAACTGGATATGTTCATGCAAGATCCAAACTCCAATCAAAAAAGCAATAAGTTAAGTTATCTGTGAAATATTCATTCTGAACAAAACACGGGTTGTTTTTTCTTTGTTAAAACAAGTGGACAAGGTAGTGGGGAAAAAAAAAATCTGTCAACAACAATGCTTCAAACATTTAGAAATCACAGATGCTAGTCCTCACTTTCACAAAGTAAAAGGAGAGAGGAATGGAGACAAATTGTGAAGAAAGAAAAGGTTTTAAATTTGAGATAAAACCCAAGGACACCGCACAGTCCACTACCTCAGCTGTGAAGCCTTAACTGGCATAAACATGTTTGATTTTTAAAATGTTCTTACCTTGCAGTTTAATGCACAGAATGGAGCAAGATCAAGCACTTGTGGAAAATGAATATGCTTGTTTATTTTGCGAAGATTGAAACCTAGCTATGGGGAGGAAGAAAGCAATCTACAATTAGACCATGTTTATTTCAGTCATTAATGCATTTTTGACTATGCTAAGCAGCTGACAATGCCAGCTATACTTATGCAAAATGTATTTTGTTAAATGAATAACTTAAACATTGACAATCCTAGCAATGCAAGTTCTCATTTAGTCTGGTCACAAGTGAATACTCAGCTGTTGCTAACATTTAGGCCAATAGAATATTATACTGGCAAAACGCTTACTTTGCACTTTGCTCAAAAGGTGCAATAAATTCAACAGATGATTTTTTTTATAATGCCAATGTTTGCAAAAGTCATTATCTATTCTGATCACTTGTAGGAAATTATTACATTTATGCACACGGGAAATAGAATCCTTGATACATGACGAACATCACAATAGACGCTTTCCAAATGCAAGTTGTGGTAAAGGTCTGGGTATTAGACCGGTTTCATGTTGATTTTCTGCAAATAAGACAAATTCTCTGCCAAATGCAACAAAAATTCAGAAACGCAGACACCTACCAAATGCATAGATATAGCTTGAGAAAGAAATTAAACAATTACCTGCTGAAATCTTTTCAAATGAAGTGTAAGAATTGGAGGAGGAGATGATATAAGCATTTGCTTTCTGGCATTCGTGTACACTTTCTTCTCATCTGAAATTTTTTTTTTAAGATGGAGAGGCAAGCTTAAATGAGTCGATTAAATTCCAATGAAAGTTAAAGTCTTTGCTTGCAAACATCTTAGCAAAACAACTGCTGTAAGATTCGTAGAACATAATCAAGCACAAACATCTCAATGTCGATTATTATTTGGTTCTGACTGGTTTGAATATTAATCTGCCGTTATTAGGTTACATTTTACTCTACTCCATTGACCACAAATGTTATATTATTTTGGTCTTAAAATCCTGACAACTAAATTTTTCAATTTTTTTACGATGCTGGCTGATAAGACCCTAGTCTATTTTACTCTAAGTCCAATAATGTCAAGCAAAATTAGTTCCCTTCCCATTCCTGAACTGCTACCTAAGATTTTATCCTTGGCTTTCTATTTATAGTCTACATGATGCTCCTTGGCAACATCATGGTCCATATAAAGGCTGACATTACCCAGCTCTACCACACACATATCAAAACCTCCACTATTTCAGTGTTGTCAAACTGCTCTCTGATGTCTTGAATGAGTTGAATTTTCCTCCAAATAAATATTAGGAAGCTGTTGTAATTGTATCCTGAAGCATCAGTTCCGTCTTCCGTTGTGGCCCTATTTCAATGAGAATCAGATTGTTCACAGCTTTGGCTTCTAACTGATCTGGTGCTAAGCTCCCAAACCATTACCCCTCAATCAGAGGCAATGCCCACTTTCAATTCTATAATACTGCCATTATTTGCTCCTTAGTTTATCTGCTGTTGAAACCCTCACCCATACTTTCATTTGCTCCAAACTCAATTATTCATTGCTCTGGTAACAAAGATATTGGTCCGAATATTAACTCGGCCTTTCCACATACACTTCTTTGGAATGAGAACAAAAGAAAACCAATGCTCTCCTGGCTAGCTTATCATTTTCCTTGGTCCATAAGCATGGAGTTTATTCCAAACCTCTGGTGCCTTCATTCTAATGTGCAAACAAATCCAGTTCACTCATCATACCTCTGATCATTGAAGTGAATTGCCCCCCTCTTCTCTGACATTGATTTTTAAATTCTCATCCTGTTTAAATCTCTGCACGAGCTGGCTGTCATGTCTGTAACTTCTTAGTCTTACAACTCTCCAAAATCTCAGCAATCCCTCTCAGCCACACTTGCTTCATCCCACTGTTAGCTGTACCTTCAGCCACCTGGGCTGCAAGTTCTAGAATTCCTTTCCCAAAACTTAGTCTCTTCATCTCTTAGGACACTACTTTAAACCTACTTCTTTCACAAAACTTTTAGTGAACTGGTTTAATTATTTTTTGGCTTAGTATCAAATATTTAAAATGACTACACTTTTGTGAAGCACCTTTGTTAGTTTTACTATGTAAAACACAAGTCCAAATTGTTGTAACATTACTTGGGATATTTGTTATGAGTATTATCCTGTCCTTATAGATATTAAGTATTTAAACTAGAATTATGATCTAGGGTCAGCATTAAAGAGCTTAAAAAGATACCAATCGCAATTGTTCCACAATTACTTATACAATATTAAATTTATGCATTAATTACACATGGCATATGAAATTTGAATTAGTAAATGCAAATCTGAATGTTTTACTACCATTTGCATTGGTTTTTGATCCTCTCTTGTATTGTCTTTGGGTGCATTCTTCACATAGCAGTTTATTTGCTCCAATGAGTTTTTCCATTTGGGTGAACTGACGTAAACAAGCCCCAACAGAACAGTCCTCTACAGTTAACTGCTCTCGGTCTGTAAGGGTGCAAAATGCTTTCTCTGGGTCCAGCCAGACCACCCGTTTGTCTTTTGTGGAAGTGAGCAGGTCATTTGTTTCAGAAGAGTTTTTATACTCTTCCAGAGTTAAAGTTATTTCTTCATGATTCACTATACACTCGTTCAAGTTCAATTTGTTCATGTTATTGATAATATTTTCTTCATCTTCACTGGAACAAAGTGCATTAAATTGGTTTTCATTCATCATGTTTGACTCAAATATATCTGAAGAGTCAAAGTTCTTTGAATTGTGGGACTGATCAGAGGGAGATTTCCAAGGCACAATTTCACCCTCCTCATCATCTATATCAGTGTTGACTTGGGTCAGTTCTTGAATACTTCCTTCCAGAGGTTCTTTTTGCATGGTTTCAAGATGATGGCCAGTAGAAAAGCTGTCCGAAGTACTCTGTTCTGGAGAAACAGTTTCCACAATGTTACTAGACTCCAGATATGTCTTGTTTTCTAAAGAGGAAGCATTTTTTCCAATTGGTACATCATCCAAAGAACATTTTTCAGCAGAGTTCTCCAAATCGAGTAGTTTTGCCTGATGCTTTTGCTGCTGACGTTGGTTCTACAAAGAAAGCAAAACATAGAAGAGGTAGTTTCATGAGGATCTAAATAAAAGAGCAGAAAACTTCACAAACCCAAGTGGCACTGCTCAGAACATCACGGCAACTATATTGACCTAGAATGTCAACCTAGTGGCAGTTTCCTTCTAATAGGGTGAAGTTAAGTAAAACAAATCTCCAGTATCAGCAAATTAGATGCTTCAATTCAAAAATGAAATACATTAGCTCAACTAAGATGTTTTCCCCCATAACAGTACAATATGTCAAACATACATAACGAGAACATTGAGATGAGAAGAGAAGATTAAAATGCAGGGCTGAGATTCCGACAGGGATAAGATGTTGCAATATAAGTTTAATAGACAAAACAAGTCATTGGCACTTGTTTTTTTTGAAATGTAAGTTAATTGCAGCCAGCTGAAATACTGATGGTTCGTCCTCCAATAGTGGAGGAAGATAGCCGGGTCAGAAGTAGAGATAGTCAACAAAGATGAATGGCTTTGAGATGACTACTCAGCATGCTAAAAACATACAAATTTGGAGTAGATTATTTAGCCTCTCAAGGCATGGAAAGAGGGGGAGAAGGCTGACCTGCGAAGTGTCCATAAAAAATAGGAGAGCTAAGTGGAGACCGCAGCTAACTGGTAGAGACAGCAAAAGCTGCAGATGCTGGAGCCAGAGATAACACAGTGTGGAGCTGGAGGAACACAGCAGGCCAGGCAGCATCAGAGGAGCAGGGAAGTTGACGTTTCAGGTCGGGA
>JAHRHZ010000031.1:10756720-10771039 GCA_024137785.1 Ginglymostoma cirratum
CCACAGATGCTGCCAGACCTGCTGAGCCTTTCCAGCAACTTTGTTTTTGTTCCTGATTTACAGCATCTGCAGTTATTTCGGTTTTTATTCCGATATAGGTGGCTGTTCAGAATAAACAGGGATGGAGCAAGTGGTGTAGACTGTACTTACAACATCATACGCAAATTAAAATAACACAATATTTACATTGATCAGATAACTAAACTGTGCAAATAATTTATTTTGACCCATTTCCAAATGGATAATGCACCACAGGTAAATATGAACTATTTAGATGCACTTAGTACTGTTCGCGGTATACTCTTAAAAACGTGCCTGGCGTATTGTATACCATTGCTGAATACTTACTTGCATTGCACTAAGTTCAGAAAAGGTTCACTGGATTGATTCCAGAGAAGAAGGGTTTGTCTTATGGTGAAAGATTGAGCAGATTAGACCTATACTCTCTGGAATTTAGAAGACAGGTATACAAGAGGGTACAGGGGATTGACAAAGTGGACGTAGAGAGGGTGTTTCCACATGTGGGGCAACCTATAATGAGAACTCATAGTTTTAGGATAAAGGGTAGCGGATTTAAAACAGAGATGAGCAGGAATTACTTCCCTCAATGGGTCATAAAAGTGTGGAATTCACTAACCTAGTGTGAGATAGATGCTTGCACATTGAGTAAATTTAAGGACGAGATAGACAGATTTTTAATTATAAGGGTTTGAAGGGTTATGGGGAATGGGCAAAAAGTTGAGTTGAGGCCAAAATGAGATCAACCATGAATGTATTAAATGGCACAGCAGGCTCAAGGGGATGAACTGCCAACCCTGCTCCTGGTTCTTATGTTACATTCCTATATAAAAGGCAAAAATTACCTCAAACTTCTCATTTAAAATAAACTCTCCCTCCCATAGAAATCCACTATCTCATACATGAATTCACCCATCATGGCACCCAGCTACATTTTAAACTAAGCTAATATATTTATTCTGAGGAAGGGTCACCGGACCCGAAACGTTAACTCTGTTTTCTCCTCCACAGATGCTGCCAGACCTGCTGAGCTTTTCCAGCAACTTTGTTTTTGTTCCTAATATATTTGCTTCTATTACACAGTTTAGGTGATTATTCAAAACATTTATCGCCATTTGAATATTGAAAGTTGTCCTGATATTTGTTTTTTCACTTTTCACTATTTATGATCCCACTTTCCTGGTTTACTTCGGTGTAACAAATAAATCAAACTCAGATTAATATAATGAGGTCATCCCTTAACTGTTTACTTGCTTGTATCATCAAATTTTATCTTTTCCCAGTCCATTCCGGATATCCCCTTCATGCTTAGAATCAGTTTGACTGCTCAAAGCACAAATTTTAATTTCAATGCTTTTTTTGTACCTGTCCAATTCCTGCACTTTTCAAGGTGTAAAAATCAAAACTAGTCACTAAATTTAAGGTGGAGTAACACTGTCCTGGCTATATATTCCAGCATCCTATTAGGTTTTATAAATTGCTCTGCCATATTGGCCAGGCAATGAAAGTTGAGCGTCACACCTAGTTTAAGTCACTATTAAGGTATGGCCCATGTATTTCGGCCGATGTAGAATACCTCACACTTATCGTGTTAATACGCTACTTCGTAAAGCTAGAACAAATCTTCGCAACTTATTGTTAAATGTAATTCTAATATGCATCCCTCAGCTCACTGTCACTCATCTGGTTTACATTTCAGTGTAATAGTTATAAACAGTTGCTGATAACCACTGCAGTACACTTACTTTGATCTCCTCAGTCCTCATTCCATCTAGTAGGTAACGAAGCAACTCCTGGCTATCCTGTTGCTGGAATCCTTTAAATCGCACAGCTCTAAGGAACACATTTGAAGAAAAACATGTAAATGGTCCATATTTACAAAACAGACATTCTTCTCACAATTCATCTCTTTTTATGTCTTTCAATAAAAAAAAACACTGATAGTGCAGTAAATAAGCATGACAACACTATTTTGGATTAAATTTTAAACCAAGGTTCTACCTGCCTTCTCAGGCATACTTACAAGTTTCTAAAGCAATTGTCAAAGAACAAAAAGTTCTCCTAGTATCCTGGCCCACACTTACCTTTCTTTAGTGTCATCTGTAGGTTATTTATTTCATTCCTTTCTACTTACTTGCTTGTTGGCAGCCACATTTCCTACAATGGTGACTACACTGCAACTCCTTAAGTTTTGTTTTAATGTGCTTTAGAATGCTGAGCTTATGAGAAGCTGCAAATTAAGGCAAGTATTTCTATTCATTTTACTGCTGTTTATAACTTAATTGTGAAAGAGATTTAATAAAATTACAGTGGAACGCTGTCGTTACTGAGAATCGTTATCAGGTCAAGATAGGCAATTTGCTAAAATACAAACCAGCAAAATTTTTTGCAAGCGAGTGTTTCAGGAAAACAATCACCTAGTCAATGTAAATTTTATTATAAAAAACTATTATTCACAAGTCGAACAGTGATAATTTCAAACTGTTATGTTTGTTCTGAAAATTCTGAAAAACACTGCAAGATGTTTTGGTCTGGTCATTATTGCCATCGTACTTACATACTGATGATTGGTGATACTCACTTTTTACAGACCTGAGCGAACAGCTCCTTCGGAGTGACAACATTCTTTTTGCTATCTTGGAAGTCAAGAAGAAATTGGCGCATTGCTGATGACAGTGGTCCTGGTTGATCAAGGTGAATCTCTAGCTGTCCCTGATAAAGTAAAATTCATGAAGCTCTAAAGTCAAAAGAAGTCATATTGGAGTAGAAGGGTTAGCTCTGCTTCAATTTCCATGGATGCTGCCAGATTGGCTGAGCATATCCAACACTTCCTGTTTTACACATCAGAAGCATCTGTAGTTCTTTCATTAAAATATTTTTGAGTCTAGGAGCAAACTTTTAAAAAATGGTATGAAGTATGTATCCCTTTGAGCTGTATTTACTTATAAGGTACATTAGGCCATTTCTAACAGTGTTGAGCTTTAGAAAATTTCTAACTTAAATATGAAGTCTGGAGTGAAGCAGGAGTTTAAAGATAAGAGAAGCTAATAGGCCAAAACATTTGTTTTTAATGAAAATGTATCAAATATGAGATTTTGAGATTAAAAGAATTAAAACCAAATAAGCAATTCTGGTGATAATTAGGTAATACCAACATCTGATCCTTTAGTGGGATGTACAACAGGATCTGGCTGGGCTCAGTTGATCTTTTCTGATTAAAGCCACTCGATTTTCATGATCCTTGTACAAATATGGTGAACTAGGAGCTGAAAAGCTACTACATAAAGTAATTTGGAAATCAAGCCTGAATTGCCAACAAACATAATTGTACAATTTTTAGATTTGCATTCAACTAAACATTGTGACTTTGCAACATTCTAACATCTTAAAAGAAAAGAAACTGAGCTGTAACTGAATGATCACCTCCAGCTAACAAACATTCTTTCTAAGATCAGAAGTTGCAATTCATCTTGTGCAAGGAGTTAAATATATTTTAATTTTTGTAGATACTTTGCCAATTCACAAGGAAATCTTACCAAACTTCTTTTTTGCTAGCTTTCCTGAAATATGCCATAAATGATGACAGTGTGCAACATGTTTGTTAGGCATCACTGAGACAGAGAATAAATGATTCAAAGCTTTAAAAGATACAAGGATAGAAAACCAACAAAAATTCAAAAAGATGGTGATATTTTGTATTATAATTCATTTATTACAATGGGTTAAACTCAACAGATCACAAAGTATAAACTGTAAGACTTCCAAGTAAGTCATCACCTACCAAATTTAAAGAATCAGGTGTCACAATTGTCAGTGTAGTTTCATTCATTTTTAACTGCTGAATCAACTCATGCAGTACGTAGGTCTGTGATAAGATCTGAATGAATAAAGAAAGATAAAGAAAGTCTGTTCCTTTCAATTGTTAGAAAATATTAAAAAAAAATTTAATAAAACAAAAACTCAGATAATGCTCAAACATTTCCATAAAAAGTCTTAAAACACAGCAGCACCGCGGAAGCAGGGATAGAAAGTACAAAATAGTATTTGGCTTCTGAGTAAATGACCACTTACAATTATAGACTTCAATTGCATGGAATCTCTAATAATGTTTTCCCATTAATACAATTTTAAGTCTGCAATTTAAATGGTCAACTAAATGGAAAACATAAGCCAGCTGGTTGATACATTGGGCTTTTAGATTGTCAGTGCAACACGCTGATACTTGATAATCACCTGCATGACAGCGTTAAAAAAACAAGTATTGCCGAGATTGCTGAGTCCTTTCACTGGTATCTGTTGGTTGATTTGCGCCGCAGACTTTCCTTTCTCAAGTTTCCCAGTTTCTGTAGTGTTATCCTCCTTTCCTTTATTTTTTTCATTTGTTTGAGCCATCATAGCTGAAATTAGAAATATAGGCAATTTAAACCAGATGCATCTTTGCTCCACACATTAACCATTTCCATCATCTATTATCACCACACCCACTACAAGAGTCTTAAGTTAATTGAATGCCACAGGTGCCAATTATACCTAGTGCACACATATACATTTCAGATGGCTTTTGTCAAATAAGCTGTCTATTTTTGTTCTGCAGACTTAGTGGAAAACTATAAATCATTTGTTAATTTGTACATTTGTACCCGTTTAGTCCATGGAGAACAGCAACTTCCAGCAGTCTGCAGTAACTGCAACTTAATACTCAGCAACATAGAAATAAGTTGTAGTAAATGACATTTATATTCATAAATGACAATTATATATTTATACAACAATTATTTAATTTGAACTACTTTCTGGTTAACTCACCTCCTTTTACACATTTGTCAGCTGTCTTTTTTTGGATATATGCTACAAATTGACCTAACTGGTCTTTGACTTCATAATGTATTTCGTCATCACACAAGTAGCACCTGTAACAAAATAGTGAAGTATTAAATCAAACTAAACTCAAATTATGTAAACATTTTATCTTAATTTACGACCTTTCTTTTCAATCTTTACTTTGTTACAGCAGTACTCTTTCTCTTTAAACACATGCTTATATAGCTGCTCTACAGCTCCACACCGCTGCACATTCCTATAATCAGAAGAATAAATTACCAGTTCTGCAAATTTTCCCCAAACCATTGTTAACACCACTTCATTACTACTATGCTTACAGCAAGGTCATACAACAATCTTTCTTAGCTTATATACCTTTGTGGGATTGTGGCTGGTGGAAAACAATTCTGAAGTTCAACATCTGACCTTGGTGATGGTGGTTGATCTCCACAAGATCCAGCCTTGTGCAGTTATTTTCCAGAAGGAATCAGACACTTCAAAAACCTTTCTAAGTGCTGGATTCTTCAGTTTTTCATAAGTACTAGGTTTCTGACAGTTTAAGGAGAGATTTTTCTGCTCCTGCATTGCTTAGTCAAGATCCCACAAACATTTTGCAATTCAGCATCAAAACCGATTCAAAAATAGATATAGCGCAGCACTATTTACAGGTCATAATGCATGAATATGCCACCATTCATGCAATGTTGAACCTACCATGCAGTCCAACAGTCCAAATTAAGAACCACACAATGTGGTTCTGAATGCTGCTTCTCATGATGTTTAAGGGCGTGTTGTTCTTCTGAGTTCCTTCCACAACCCTAAAAATACAAATCATTCACAGACATTTGTGGAATGCTGAAGAAAATCATCATGTACTACATCAAAGAAACAAAAAAAAAAATCACCTGGAAGTTTTCTCTGTATTACAGGTTGCATGCATATAACTTTAACTGAAATACTGTCACAAAGTAGAATTATGCATAAGAGTGCATGACAGCTCTCAACAATGGTAAAATTAAAAACGCAGGCACTACTAACCGCTCAAGATATCTAAACATTGATGTGATCCTTCAAGTTAAACTATTATGTTGAAATAACTAATAGATTGTGTTGAAAAACTAGTAACTTTACAAAATTACTCTATATAAGGTTCACCATGCTGCAACAGGGTTGTTAACAAACGTCAGTTGCTGAATACATTAACTTCCACACTGAAAACTTCAAATTTAACCAGGACAATTCTATAATGTAAATCTCAAAAATGAATATTTTGGTTATTCAGTAGCTCCTTAAACAATACAATTGTGCTGTGATACTCAAAATTACACTTGTTGCTATTGTTACGATTTAGAAGAATCCAATCTGTGACAGTTAGTTACCAGTTTAAACAGCATTAATTACACATATTGAATCTATTAATGCATTACTCAATTTATATGCAGTTTAATAAAACAAATTAATCATTTAACACAAAGTAATCAAAAAGCCACCTTTGTAGAAATGAACCTAAATTTCAGTACTCATATCACATTTAAAATATTGTGCTATAAACTACAAAAATGAACTAAACATGCAACGTATTTACAAAATTTCAAGTTACTTGGGCAACATGATTAAATTAAGAAAACTAATAGCCTGAAACAGATGGCTCAGAACACAAGTGGAATGAACTGCCAGGGGAAGTGGAAGATGCAGGTACAGTTACAACATTTAAAATTCATTTGGACAGGCAAATGAATGGGAAGGGTTCACAACGATACGGCCAAACACAGGCAATTAGGGCAATTTTAGTTTAGGAAACTTGGTAAGCATGGACGAATTGGGCTAAAGGGTCTATTTCTGTGCTGTGTATCTTTATAACTGTGACAAGTTTACATAGTTCTTAGGATACTTCACAGAGTAATATTTCAGTCAAACGGCAATTTACCTGATGCCCACATTTTAAGCATAACCAGACTGTTGGATGGTCATCAAGTTCATGTTTCTCCTCTGTTTTGGCATTCGTTTTGCAGTCTTCACAAACATTCCAACAGCGCTGATGTAACTGTTTCTTAATCTGGTTTAGATTCACTCCCTTACGAACATGTAAACATTGTGGCACTGTAATGAATTCAAAAACATAGCAAAATGTAGTTTAAGACATGTGAATTTGGTACTGAACTGCATGTGCTTCGTTATTGATTTCAATACACATTTCTGTTCTGAAGCAAATAGTGTAATGCAAGATGTAACGTGAATTGGTGCTGCAAGACCAACAACGTTCAACACAAGTACATGACGCAAAACATTAAACAAACGTGTTCTTACATTAGTTTGGAGTAATCCTAAGCATGGGCAGAAAGTTACAGCATTGCAGTGTCCTGCAGCGAATGGCAGAATTTATTAGAGTATCTTTATGTCGGATTGAGGAGGATACAGACTGATACTTGCAAATTCTCATTGAGTTCTTAATCTTTGCTAGGTGCAAGAAGAACTGAAAAAAAAAAAAATTGCTGGCCTGGATTTTGTGTGTTAAAGACAATTAAACCGTCAGTATCCGTTACTGTTACAAACTCTCAAACAGAGGGGAAGCATTCCTGCCAAATGTACACGTGCCATTAAACATGGACATTGCTACCAGTAATTGCCTGCTCCTCCGCTGGATGAACGTTCCCACAGCTGGAAATCTTAGAAATCACAAGAATTGATGTTAACTTCCATGTTTTATACCATGTGTCTCGTAAAAATCCCTGAAGCAATACCTTACTGAATAAGGTGTAACTTGTATTTTAAACAGCATACTTTATCATTATTACTGAACAATCGCTCAACCTGAAAGACGTATTTATATTTGTGGAATGTCAAACACCATCATGATGATGGAAACATTGACGTTCCTGCTCCTCAGATGCTGTCTGAGCAGCTGTGCTTTTCCAGCTTCACATTTATTGACTGCACCTTATAACAGCTGGTTACAGCACAATTTAAATAATCAAATGTACACAATCTGCTTATCTTGCTGTCTGGGTTTTAAGATGCAGAATGCAATTTGGAGCATTCAGGTAGTTTTTTTTTTAAAATCGATAATGCATGGCCTCACATTTTGTCCACAATTACATTTTCCCACATTTTGTCAGACAATAAAACATCTTCTACAAAGCACATTAATATTGACATCAATCTTAATTCAGGGATAGAAGCCTAAACCTCTGAAATACAAGCCTGTGGTTTCAAGTTCTTCTCCAAAAAAAAAGCTGATGCTTCAAGGTATTGTGGAAATGCTTCACTGTCAGAAGTGCCATCTGGTTATGAATTATTAAACCATTTCTCTTTTGTTTGTTCAGGTGGATATAAAAGATTCTATATGTTATCTGAAGAACAGGATTGTGCTCCCAATACTAATAGATTCCCTGGTTATTTCTTACATTGTAGGAGCTTGCTACACTTGAACCGGCAGATACTTCTGCCTGCAGTGACTACAATCCGAAAGTACCTCTTTGGCAGTGAAGTACTTTGGAGATGAGAAGGGTGCTACCAAAGTTCTTTTTGCTTTACAATCACCCTATGCTTTGTGAATTCATGTCACCGGTCACTGATATAGAGAGAATATATAGTGCAGATATCGTCAATTCGATCCAAACAGGCCAAACTGGTTATTATGCTCCATTGCATCTCTTTCCATCCTGCCTCATCTACCAGCATTATCTTCCATTTCCTTTGTTCTCATTATTAGATTGCTACCCATATACATCTATGCAATTTGCCTCAACTATTTCCTATAGTTCTACACTCCTATTTCCTAAGTTCCACATTCTCGCTCAGCTAGGAGTAAAGTTTTTTTCCTGAATTCCCTTGTATTTCTAGGAAACTCAATATTGACACAGTCTAGTTTTGCTCTTCTCTAAGTATAAATACTTTGGCTCTAATTTAAAACCCTTCCATAACGTTACAGGCCCCTCCGATGTCAATCTTCAGCCTTCTCTTTTCAAGAGATCAAGTACATTTCAGTACTGGTAAATCTCTCTTGCACTCTCCCAGTATTTCCATATCCTTTTCATAAAATAGGAAATAAAACTACACAGTACTCCAAGTATGGTTATACCGAGTAACCTTACAGGCTTTTAGGATAAAGTTTCTATTTCTCATTTCAAAAACTCAGTATTTAATTTGTATCCTTTAATTGCCTTATTAACCTATGCTGCAACCTTTATTGGATTTTTTATTTGTACTGCCAGATCCCTTTTCTGTTCTACCTCATTTAAATTCTTATTTCCTAAGTAATGTGTGACCTTTTTTTCTTTTTAAAACATAATACCTCATGCTTCATTATGTTGAAATTGGGCAATATCGTGTCACTCTGTAAAGTTATCAATGTCTTCTTGTAATTTGTTCCAATCTTCCTCAGCATTGACTCTTAATTTGGTGTTGTCCATAAATTTAGAAATCTTTTGTTTAGAAAGTTCTGTGGCCAGAGTACTAACTGTGATCACCTCGATCCTAGTTTTAAAATTGGTGTACAATGCATACTATCTATTGCACAAGGAAAGCACAATGATGTTGCCCTGTCTAATGTGGATGTCTCCAGAATCTGTTACATTCAGTTGTGTCCACCGACCAAGCAACAAGTTTATTACATAAAATACTCAATTCACTTTGAAACTCTACAGCTGTAACGAAAAGCAACTAAAGATGCCTTATATTGATGCCTATTTAGAAAACAGCAAATATTTATAGTAAAATAAACATTCTAGCCAAATGTAGCTTCAGGCCTTTGCAATTTTCTTTTTAACAATAACTATTTCGAGGTTTGATAATTGATTTATTTGACCTTAAATTACTTGAAACGTAGTTCCATGCACAAGAGAGATTTTACTAAAAAGAATTTTAAAAATTTGAAAAAAAAAATGCACTTTGTAGAATTTCAAGTTCATAGAACAGTCCAGCACAGGGCAGGCCATTTGGCCAATCATGCTTGTGACAGACCTTCCTTGCTGTTAAGCCTCATTTCACTTTACTACAATCTGTAACTGAAGTAGCATTTTCTTACCATAGCTATCAGAGGTCTCATCATTCTGTGGAGAATTCTGTCTCTCCTTTTTCTTTCCCATTTCAATGTTGCTGCTGCAATACTCAACTATAAAGTTTACAAAAACAGAAAGACAAATAAAAAATTAATCAGGTGTAAAACTGTGGTTTTATACAATAGCTTCAGAACAGATCTTGTAGCACAGTGGTAATGTCTCTCCCTCTAAGCTAGGAGGCCGAGCTTTAAGTCTGACCCGCCCAGGGTTGTGTCATAACATATCTGAACACGCTGATTAAAATGATATCTTCACTAACTTCAGGTTCATTGTGTTATCATGTTAAAAATAATTTCACAAACATGTACCACACAGAACACAAACAAAAGGTCTGCAAGAAAAAATGTTGAATATATCAGAATATTCAGCAGTGCACAAAATTCACATTCATGATTTCCTTCCCATCTCCCTCAAGTTATATTCTGTTGTGTTCCAAACCTCACTACATTAATCATTCATCTGAAGGAAAGAATCTCTCCCCGGTTTCTCACAAATTCACCCTTAAGCTCCTAACTCCTTCGGTGCATTATCTGTAGCTCAGAGATGGTATTTTTGCCTCCAAGTCAGAAGTTTGTCTCATCCCACGAACAAGAGCACAAAATCTACACTCGCATTTCCACGCAGTACTGAATTGTGCAAAATAAATCGATTGAACATGCAGTCTTAACGGAGATTCCATATGCCTCTTGGACGGATGCAAAAGATTCCAGATCACTGTTACAATTTACTTGCTGCCCTGACAAATATTCACATCTCAACCAACACAACAAAGAACAGATTGACAAAAAATTTTGTTCGTGGAACATAGAAACATAGAAGACCGGAGCAGAAGGAGGCCATTCGGCCCTTCCACCCTACTCTGCCATTCTTCATGATCATGGCTGATTGTCCAACTCAATAGTCTAATCCTGCTTTCTCTCCATAAACTTTGATCCCATTCTCCCCAAGTACTATATCTAGTCTCCTCTCGAATGGATTCAATGTTTCGGCATCAACTACTTCCTGTGGTAATGAATTCCACAGGCTCACCACTCTTTGGGTGAAGAAATGTCTCATCTCCGTACTAAATCGTCGACCCCAAATCCTCATTGTGACCCTTAGTTCTGGACACCCCCACCATCGGGAACATCCTCCCTGCATCTACCCTGTCCAATCCGATCAGAATTCTATAAGTCTCTATGAGTTTCCCCCCTCATTCATCTGAATTCCAGTGAAAACAATCCCAAGCTAGTCAATCTCTCCTCATACGTCAGACCCACCATACCTGGTAACAGCCTGGTAAACCTTCGCTGCACTCCCTTGAGAGCAAGAGCATCCTTCCTCAGCAAAGGATACCAAAACTGCAAACAATATTCCAGGTATGCTCTCACCAAGGCCCTGTACAAATGCAACAACAATGTTGTGTCCAAATGGTGTATTACGTTTCCTTCAACACTGACTATCACTTCAAACTTTTTGATTAGCTCCAAGGCAGATTGCAATACTTTTCAGGGTCTGCAAGATGTTTTATATATATGTAAATCTTTCTCTGGCTCTCAACCATGTCTAATACTATTGATTTGCAAAATTGTTCCTTTCTCTCTGCCTTTGATGCTCATTCCTAACAATTACTCATCTCCTTTCACTGCTTCCATTTGGAGCACAGAGGCATACTCCGAGTTCAGAAGAAAGAAAACTCTAGCTAACATAGAATACACGTTCTAGTTCACCAGATCTCACTTAATCTTGCAAGAAAGCTACCATACCATTCTGGAGAATTAATGTAACTAAAGACATTGAATAGGAGGAAGCAGACAATGAGAAATAGGTGTTTTGAAGAGACTCCTTTTCTCTGCAGAATATTGCCTCTTCAAAACACCTATTTCCTACTGTCTGCTTCCTCCTATTCAATAAAGTATTTTCATCTACAAGATTGAGAGTTGCTATGAAATGGACCTTACTACTTCTTCCCCCAGCTTTGCAGTCAGCTGTCTTGATGCTCTGCTATTCTGCTTTTTTTCGATCTCTCAATGCTACTGCGCCCTCTCTCAGTTCATCGACAAAAAGCTAAAGATTGGAATAACAGAAATATATGCCTTGTTGTACCATTTTGGGAGTATTTTAGATGATTGACTTTTGGTTCATTTGGATTTCGTTGGTCATATCAATTCACACTTAACTAATAATTTTATTGCATTCAAAGACATTCTACAAGGGTAGAAAATATTAGCAGGAATACAGGAGCAGTTCAGCAAACAATCACAGACAAGAAAACCTAAAGAATGCATACGACATCCAGTGAACTATTTTTAGAAGGCAAGAATGCAAACGTAAATGACTGTATTTCAAAAAAGCTGAGGTTTTTGGGAATACTTTTGCTGCTGGGAAAGATGAATTAAAAGCAAAAAGTGCAGATCTCGGAGGCATGTAAACTAAGCAATAAATGACGAGAGGAAACAAGATTGGGAAGAATTAGAGACCATGGCATCACCTAACAGGGAAATTGTCCAACTACGTTCAGAGGGTTGAGCAAACAGGACTTGAAAGGTCATTGGAAGATTAACTTTGGCGAAGCAGGGAGAGGAGATCTGGTTAAAGCTAAAGGAGTTGGACTTCAAACTTAAAGACACCATACCCATGGAGATTGCTTTCTCATGTGTGAGAGATGTGGGGTTTTCTGACATGCTAAGAAGTTAGAGGGCAATACCTTTTCTGTAGTTTAGCGAATTGGTTGCCCAATAAGAAATGTTTAGCCATGTTGATTTTATATTATCACAATAAACTCTCAAATCTATGTAATCCTTTTGTATTGTAACTGAAAAAATCATTTTTTAAAAATTAATGATCTGTCTGGGGATCAGAAGATGGAGCACAAACACTATTATTTTCCATAATCCCCCTACCTCCAAGAGTTCAACCTCAATCTACTTAGTTTTCGCAATAGATGAGCTCTTTTGCTATCATCTCTTCCTCCCTTCACCCCTCAGCTTCATTTTTGTCCTTTAAGACGCTGCTTAAAACGTTTGTCTTTCATCAAGACTTCTGCCCAAATATCTCAGGCGGCTCAGAATCATATTTGTTTTGGAATGCTTCCCATGAATTGCCTGCTAATTTATTATGTTAAAAGTAATCAAAAGAAGCAAAATGTACATTGCAGGAGGAGAATAAGGTCATAAAATTATAGAAAGATGAGACTTCAAATCAAATAAATCAGGAATCTGTCACATATTAGTTGAAACATGTGACTTCTTCTCCCCTCCTCCCTCCCACAGCGACCCTTCTCCTCCTATCTTCTCCCACACTCCCATTATGCCCTTACCCTATTCCCACCCACTCCCCAGGGCGCTTTCCCTATAAACCTGTTGTCCCTGTCCACGGGGGCCCTTCAACTATTCCACCCTCGTCCCCGTCCACGGGGCCCTTCAACTATTCCCCCCACCTCCTATTCCTCCCCCATCCACGGTAACCCTCCCCCCCTCTCCTATCCCTCCCCCCCTCTCCTATCCCTCCCCCATCCACAGGAGCCCTTCCCCACTCTCCTATACCTCCCCCGTCCAAGGGGTCCTTCAACTATTCCCCCCGTCTGCTATTCTTCCTCCCCCACTCCTATTCCTCCCCCCATCCACAGGGCTCTTCAACTATTTCCCCCCCCCCCTCCCCTGTCATCTCCATCCATGGGAGCCCTTCAACTATTCCCCCTCTCCTATCCCTCCACCATCCAAGGGAGCCCTTCAACTGTTCCCGCTCTCCTATCCCAGCCCCATCCAGGGAAGCCCTTCAACTATTCCTCCCCTCTCCTGTCCCTCCCCTATCCATGGGAGCCCTTCCCCTTCCATCCTATCCTTCGCTCCCACCACCACTCCTATTCCTCCCCCCATCCACGGAGCCCTTCAACTATTTCCCCACCCCTTTCACCCATCCGTGGGGACCTCCAACTATTCCCCCCTCTCTTCTATCCCTCCCCCCCCTCTTCTATCCCTCCCCGATCCACAGGAGCCCTGCCCACCCCCTCCTATCCCTCGCCCGTCCGCGCGAGCCCTTCCCCCGTCTCCTATTCCACTCCCATCCACACGAGCCCTTCCCCCCTCTCCTATTCCACCCCCCCATTCATGTTAGCCCTTCCACCCCCTCCTACTCCACCCCCACTCTCCTATTCCACCCCATCCACGCGAGCCCTTGACCTATTCCCCTCTCTCCTAATCCTCCCCTACACCTAATCATACCCACCCCATCCATCAGCCCCTTACCTGATCATACCCCAACCACATGGCATGCCCTATTTCCTTCGGTCCACCGCTCCACCCCACCCCACATCCACAGGGCCCTTCTCCCATACCCCCTGCAGTCCGGCCCCACCCCACCCCACCCACGGGGGCGTGCTCCTACCCCATACTCCCCCACCCCACCCACGGGGGCATGCTCCTATCCCATATGCCCCCAC
>JAHRHZ010000031.1:10771049-10787103 GCA_024137785.1 Ginglymostoma cirratum
ATGCCCCCACCCCACCCACGGGGGCATGCTCCTATCCCATATGCCCCAACCCCACCCACAGGGGCATGCTTCTATCCCATACTCCCCACCCCATCCAGGGGGGCATGCCCCTATCCCCACCACCACACACACGTCACGTCACGTCACGTCCCGTCCCGTCCCAAGGGCACTTCCCCTATCACTACCCTCCCCCCCCTCACACCTGGGGCTCTTCTCCTGTCAATCCCCACCCACAGAGCTCTTCCCTTATCGCCTATACCCTATCACCACCCCATCAATGGGGCATGCCCCTGCCATACCATCCCTCATCACAAAATCCCCATTCATGGGGCATGCCCCTATCCCATACGGCCCCCCCTAATCCATGGGGCCCTTCCCCTGTCATCACCCCCCGCCCACGTCCACGTGGCCTTTCCCCTGCCATCACCCCCACATCCACGGGGCCCTTCCCCTATCCCTTACCTATGGGGCCCTTTTCCTCCCTCTCCCCTTTCGGTGGTTGGTGGTCGGTGATCAGTGGGCGGGTGAGTAGCTCTCCCTCCTGGCGCCTGTTCTCTCCCCTGCGCCCTATTACCTGCCGGTCTCCGGTGAAGGCCGCTGCCTCGCGGGATCTCCAAGCTGGTCAGCAGCATGCACCATGGCGCATGCGCAACCGGTCGGTGCGGACGGTGTCCGGGAAGCGCCCGGAAGCAGCAGCGGTTCCGGGGGTCGAGAGGCGCGGGGACACAGGGATTCAATCAGGTACCGGACACTGCTCCATTTCATACAAAAATGGCTCATAACTGACCTGTCCGGCCATAGGCACGTATTATATTTATTTGGTATTCCATCCCCTCACTAAATTAGAACAAGTTTAATTTGCCCAGACATATTTACATTTAACTTCCATTTAAGTTAAGCTTTGACCAGGTCTTTTATAGTCGTCGTTGTGTTTATTTATGTGTGTAAATGCTTCATAAAATGTCATCTATGGTCCTGTACTCAGGTATTTAGGACTTTAATGGAGCATTTATACACATCGATCAAAGCTTTTGTTTCCTTCCGAAAGTACAATGATATTTTTTGACAAATGGCAAGAGAGACTGAAGAAAGTGCAACGACAATGGTGTCATATGTGATGGCAGTTCACTATTAAATACAGTATCAGATGTGTTCGTAAATTCGTTCAGCAATTTTTGAAGAACTAGAAAGCATAGGAAATGTAAAGTATTTAAATGGAGAGAAACCGCAGAATTCAGACACAGAAGAACCTGCTAGATGAATCACATAAAGCTTGAATTGGGGTACAACAAATGATTCAAGTCAAATTGAACTTTGATTGTCTGTTATTGCAAGGTGAATGGAATATACAAATAGGGAAGTGTTAACGCACTGCTGTGTTTAATGAGACCACAACAGAAGTACTCTGTACACTTTTGATCTTCCTACTTCAAGGATAGAATTGCATTAGAAACAGTTCATCAAATAGTTATTCAATGTATTACTGAGATGAATGGCCTGCCTTAAGAGGAAAGGTTGACCAGGTTGGGCCTTCACTTATTCGAGTTTGAGTGGTGATCATATTGAAATATGAAGGAACTTAATAGAGTGGATGCTACAAGGATGTTTCTACTAATGAGTAATACAAGAGTTTGGGGTGGGGGTGTGCAGGGGCAGACTGTTTAAGAGGAGGTCAGGACTGAGATGAAAATTTTTTTTCTCTTAAAGGTCAATAACTTGTTGATTTGCTTCTGTAGAGTAGGGAGTCTGGTACACTGAGTATATCTAAGGCTGAGTTAATAGCTTATTGATTGACAGGGGAGTCAACTGTTATGTGATCAGTCAAAAAAATGGAATTGAAGCCACATTCGGATCAGTCATGATCTTTACAAGTGGTGAAGAAGGCTCAAGGGACTGAATGGCTTGTTACTGCTCCTAAGCAGCTTTGATAACAATCTCTTCAGTTGAGCTTTTGAAAGGTGGAATGGCTGAAGCAATTCATAAAGACATTATTAGGATAGCTCTTTAAAAAAAAGCACCAGTTAAGCTTACCTTTAACTCTTCATCTTAGCTGTTGAACAAATGTTGATTGTAAATTTATCACAAAATCAGTCACTTTTCATCCACAAGCGTGATCTCCAAGCTGGAACAGGTCAATTTGTGAGAATGCAACAAAGAACTGTGGATGCTGGAAATCTGGAAAAAAAAAACAGAAATTGCAGAGAAACTCAGCAGGTCTGGCAGTGTCAGAACTATGCTGAAGAAGGGTCATTGGACTTGAAAAGTTAACTCTGTTCTTTGTCCCCACAGATACTGCCAGACCTACTGAGTCTGTCCAGCAATTTGTTTCAAGCTGCGAGAATTTTTTTTAGTTTTATGATTAAGCCAAAAGTCTCTCCCTTTTCATAGGAAAAAAAGTTTAGCAGCAGAAGTCGAGAGCAAATCTTCTGTTCCAACTAGTAACCAGCAGCAAACAACTTAGATTTATACAGCAATATGTCCTAAAGAACTTAACAAGAGTATTTTTAGCAAATCACAGAAAGAGATATCAGGTCCCATGACCAAACTCATAGTCAGAGACAGGTTTTAACGATCATCTTAAAGGAGGTTAGAATGGTTTAGGCAGGGAATTCCAGAGCTTAGGGCCTGGGGAGCTGAAAACACGGTGAAGCAGTTAAATAAAGTAAGAAATGAAGAAGAAGCCAAAATTGGAGGAATGCATTGATCATAAAGTTTGTGGAAATAATTGAAGTCTCAAGAAGAGGGTTTGAGTAATTGAATCGAGAGATCATGAAAGTGCAGATGAGCACATGTTAGAGTTGGGCAGTGTTGTGCAGCTACAAATTGGCAATTTTGGTGAAGGAGTAGAAGTACACTGAAGATACTTTGATAATATTGTTAGAATTGGACCATAATAGTAAGATGCATAGATCACTTTTATTCACTTGAGACGTGGGCCTTGCTGGCATCCATTGCACATCTCTAGTTGGCCTTAAGATGGTGGTGGTCAGCTGTCTTCTTGAACTGCTGCAGTTCATGTACTGTAGTTGGACTCACAATAGTTAGAGGTAATTCCAGGATTTTGACCCAGTGACACTCAAGGAATGGTAATATATTTCCAAGTCAGGGTCGTGAGTGGCTTGGAGGCAAACATGCAGGTGGTGTGGTTGTTAGCGGTTGGGGATTTGGAAGTACGGTCCAAGGATCTTTGGTGAATTTCTGCAGTGCAATGGTGGTGGAGTGACTGAATGCTTGTGGATGTGGCGCCTGTTTTGTCCTGGATTGTGTCAACCTTCTTGAGTTTTGTTGGAGCTGTGCTCATTTAGACAAGAGCGGAGTATTCTATCACACTCCTGACTCATGCCTTGTAGATTGTGGATAGGCTTTGAAAAGACATTTAGGTAGGTACATGAATAAGAAATGTTGGGAGGGATCTGGGCCAAGCGCAGGCAGGTGGAACGAGGGATTATGGTTGGCATGGACTGGTTGGACCGAAGGGTCTGTTTCCATGCTGTGTGGGTCTGTGACTTTATGACTCTAAGTCTGGAGGTGAGTTACTTGCTGTAGTATTCCTGGCATCTGACCTGTTTCTGTCGCCACTGTGTTTATCTGGCAAGGTCAGAAATCACACAACACCAGGTCATAGTCTAACAGGTTTATTTGAAATCACAAGCTTTTGGATCCTTGGTCCTTCTTCAGGTGTTAGTGAGAGAGGTAGTATCAGACACAGGATATATAAGTCAAACATCAAATGTTCACACCATTGATGAGGATGTACTAAACAAACCTAAGATGCTGTTAAATCTTTAATCAGTTAGAAGGTTTTAATTGATTAATATGTATATGTAAATCCCTGAATTTCTTTGAAGTCATGGTCCTGAGAGAACTAAAGAAGAGGTGACATTTTAGGTCAGACAATGCATGTTAGGTGTGAGGCCTTGGTTAGAATCAACGGTGAAGGACATTCGGCCTTGGATCTTCAGGTAAATGTTCTCCAAGGCAGACTTTGGGATACACAACAATGCAGAGTTGCAGAGGCTGATAGCCAAGTTTGATACACATGAGGACGGTCTCAACTAGGATCTTGGGTTCATGTCACACTACAGGTGACCCCACCACACTATACACTCTAACACTCACACCGATCTTCTCTCATACACACACTGCCTTTCTCTCTCCCACATGCACACACTCACTCACATTCTCTCCCTTTCCTTTACACACAGCCGTGTCTATGGGGTGAATTTGCAATTGCAGATATTTTGTTCAAAAAGCACACAATTTGTAGACAGTCATTCACTGTGGTGCTTTATAAATAAAACCAGTCTGACTCTAAACCAAAATACAAACCAATTCAAAACAAGGTCTCATACCTAACATGCATTGTCTAACCTAAAATGTCACCTTTTCTTTACACTGATAAAACCTTTAGTTCTCTTAGGACTGTGACTTGAAAAGAATTTGGGGATTAATTTGGTTAATCAATTAAAACCTTTTAACTGATTAAAGATGTAACAGCATCTTAGGTTTGTTTAGTACATCTTTGTAATGGTGTGAATCTTTGATCTTTTAGTTATAAATTGTACGTCTGATACTACCTCTCTCACTAACACCCGAAGAAGGACTGAGGCTCCGAAAGCTTGTGTTTTCAAATAAACCTGTTGGATTGTAACCTGGCGTTGTGTGATTTCTGACCATGTCCACCCTAGTCCAACACCGGCACCTCCACCTCATGTTTATCTGGCAAGTCCAGTTCAGTTTCTGGTCAATGGCAACCCGAAGATGTTGATAGTGCGGGATTCAGTGATGCTAACGCCATTGAATGTCAAAGGGAAGTGGTTATTTTCTGTCTTATTAGAGATGGTCATTGCCCTGCATTTTGGTGGCATGAATGCTACCTGCCACTTTTCAGCCCAAACCTACACTTGTTGCTGTAACTATGGTAAACTCAAAGTTGTAACAATGAGTCAGACATTACTGGTTTTACCATTCTGGCAGATAACTGTAAAGTATGAGCTGGAACATTCAGAACTGTTGCTGAGGTTTTACAATTGTCGTCCAGAAGAAAGAGCTTTGCCACAATTAACTTATTATTATCCCATCATAATTTTAAACATGTTGATTAAATCATTCCTCAACCTTAGAAGTGCAGGGAATACTAGTCACATATATGAAAAATGGCTGAATATTTCAACCTTTTAAACCCTGATATAATTCAGGTGAATCTGAACAACAGCCCTAACAAGGCCTGAGGTCCAGTGGCCAAAATAAAATGCTGTACTCCAGACAGGATTTGATGAAAGCTGTACAGCTGAAGTTTTATTTCCTCACTTATTTATTCTAGTGCTTTGAAATAAAAGGCCTTTCTGATTATTTTTTGTACCTATGTACTAGACTTGGTGATTTTGGGATGTAGACTCAGCTGTAGAAAGGCCATGGAAGCTAGAAATCCAATTAGTAATGACATTTCAGTGCACTAGGGTGTGAGTAATTTTATTGAATTAAGCTTGGGAGACTTCAAATTTTGTTACATTGCCAATTTGCTGCAGGTAATGAGCTTGATTATGCTTTAGATAAAATGAATGCACTTAGAAAATAACGTACTGTATTTCCAACGATGTCCTGACCATTTACTTACATGCAGTTACATCAGGAGTGAGGTAGCTCCACACAGGGACACCTCCATGCATATTATGGGAAAGTTTTGGAGAAATTTCCCTTGAGAAATGTAATATCACATTTACATAATTGACAATTGACAATTGATATGCAGAATGTTAACTTCCTTTTTTTATATTTTCAGTTGGGTTCTCACACTTTTCAAAGCCATACTTTGAAAAATGACCAGTCCTGCTAATGCCGAGGCCCAGCTATCTGAACTGGAACTACTGTTCAGCATGTTTCCAAATGAACTTTCAGTGGATGATCAATTGGCCCTAATAGATCTCAGAGACTATGTGCAGGGCAAGATTCTCATCCCACCAACCTCAAGACTGCAATACACAGTACGACTCCAGCTGGACACTCCTAATGTTGGTATTGGCCGTATTAGAATGATTTATGAAACGTACATCCTTTTGACTGCTTTCAATAATTATACATGTGAAGTAATTTCCTTTAATTTTTCATTACTTTTTTGTTATAGGTAGTTTGTGCATTATCTTGTTCCTTTCCTCCAAATTATCCAGCAGTGATACCAGAAATTTCAACAAGGTACAGTACAGGCATGAATGGATTCGTGTAACAGTTTATTTTAAGAAAAAGTCAAATCATCATGCTAATTGGCTGGTAGAAAAGAAACATTTTAAGCAAAACATTTTCAAATTATGTTGGTTAACCAGAAATTGTTTATAGATTCAGTTTCCGGTTCACTTGTTTGTGTTTGCCATAATTTACATTACAATAAATTTATTTTTATGAGGAACAGTTGAGATTTCATATGTCAATTAGTTTCTTCTCTTGTAGTTTCCCATACCTTGCTTTCCTGCACACGATGGAAGCTGCTATTATGGCCAAGAGGCAGCTACAAACTGTGTGGCTTGCTGTCCCACATTTTTATCCCCCAAAGGAGAAGTGCCATTACTCTGGTATTTTAAATATTCAGACCGATAGCAATGTTTAAAAAATCCAGTATAATGGCATTTTGAACGTGCACTGCGAGTGACCTAATTTGAAATTTGTGCTCGGCTCACTTAACGGGACTATATTATGGGATACTGTCGATGTTCCAGCAGCTAAACATTGATGTTCGTCTTCCACTTTTCCTTTAAAGAGTTGACCTCAGTAGTTGAGCAGTCTTGAAGACAGGTGTGTAGTATACATAATCCAAATAGGTTCAGCACTTAAATGCTCCTTTGGACATGTAGATCGTAGAACCCCTACAGTGCAGAAACAGGCCCTTCAGCCCATCAAGTCCACACAGACGCTCAGAGCATCCCACCCAGACCCATCCCCCTATAACCCACCTAATTTACACATACCTGAACACTATGGGCAATTTAGTATGTCCAATCCACCTACACTACGCATCTTTGGACTGTGGGAGGAAACTGGAGCACCTGGAGGAAATCCACGCAGACACAGGGAGAATGTGCAAACTCCACACAGACAGTTGCCTGAGGGTGGAATCGAACCCGGGTCCCCGGTGTTGTGAGGCAGCAGTGCTAGCTGCCGTCCCCTCCCCTCCCCTCGCCTCATTGGTTCTACTAATAGGAAAATGCTGATGGTTGCCACTCCAAGATTCCATCAGATCTGCCCATGTGATTATAATGGAAAACTTGGAGTTGCAGTTTTCCACTGTGTAGTGTAAGTGGTTTAGTTATTCCGAGGTAAACAATCGTACTCGTTAACGAGTAATTGCGAGTGATTGCCGATGACAATAAGTGGTTTATCATCATGGGAGCCAGTAAAACTATGGATGGTTTGAACAAAGCAAGAAGCTGCACGCCCTTAACATAAAACTGAAAGTGCCAAAAAGATTTAGTAAATCCATCAGCATCTCGAAACAGGTTGAAAAAGGTAAAATTTTGGGTGGAAATTCCATCATAAATTTTGATGAAAATATCCATATTCAAAATATTTACTACCATCTGTCTTACCAAATACCATTAGGCCTGCATTTTGTGCAATTATGGAACAAAGTATTTAAAAAGGAACATAATTCTTCAGAGCAGAGTTGAACAGATACTTTGACTGTTCTGTGTATAAGTACCGTAAACCAGATAACTCCAGTTTGAAGTAACTGATATTTTGTTTCCAGATCAGATGCTTTATACAGAACACAGCAAGCGCAATTAAATATGGACCTTCATGAGTATCTAAGACAAAACTGTTGTGGTGAGATTTGCATGTTGAATGCAATTGAATGGATCAAAGACCATGCAGCCAAATACATGAGTAAAGAAACTATTGCAACTGAAAACAAACAACCTGCTGGAACCAAAAACGTAACTTGTACTCGACTCTGGATCTACAGCCATCACATCTACAATAAAGAAAAGAGAAAGAACATTCTCGAGTGGGCAAAAGAACTTTCACTTACTGGGTTCAGTATGCCTGGCAAACCTGGTGTGATTTGCGTGGAAGGGCCACAGGATGCATGTGAAGAATACTGGGCAAGGTTCGACTTTGATTCATTATCGGCTGCATCAGAATAAGTACCATCAATAAATGCATGGTTTTAGGGCACAAAATTGTAATTATTGAATTTCCCACTGACAGGTCTGAAGCGATTTGTTTCTCCCTTCCATGCTGTTCCAGTTTGGGCCAACATTTTTCTAGTCTAGACTCTGTCGTGCTATTGGATTTTTGAATTTACACAACACAAATATTAGTAATATGTGTGGCTATGAACTTTTCTGTCTCCTGTTATACTTCCTTAACCCTACTTCCATTAAACAGCTGATGACGCACCCACCCCTCCTTGTCCCTGTGTTAATCCTACTCTCTCAATGGTTCTCTCTTTTTTTTATATCTGCTGTAATCGCCCTTCCACTTAAAAAAAAAAGCCTTTATCCAACTGTCCGTCCAAATTACTAGCTCACTGCAAATTTCCCGTTCCTCTCTAGAGCCTTTGAACATGTTGTCACGTCACAAAACCACACCCATCTTTCCATAAAGTCCATACTGAATCCTTCCAATTTGGTTTCCTTCCTTGTGCAGGACTGAAATACCTCTATTCACAAATGTGACAAATGACATCCTATCTGATTACAACAGTCAGCCAGATTATCATCTTCCAATTCCTGTCCACAGTTGTCTTGCTGAGTGCGACTTCTTTGACCTGATTCCATTAATTATCCAAGTATAGCCAGAGAATCACCTACAATGACATTTCCTCCTACTATCTATTCCTTGGCCCCTTCTGTCTCTCATTTCACGTTGCCCTCAGTGGCATCATTCAAAACTAGTGTAGTTTTCAATTATACATTGACAACACTTGACTACCTCACTGTCACAATTTTTGATCCCTCCACTGTTGGTAAGTTATCAGACTACTAATGTAACAAGCAGACATTTTTCCGCTTAAATATTGGAAAGATTGGAGCTGTTGATTTCAGCCCATGCTCCAAATTTCCCTAACTACCAACTCCAGTCCTCTCCTTGGCAACAGTCTGCGGCTAAATCAGTCTGTTCATAATCTTAGTGTCATATTTGACCCTGAGAAGACTTCTGAAGACACATTTGTGCCATCACTAAGACCACCTATTTCTACCTCCATAACATCACTCAACTTTGCCCCTGTCTTACCTCATTTCCTGCTGAATCTCTCCATGCCCTTGTTATCTCTGGATATGACTCTTGCCATGGCATTCCAGCCAAGTCTCCCATACTTTGCCCTCTGTAAATGAGAAGTGATTCAAACCTCTGATGACCATGTCTTATGACACACTGAGACCTTTTTGCCTAGTACCCTTGTGCTCATTGACTTATATTAACTCACTGTTGAGCAATGTCTCAATTGTAAAAATCTCAAGCTTGTTTTCAGAGACCCCATGGCCAAGCCTCTCCCTTTATCCAAAATCTCCTCCAGTTGAACAACACTTAGCTATTCCTACAGCCTTTCAGGATACTCGTACATCTCAATTTTAATTGTTTTGCCAGTGGTAGCCATGCATTTAATTGGCGAGCTGAATGCTCTGGAATTCCATCTCCCCACTCTCCCTCTTATCTTGCCTTCCTCCTTTTTTCAGTTTATTTTACTCCTTTCTATCTTCTGACTGAAGTTTTAATCTTTTGACTTAATATCTCCTAATGTGGCTTGGGGTGTCTTGTAATAATGCTCTTGTGCATCTTGGAATGTTTTATTACATTAACAGCACAATGTAAATATAAAACAAAAGTTCCGTAGAGTATTGCAGCACAAAAAGAGGCCTTACAGCTGCAGTGTCCATGACAGTCATCAAACATCTATCTGTTCTAATCTAGTTTTCTAGCACTTGTATTCCACAGAGTTTCAATTGCTAAATAGTTTTTAAATGTTGTAATGCTTCCTACTTCTCCCACCCTTTCAGGCAGTGAGTTCCAGATATCCACAACCCTCTCAGTGAACACGTCTCTCCTTAAATCTCTATAAACCTTCTGCCCTTACCTTAAATCTATGTCCTTAGTAATTGAACACTGTTGTGAAGGGAAAAGTTTGTTCCTATTGACCTATATACTTCCCTCATAATTCTGTACACCTCAATCAGATCCCCCCATCTTCTCTGCTCCAAGAAAAACAGCCCTAACCGATGCGACTCTCTAAATAGCTGAAACACTCGAGTATGGGCGACATTCTGGTGAATCTCTTCTGTACCCTCTCCAATGCAATCACACCCTTTGTATAGACTGCCAACCAGAACTGCACACAGTACTCCAGCTATGGCCTGAGCACCATTTTATAAGCTCCAACATGACATCCCAGATCTTGTATTCCATGCCTCAGCAATAAAGACAAATATCCCATATGCCTTCTTAACCACCCTGTCCATTTGTCCTCTTGCCTTTAACCTTATATTATGCGTTGTTTCAAAAATAATGTAATTGTGGGAAGTGGGCTTTGATGGCTGGCCCACATTTATTGCCTGTCTCTAATTGGCCTTGAGCAGGTGGTGGTAAACTGCCTTCTTGAACTGCTGCAGTCCATGTGCTGTAGGTATACCCATAATGCCATTTGGGAGAGAATTCCAGGATTTTGACCTAGTACACCAGACAACATTAAGCTAGTCCTACCACTTTTGTACTCCCTTGCCTTGTTAGACCTCCCAAAATGCATCACTTCACACTTCTCAGGTTTAAACTCCATCTGCCACTGTTCTGCACATCTGACCAGCCCATCTATATCTTCCTGCAGTCTAAAGTATTCCCCGTATTTACCACACCACCAATTTTTGTGTCATCTGCAAACATACTGATGAAACCTCATGTATTCACGACTAAATCATTAATGAACACTACAAATAGTAAAGGACCCAGCACCAAATCCTGCAGTCTGCTCTAGAGACAGGCTTCCAGTCAAAAAAACAACCTTTAGCCAGTACAGAGATAAAAGGTACTGCAGATGCTGGAGAATCCGAGATAACAAGCATGGGGCTGGATGAACACAGCAGGTCAATGCTCCTATGATGCTGCTTGACCTGCTGTGTTCATCCAGCCCCATGCTTGTTATCTTTAGCCAGTACACTCTGCCTTCTGCCACTAAGCCAATTTGAGATCCAATTTGACTATTTGCCCAGATTCCAAAGGCTGTTGGCTTCTTAACCAGTCTCCTACGTGATGCCTTGTTAAATGCTTTACTGAAGTCTCCTCATGAAATTTCACTCAAATATACATCTCTCCTTGACAAAACCGTGATGACTATCTTTGATTAATTATTGGCTTTTCAGGGAGATGAAAATTTTGCCTGTCAATTTTTCTCCAAAATTTTCCCTATTGTTGATGCTGGAGCTGCTGGCCTGTATTTCCATGATTTGTCCCTATCACTTCCTTGAATAATGGTACCAGAATAGCTGTCTTCCAAACCTCTGCTGTGTGCAGAAGGGATTTTAAAATTAATATTAAGGTCCTTCCAATCTTTTCTCTTGTTTCCCACAACAGTCTACAATACATCTCATCCAGTCCTGGGGATTTATCCAATTTTAAGCCTGCTAAAGCTGCAAATATTTCCTCGTGTTTGATGTTAATTTTGTTATCGCAGTCACCCTCCCTGATTACTGATACCATTATTCTCATATTTTATAGGTTTCCTTTTCTCCAGACCTTAGTCTGCTGCTTGGACCCTCAGCATTTGTCACTTGACTTTGACTAGAAACCTCTAACTAAACCCACAAGTCCTTTACTCATTTCTAGTGCAGATATCTGAACTATTTGGCCATACATGGTTATGCTACAATCCTCCCATTAATCAACAATGAAAGGTTATGAGAAAAAAAAGACAAATCTACCAGAATCGGTTTGATCTCTTTCTCCCTTCAGCTACCTATACACAGGACCATTCATGTCCCAGACAGCATGCTCTACTGTCTCAACAAGTACGCATTCCAAAGGGCTTTTCCTTATAACATATGTAGTCTAAGTAAAGTGGGGATGAGTGAATTAGTTAATTAATTGTAGGGGTAAAGGGCACAGTTGAAGTACTAAATGAGTTTTTCTTTTACTGAAAATGAGTCTGCTGATAATGTGGCAGTAAAGGAAGAAGTAGTCATAATAAAAGGCTGATAGAAAGGCGCTTGAAAGGTTCACAATTCTCAAAGTAGAACAGTCACTACAACTAGTGGAATTAATCTTCATTCACTGTGGGGAAATAAAATGGAAATTGAGGAGACTTTAACTACAGTCTTCTAATTTTCCTTAGATATAGGAGTGGTTTCAAAGCACTGGAGGTCTGTAAATGTTCTGCCCCATTCCAGAAAAAAATGTGAAGCATAAATCTGTTGAAATCAGATCAAGTCGGTCCAATGTCTGTGGCGGGAAACGTGACAGCCCTTAATCCAGAAGAAAGTAAATTGACACTTGGAAAATTAGGGACCAATAGTGAATCTCAGCAACAATTTAATAAAGGTGAAGAGTATTTGACTAACTTGCTGGCCTGAATTTTGAAACGTTCCCACAGCAGTAATACTAATAGTGGAAACTAAGTGGTGATATGCTAGATACAAACACTCCAAAACCACACCCTGTATTATGATGTACCAAGACTCATATCATGTGTTTCATCTCATTCTAACCTATTTTCATCACCTTCCAGAGCTAAACGGTTGACCTGGAAGAGGATTCTAATCCGCCACAGAGAAGATGCTACATTGGACATCACAAACAATGACACAGAGGCTTCAATGCAAATGTTTCGCAAATTTACTGATTTTGAAGAAAAAGTATTTGATGTACGTGGTACCAAGGGAAATCATATGGATCTGGGACAACTGTACCAATTTTTAAATGAAAAGGAATGTGGAGATGTTTTTCAATTGTACTTTGGTGTTGAAGGAAGAACGTTGTAAATTATTTGTGCATTCGCAACATTCTATATTTATAACATGAAAACAATTGTTTAAATGTACCATGATATGCTGTGACTGTTATCCAATTAAATATTACAACCTAGCATCCTAACCAGCTACAAACATTAGAAGTCTGGTTACATTTATTAAAAATCCTCAGTTTTGAATCATCAGTTACAGCAGAGAAGGATGGCCATTCAGCCTGTTGTGCCTTTGCCAGCTCTCTTGAGATGATAACTTTATTCAATTGATTTATTCAACTAGCTACTTAATGTTTTTGATTGTACTGTATGTTGCTTTTATTTGTTTTGTATTAATTTAGCAATCTTATGATTCCAATCTTTAATCTATGATTATACATATCTAGTCATGGTTATGGTAGACGTTTGGTTAATTAATCAATGCCAGAGAAAAAGCTACACATATTGAAAACACTAACTGTAGTTTCTACCAATGATAACCTCTCAAAAAACAAAGTTAAATTAATCAATTGTGATAATTTGCAAAACCATTTAGCAGTAATATCTTCAATTAATTTATATTGAGGACAGTAATATTCTGAATGGTAATGATTGGAAAAGAAGCTGTAATGATCATAGCAAGTCTTTTAGATTCATCACCTAGAATACTTGATTAGGTTAAGAGGCTTGCTATACTTATTGTGTTTCAAAAAAGCCTTTTTTTTAGTTACCAACAATTCAACATATGGCCCATTATCATAAACTGCTTGGAGAAGATACATATTAAAAAACTGATTATATTCAAATTGTTGTTTGAATATAATGTTGAGCTCCCATAACTTACAGGGCGACAGAGCAAGAGCTGGAAAGTGGTATTAGGCTAGATAAATCTTTTTCACCTAGTTTAGACATAGTGGGCTGAATGTCCTCCTGAAACATCAACATAACATCCACAGGTATTTCCAGAAGTTTCTGTGCCATAAATTTTCTATATTTCTATATAGAAACTTTTTGTAATAAATGCAATGCTGAATTTTCTTTTTGCATTCTCAAGAATAATTTGTTTCAATAGACTGTGTTTGTTGAGTGCTTCCAGCAACCCGAACCCTTCAATCTGTCTTTTCTTCTCCTCATAATTATTTGTCTGAACACACCTTTCAATTCCCAATCTTTACCTCCCACTCATTTTGGTGGGTTGGTTAGCTCAGTTGGCTGAATGGCTAGTTTATGATACCGAAGCACGGGTTCAATTCCTGTCTGGGCTGATGTTACCGTGAAGGACTGTCCTTTTCAATCTCACCCCTTGCCTGAGCTGTGGTGACTCTCAGATTAAACTCAACACCACTTGACTCTAATAAGAGAGTTACCCATGTCTTCTTGACTTTATTATTTAATTGCCAGGCTTTGATTATCCGCCAACAACTCCAAAATGTTTCTTAGGTGTCAGTTTCAGCAAGCGCCAACAGACCCTGGCTGTAGACTTCGACTGCTGGCTTTCTTGCTACCAGGTCAGTTTGTTAATGTGTCCGGTTGCCAGGTGGGAAATGGTTTTAAAAAATGATAATGAAGTCTCACCATTAAATTCAGAGGAATATTCCCAAATAGGTTTCCTATTGTGCTACGGTGCATCCCTATTCCCTTAGATTTCAGTGTCTTTGTCAGAAATGGATGGATTCTGGAAGGATAGAGTTTTGATGACTTTCCTGCTACAGTAATCACCTGGTTACTTCAATTGCAATGCTAATGGTTCAAGAACTTAAAAGCAAAACAAATCACTTTTCTAAGTGCCCAGTTTTCACCACAAAGACGAGAACAAGAGCAGCTTGCATTTACTATAAATAGATTAAAAATAAACTACAATATAATTTTCATAAAATGTCAAATGGGAAATACCCTTGTTTTTTTAAAACTCAGAGTAAATGGATTCATTGTGAGCTAGTCTTCTGACATTTTAGAATTGAGCCTTGTTTTGAAGTATGTTTCATGACTGAAGTGTATAAGCTTGTGGAGTTATGTTGGGCTTGGGATGGTTAGGGTAAAATTAATTGTTTGGTCCAGGCCTCTCAGTTGGGACCATTATTGTTATTAATTTGTTCAAACGACCTGGATTCAGAAACTGATAAGGAAGTGGGCAAATATGCAAAGGATATCAAAGTTCAAGAAGCAGTAGAATCTGAGACGTTACCTCAGAAAATGCAGAAATGAGTTGGGAAAATGAAATAAGCAATAAACTGGCAAATAGATTTTAATGAACACCAAAACAGCTGTGGATGCTATACATCAGAAACAAGACAGAAATTGCTGAAAAAGCTCAGCAGGTCTGGTATCATTTGTGAAGAGAAACCAGAGTTAACATTTCAGGGCCAGTGACTCTCAGAATTGAGGAAGGGTCACTGGACCCAAAACGTTAAACTCTGATTTCACAGATGTTGCCAGACTTGCTGAGCTTTTCCAGCAATTTCTGAATACAATTTAACACAGTCAACCATAAAATATTTCACATGGGAAGTAAAGTAAGCCATATTCCAGGAATGATCTTGAGACAGGTATTGCTGATACCAAAACACACTCAACATGAGCAATTAATGCAGAGCCCTTCCAGAACAGAATGCTACATTACTTAGCCAAAAATCATCTGAAGAATTAGTGCTCCATCTTTTAGCATTCTAGATGGATCACACTTAGGAAGACTGTTTCCATTTTCTGGTCATCATTTCATACATTTTGATATTGGAGGCAGTGCAGAGGAGAACTTTGTGGCATGAAAAGGAGGTGGCTAAGGAGTGAATTTTTCACAGGCAACAAGATAGCTCACAGAACAAACTGTAAAAAAGCAAACTAAATTTAAATTAAATTCACATTGTTGTATCACCAAATGTGTACTTATCAGTGAGAACAGAATTAGAACTGCACTCTTAACAAGGCACCAAATACTTAAGCAGAGGCGAGATTTTCTTTGCAAGAAAGTCACAACATCCGATATAAGAGATAAAAGGTACTGCAGATGCTGGAGAATCCGCGAATAACAAGCATGGGGCTGGATGAACACAGCAGGTCAAGCAGCATCATAGGAGCAGGAAAACTTGACGTTTCGGGCCTAAACCCTCTGATGAAGGGTTTAGGCCCGAAACGTCA
>JAHRHZ010000031.1:10792103-10805936 GCA_024137785.1 Ginglymostoma cirratum
ATGCTGCTTGGCCTGCTGTGTTCATCCAGCTCTACGCCTTGTTATCTAAGCTTTAGGAGTTGCCTGGGAAGGCACAATGAATCACGTGAGGAGGCATTGGTATTGATGGAGGAGTGGACCAGGTGTCACAAAGGAAGCAATCTGGTTGGTCTGCTGACAGTGGAGGGGAGGAGATGAGGTTTGATTGTCGTGACCTCCTGAAGATGATGGAAAAGGCAGAGATTGGTCCTTTGAATGTTTAGGTTGGCGGGGTGGAAAATGTAAACAAGGAGAACCTGGAGACAGTCCAGAGAAAATTCACTAAGTTGGTCCTGGGCATGGAGGGATTGTCTCATGAGGAGAGTTTACGTAAGTTTAGCTTGTACGCATTGAAGTTTTAGAAGGATGAGATTTCACCTTATTGAAACATGCAAGTTTCTTAGGAGACTTGACAGGATACATTTACAAAGGTTGTTTCCCATTGTAGGAGTATCGAGGACCAGAGGGCATAGTCAGGCATTACCAATTTAAGACACAGATGAGGAAATGGAGTCCTATTGCCATCCTGATGGGGGATGGATATGTAGAGGGATTGCGTGCCATGATGAAGAGGAGGTAGTGAGGCCAGGAAACTGGAAATTGTGGGGTCAACATAATGTATTAGAAGAAACATGTGTAAGTGGGAAGAGACTGGATGAGGTCACAAAAATAGAGTCAATGTGGAAAGAAACAAGTTTAATGAGGCAGGAGTAGACTGAAATAATGGATCTACCAGGGTGGTCCTGTTTGGTGCAAAAACAGAATATCCTGGAAAATATCAGCAGGTGTGGCAGCATCTGCGGAGAAATCAGAATTAACATCTTGGGTCCAGTGACCGTTCTTCAGAACTGATGGTAGCCAGGAAGAGGAAAGTTTTTATACAGAAGATAGGGTAGGGGAGAGGGGAGTAAACAATAGGTGCAGATAGAGCCCAAAGAGAGTGAAAAACAGTTAGACAGACAAAGGAGTGGTTGGAAGTCAGTCTGGCTGAATGAATAGCTGGTAATAGGGAGTGTGGGGATGGGGGAAAGAACAGGGAAAGGTGCTCAAGCCCTAAAGTTGTTGCTATTAAGTCCAGAAGGCTGCAGAGATTCTAGACTAGATTCTAGTCTACTGTGTTTGATCACAATGTTGTCACCTGTACTTCGGGGAAACAAAGCGCAGATTGGGTGATCACTTCACAGAACACCTACATTCTGCCTGCAAGAAAATCCCTGAGCTTCCAGTTGCCTGCCCCTTCAACACTCCACCATGTTCTCTGGCCAACGTCTCTGTCTGAGGCTCGCTGCAGTGCTCCAGCAAAGCTCAATGCAAGCTGGAAGAACAGCACCTAAATTTCCACTTTTGCAGCCTTCAGCTCTTAATATTGAGTTCAGCAATTTTAGGGCTTGAGCACAGGGTGACAGGATATACTGAGTAGAGGAGCAGAGACATGAAGGCAGCGTTTTCAGTCTTGTGATGCTAACATTTCTGTACCAGGCCTGGTGCAGTGCCCCAGTGAAGCCTGACACAAGCTGGAGGAACAATGCCTGATTTTTCAGTTTAACCACTTGATAGCCTTCAAGACTCAATGTTGAGCTGAGCAAATTCACAGCATGAAAACAGTCTTCATTCTGATTACCCTCCTACCACCATAATATCTCCTGCCCTCCACCTCATGCTGTCTTGTTTGCTTTCAGTAGAACTGATTTATTTTCTTCTTTTAACATCTACCATTAATACTGTGAACAGCTGTTCTTCATATATGTCATACCTGCGCCCCCATTAACATTCCTTTTGCCTTTTACTCTGGACAGCTTCACCATTTCTTCATCTGCCTTTGTCCTGAGCAGAAAAGAAATATTTCCAGCCCTCTTCAATTTAGAGTAAGTGTCATACTGGAGTTGAGAAGCATTAACTCAGTTCTCTATCCGTAGCTGCTGCCAGACCAGCTGAGTTTCTCCAGCATTACTTGTTTTTATTTTACATCTTCAGCATCCACAGTACTTTGCTTTTATTCCTGTATTTCTGGTGTTTGCTAAGCCTGCACATTCACACAACCTTGTGCTGCAATAAAAGTCATCTCCTTTTACAAATGGTGCTTGGATTCTACTGAAGAATTGCATAGAAACAAAATTGGTTAGACACCTCTTGCGTAATTGCTATATACAGATCTTACGGGTGTAATGCCCCAAAACCAGAAAATAGTTGTGGAACATTGCTATATCTTTTTGTTTTTCAGTGTACCTGTTTTCCGTCTTGAAACCTTCCACATAGATCCTCATAGACATAATTATTTCTGCTGATTTCTTTACCACTTTCTGCTTCCAAGGCATACGAGTTTTCTGGATGCTAACACTTGCGTGCTGAACAATTCCAACATTTGTCTGCACTGCAGTCCATTTATTTGTGGATGGTTTTTGTTAAAATTGCCCAACTTCCTTCCACGCTACAAACCTTCGGCTTGGTAGTAGCCCTCCTTTTCTCTACTGTCTGGAGAAATTATATCCTGTATTTATAGAATCTCAGATTGCGAACTTGATTGTGCAAAATGTTTCTAAGGCTTAGTGCCACTAGCATTATCGTTGAAACTTTTTGGTGATTCTGTGCGCTACAAATGTTGATGTAGTTTCATTGCAACTTTTTTTTTGTGTTCTCCAGCTGTTTCTCCCCAAGTCAAAATCAGATACCATGCAGTCCTCATTTGACTTCCAAGGAAGTTTGCATAAATTACTTTGAAATGCTTTTTTTTTTTTTTTTGCAGCCATCTAGCAGTGGTAAAGCAGCTGAGCTGCTGGCTAAAGACAAGGGAACAGTTCCAGGCTTCATTGGATTTGGAGCCAGCCAGAATGAACTGGGTTATGTTCCTGCAGTCCAAGGATTTGAAGAAGTGGATAGTTTGGTGGATGCTGACTTTCGATTGGTTCTACGCAAAATGTCGAAACGAGATGCAACAACAAAATTAAAAGTATGTTTTGCTGTCATTTTCAGCAGAAGCTCATTTTTGTAGTTGAATTCATTGTTGGGGAAATTGACTTTGTAAGCCGATCTGTAACATTGTGTTTGCGGCTGCAGATCAGAAACCTCTTACGGGGGATGGTAGTGGAGTAAGAGAATCTGCCTCTGTTTCCACCACTTCTGTGGGGCATCAATGTGGATTTCACAAGCTTCAAAATCTCCCCTCCCCCAACCGCATCCCAAAACCAGCCTAGCTCATCTCCACCTCCCTAACCTGTTTTACCTCTCACCTCAAGCCACACCCCCATCTCCTATCTACTAACATCATCCTGCCTCCTTGACCTGTCCGTCCTCCCTGGACTGACCTATCTCCTCCCTACCCCCCTACCTACACTCACCTTTACTGGCTCCATCCGCGCCTCTTCGACTTGTCTGCCTCCTCTCCACCTATCCTCTCCTCTATCCATCTTCTATCCGCCTCCCCCTCTCTCCCTATTTATTTCAGAACCCTCTTCCCCTCCCCCATTTCTGATGAAGGGTCTAGGCCCGAAACGTCAAGTTTTCCTGCTCCGATGATGCTGTTTGGCCTGCTGTGTTCATCCAGCCCCATGCTTGTTACTTCTGTGCTAATGCTTTGTTTTATGAGGAGAGCAGTCAATTCAACTGAGTCTATTAATAACTGTTATTACAGACAGAATTTATCTGTTCCCTTTTACTGTCCATGATCAGAATATTTGTTTATACATAAGAAGCATATGTTTTCTTGCCCTCCATTTGAGTGTTCCAACTAAATTATCCGTCTGAAAGCATTTTAGGTTTTAGGGTAAGTTACTACTTCTCCCTCATTCATCCTGAAAATAATGTGGTATACCTCTTTGGCGAGAAGAAGGCTAAGAGTAGATCTGATTGAGGTTTTCAAAATCATGAGTAGGCTAGACAGAGTAGATAGAGTGGAGCTATTTTGGCTTGGTAAAAGATACAAGAATGAGAGGGCATGGATTTAAAATTATGTGCAAATGAAGCAAGGATGATATGCAGAAAAACTCTTTCAGGCAGTGAGTTGTTAGGGTATGGAATGTTCTACCTGGAAGTGTAATGGAAGTGAGTTCAAATGAAACATACAAGACAGTATTGGATTTTTTGGATAGAATAGTTCACAGAGATAAAGGTGAGAAGGCTGGAGATTGGCACTAAGTAATAGAGCTGGCGCAGGCACAATAGACTGAATGCCCTCCTTCTACTCAGTAATAATTGCGTGTTTCTGTGATTTCAGTTGCTTGGCATGTCGTCCATACGTGCTTACACACAATCAGTGTAGGTACTGATCAGGGTAAACCATGATTGCATCCTGATTTCCTTTGTGGCAGGCAGGTAGTTTCTTAGATGACATTGAAGTTTTAAAGTTGAATTGAAGGTCTGTTGAAGCAAAGAATTCTTAGTTAGGTACAAAGCTTCCTGTAGTTGAATTTCCAGGAGGATGGATCTCAGATGAACTTGAAAATTGCAATAGTTTTGAAGCAGTCCTTCGCTCAGCTCGGATCTCCCGCTTTGAAGGTATTGTTGATTATTACCTTCATGGTTTGGATGACTTTCAGTGAATTCATTGGCTTTGTTTGAGGGAATTGTATTTGCAAACTCTGTTTTTTGCTCCTATTAAAAGCAGACAACAAAATTGTTCCCTCATCGTGTGACTTCCACACGTTTAAAGTTCTTTTTTCCCCAAACATGGGATTGTTCGTATGTTGATTGAAATTGTCCTGTTTAGGTTTGTTTTGACACCTTGAGAGCTTGAGGCAGTCAAGGTCTTTTGTTGGATAACCCATTTAATTTGACAAGATCCTTTTGGATTAGCTTCAGGAAAGCACATAGATTCAGCATCAGTGTAGATTTTCTTTATTTCCAAGTCATTTCAATCCACAAAAGGAGTCAGATGACCCTTGGATGGCCATCTTTTGTTTAATATTTCAACAAAGATCTGTAGTTCGGGTTGCAATTGGAGCTGTTGGTTGGTTCACCGAGCTGACTTGTTTTCATGCAAACGTTTCATCTCCCTTCTAGGTGACGTTGTTAGTACTGTGTAGCCTCCGTTGAAGCGCTGTTGTTCTGTCCCGGTCCGAATTTATATGGACCAGTCTGTCAGGGTGGGCAGTCTTGTTTCCAGTTTTGTTCCCCAGCTACATACCACTATGGTACAAAACCAGAAACAAGATTGCCCACCATGGCAGACCAGACCATATAAAGTCAGACTGGGACAGAACAACAGAGGCTACACAGCGTTGATGATGTTATGTAGATGGAAGACGAAACGTTTGTATGAAAATTAGTCAGCTCGGCGAACCAACCAACAACTCTGGCCATCTTTTGTGTTCAGTTTTAATTTTTCAAGATTTATTTTGAAGTTCAGATTCCTCTAGGACACTATACTACCAGGATAGTGATATGAACAAGAATCACTGGGGAGGCGATGACCTAGTGGTATTATCGCTGGATTGTTAATCCAGAGACTAGACAACATTCTGGGGACCCAGGTTCAAATCCTGCCATGACAGGTGGTGGATTTTGAATTCAGTAAATATCTAGAATTAAGAATCTAATTATGACCGTGAATCCATTGTTGGTTGTTGGAAAAACCCATCTGGTTCACTAATGTCCTTGAGAGAAGGAAATTGCCATCCTTACCTGGTCTGGCCTTCATGTGACTCCAGACCCACAGCAATGTGATTGACTCTTAACTGCCTCTGGGCAATAAATGCTGCCTAGCCAGCGACGCCCTCATCCCATGAATGAATAAAGAAGAAAAAAAGTTTAACTCATTCCTTATTGTGGTTGTGTTGGAAGTATTATCCCAAGCAAGTGTTTTGGAATTTGGGCTCTTGTATTTTGATTGAGAGTTTTGTTTTGTGTATCTCAGTACCTTTATTTTTAATAGTTGGTAAGTGTTTTGTAATAAAACTTCAATTTTAAATTGACCAACACTTATAAAGAAAATAATATTTGAGAGAAATTAGATGCTTTTATTGACAAATGTTGTTTTAATTGCAAATGAAATGTTATAATTTTTCTTATTTGTTTTCAATAAATTATATCAACAAAATGAATACTGTGCCCTGTATTCAATTGTAAAAATTCAGTATGCTGAATTTTGATTAACTAAACACCACGGTTTCTAACATGTTTGAAACATCCCAGTCTTGCCATCCTGTTATGATCCAATAGACCAAAATATTTTTAAAAAGGAGTTCAAACTTTCAATTAGTAACCGAAAGGCTGACACTTCAAGGTTTCATATATTAAGATGTTTATTGTAACAGACTCAAAATACGATTGAGTAAATGCTACCTTTGTAAACAGCTTGCATTTCAATCTGCAGAGTGGAATACCCTTCCTTCTTTCAGTTTGGCTGAAAGAACATTCTTCACAGGCATGCTTTACAACATCCTTTATGTCGACATGCAATTTTCTAAGATTTATTCCGAAATGGTTCTTGGCTCCCAGAGCTGGTAATTTACAATCTTAGTCTTTGACAGTGAGGTGACTCTTTCAGCTTTGTTTTAATCCCTTCTGATTTTGGTCTTTTCAATGTAAACACAAGCTTCTACCTGTACTCTTGCATAATGAGCCATTAGGTCATTTTTGTCCTCTAGTTACTCCTTTGCACCTGATCCAAGTAAACTTAAAAAGTGATGTTCTCACTAAGCCTGGCTTTTTCCACATCCTTTCTCTTGACCATGTGAATCATATGGGCCTTGTATCAAGGCAGAAATGCTAATTATCTATGAATGATAGCTCAACTCCCTTTTATCTTCAGGCTAAAATGGCAGTTAAAATAAACTGCTAGTGATCTAACATTCTCAACATCCTTTTGGGACTTTGGAAACTCATAGACTCTGCTGTTAACACACAGGTTGTCTACAATTGTCTCCAAGTCTAAATAACTTGGCACTTTTTTCCCAGTAAAATAATCTAAGTGTTCCTTTGTTAACAATCAAAGCACCAGGCTCACTGTCAGGCAGATGTCTGAACAGGTCATGAGGCCCCTTTTTATTTGACTCTAAATCTAAAACTATTACTATTTTTGACATTTCTTTGTGTGACTGAAGCTAGTTATATGACCCTCTCTTCCCCCACTCCTCTTGTTCTCCTCCACCCCCATCTTCCTAAATAAACAATCTTGGAAAAAGCAAAGACTTCAGTGCAACCTCATTGTGATCACTGGACTACCAAGCATAATTAATAGTATTGATTAAAATTGAGAAGAAACAAAGCTAAATCTGAGCATAGTGCAATAACAAAACTACATGTTTCAGAGTATTGATGATGCTCTGTGATTGAAGGTAGCCTGTGATTTTCGTCTTGTCTCTTATAAATTTGTTGTCGTAATAAGTGTTTCTGTATATTCCTGCCGTAGGAGTTTGCATACGCTTAACTCTACACCTATTACAAAACTGTACAAATCACTTGGCAATAATGCCAATACTAATACTTTTTTGTGTAGTGAATATTAGTTACTGTTCTAGCATACTGAATTTTGAGATTCTTACTGATGTAGATTATTCTGATGTCAAAAGTGAAATCCAAACAACTATAAAAGAGAAAAGATGTTTGACATTATTTGCAAAGGTGCTATCAAACTAATACATAGTTAATACATTTTTTAAAAACTTTGGTCAATATTGCATGTGGTCTGCACAGTGGTCACCCAGTCCGCATTGGTGTCTGTCTTCCAGATTTTGAGCAGAGCATAGATGATGCTATAGTAAAAGAACCACTGCAGAGTTAAGCTGCTGGGGATATGGACAGTGAGAGGAACTAAATGAGCTAATACTGCATCTCCTGAGTATGTATGGAAAGGGGAAGTGATGTTGGGTTTGAGGGATAGTCAGGTCTTTGTGTAGGAAATGTTTCTTCCCTTGTGCTGAAAGGAGATATGCGGGGAAGGTGGGTTTTCGTGACGGCAATACATGGAAGTTGGTTGAATTGGAGGAAAATTATTCATTGATTACGCAAGATGAAAAAGTGGAAGGTGAGGATAAGCACTATCAGTGTTATCGGAGCGGAGAGAAGGAGTGAGAGCAGAAATATGTGAAATAGAATGGACAACTGAGAGCCCTGTCAGCCATAGTGTAGGAGGAGATCCCTTGGTTGAGGGAAAAAGGAATGCATAACAAAAGACACGGTATGCAATGTTGCATCGTCAGAATAGATGTAAGTGGGAGAATGAAATGGAGTCGTTGCAGAAGTGGTATAAGAAAGTATGGTGATGGTAGCTATTGAAGTCAGTGGTCTTAATGAATGTGCTTTCATAGCCTATTGCAAGAGGTTGAGACACAGAAATAGAAAAGAAGGTCGTCATTGGAGCTGGGCCATGTAAAGGTGAGGGGAAGGTGAAATTGGAACCAAAGTTTATAAAATTTCCAACTCTGGGTGAGAACAGGAAATGACATAAATGTTCCACATATTCCACAACAGGATAGGCATAGCAAAGACCCATATGGGTAAGAATGGTATCATCGTTTATTTGGAAGAAATTATTGGAATTAAAGGAGAACTTGCCTCCTCTGAATCACAAAGCTTTGCATTGGTTTCTATTGTAGCACCTACCCCCCGACCCCCAACCTGCCCAACCTTTCACTTACTTAAAACCTGTTATATTTCTAATGTTACCTTGTTCTGATTAAGGGTCTTTGACTTGAAACATTAATTCTGTTTCTCACTCCACTAATGCTGCTTGATGTGCTGAGCATTTTCTGTTTATATTTCTGCTTTTCCATGTCCACAGTATTTCACTTTTGCCTCATAAAAGATGTATTGTCCTTGGAAAGGTGTACAGTGCAAATCCACCAAAATGATAACAGGGTGTAAAAAGATTAAATAATGAGGAGAGGTTGATCAAATGGAGGTGTTTAATGATTCAGTACACACAGAGAAGCTGGGTACAATCTTAAAATCAGCACTTTGCCACTTACAAGGGAAATATGGAAACAATTTATTGTGCAGAGTGGAAAATAAATATGACTCCACTTCCCCAAGAAACTGGATCAATTGACATAACCAGTATGAAGGTTGACAGATTTTTCGAAAGTGTGAAATAATATTGAACAAAAACAGTTGGAGTTGACATACAGATCACCCGTGAGCTAATTGATTGGCACAATCGGCTCAGAGCTGAATAGCCTATGTCTGTCCCCATGTAGCTAAATGTGCAGTCGTATCTTCTCATTCAAAAAGTTTCATCTTTATTCGTACACTAATTGCCTGAGCTAAGTATCTGGAATGTGCCTTGAAACCATGAAAATGATAGTGGGAAGCATTCTCCTGCCAAGTCAAACTGCCACAAGCAGGGATCAAATTTGCTGTGTTTTGATTGGTATGACTGAATTACAGGTAGCAGACCTTTTTTTTAAAACAAACTGTGATGAACTGCTGGACTATTTTACCAGGTAACATTGAATTTTGGATGTGAACTTTCAGCCCAACTGATTGGCAGACTTGTTTTTTTTAATGGCTCTGACGCTCCTAAATTAGAAAATTGGGGGTTCAGTGTATGCTTCAATTCCTTAAGCACATTTTCTAGACACTGAGGGAGTGTTGCACTTGTTCACATGAGAATTGTCTGCTCGTTCAGGTGGATGTAAAAGATCTTGCAGCATTGTTAGTGCAAGAATAAGTGACTGTCTTGAACAATACTTATCCTTCAACCCACCTCCCTTAAAAGTCATAGATTATTTTGCTACTTATTTCATTGCTTTTTTGGGGACCTGCTTTTTGCCATGAGTTCCAACATTACAAAGGTAACCTCATTTTAGGAAGTGAACTTCACACATCAAGGCAATGTCTTGAGGCTGTTTTTTTTTTTAAATGCAATTCTTTCATATGGCAAATTTGACTTAACTGGCACTCAGCCCAGTAAATCAATCAAACCAACCTTCCATCTTTCCTGCTGCCCCGGGAAAGAAACCAACAAAGACCTCTCCCACCTTGGTTATACTCTCTTCCACTTTTTTTTGTCGGGTAGAAGATACAAAAGTTTGAATATATAAAAGTTTGAAACAAATTCAAGACCGCTTCTTCCCCAATGTTATCGGACATTTGAACAGACCTCTCAAATGTTAATGTTGATTTTACTCTCTCTGCACCTTCTCTGTGGCTGTAACACAGTATTCTGCACTCTGATGTGCTGCCCTGAATCACTTTGTTTGGTATGATCTGCCTGCATAGTATGCAGAACAACACTTTTCACTGTATCTCGATATATGTGACAACAATAAATTTAACTTAAACTCATCTGATAAATAGGGAAAAATTATATCTCTCATAGTGTGAAAAGCTCACTATGTAATTCTGTCCAGTTATAGTTTTTCAAAATTCATTTACCTCAATGTAAATATACTTGTTCAATCGACATACAAAGTATCAACAGTTGATTCAATTTCAAGTCAATTTCTCCACAAATAGTGCAACTTGCTGCAATATCCAAGTAGTCATTTGAGGGTGCGAGTGAGAAGACTTTTAGCTAGAAGCAAAGTTACATTATAATTTAAGTGTTTTATGCTGAAAATAAAACAGTGATCGGTTATACTCCCTGCATTTTGTTTTTATTACTTCGTATGTGTTTTTACATTGATTATGTGCCTTTTGATTATCCGGAATATTTGATTTCTTTCCTGGTCCCATAGGTGCTGCTTAATAAAACGTTTGCTTTTCATTAAATTTCATTTTCTGTGATACATTTTGAACCTTGAATGGCACATTGAATGCTACAATATTGCTATATTTAATTGCCTGGTTTAGCTTGTCTTAGTCATCAATGTACACTAATTATGTAATTGAAAATTAAGCTCGCTGTTTCAAGCTACACTAAGATTACTGCTTAGCCAGATTTTTAGAAATGCACCCTATAATAGGTAGAATTCAGTTAAATGCTAAGTGTGAAATTGTATTTGACAAAGTACTTATTGCGTGAATGTTATTATTTGGAATTATGAAATTATCTTGCTTTTTTTCAGTGCGATGTTGGTTTCGTTTTTCACTGCTGAAATTGCTCACTAAATGTTCACTCACTTTCTTCTAAGGCTGTACAAGAGTTTGGGACAATGTGCAAAGAGAAACACCTTGAGAATATTAAAGGAGTTCTTCCTTATTGGTCAAGAATTTACTGCAAAATTTCTTTGGTAAGCTTCAGTGTGCTAATGTTTAAACCGATTGGACGCAAGCAAATAAATCAAATCTACAGTGCACAGAATTGAGACGTTGGTCGAGCATTTACAAGGAAGCAAAGAAGGTATGGCAATGTGAAGGAAACCAGCAAAGCCAATGATGCAGACTTTCTTCTGTATTTAAATGGCAACTTCTCATCAAAATCCAATTTCACTTCAATTTCAGGCCTGGCAATAGCCCAGTCAGCTGTTGAGTGGGAAAACCAGCAGCAAGTGACTGTAGCCATTGACCCTTTGGGACAGTTCAGTTCTGGACATTTGCAACGGAGGGGAGTGAGAATTTGGGCTGGGGAGGAGAAAGACCATGGATGGAGGGAGGTCACATGAGATTTGGGCTTGGAAAGGGGTGTTTGGCAGAGAGAGAGACCAAAGTTTTTTCAATTAGTGTGTTTAGGCCTTCATGAGCTTGAAGCTTTTACTTTTTCTTTGCTTCACAGGGAAGCCACGTAGCAACTGTTAAATTGACTTGCATTGAACTGTTGGAATCTGACAGAAATATGTTAATGAAGTGACTTATCTCTCCGTTGTGAATTTTTCATTCAATATAAGCCCTGCTGTTGTAAAACTATTGAAGGATTTATGCACAGCCAGGTTGAGGATAGATTCCCCACCTCTGCAGCCTGTTATTAGATTGAATGGTGTGTAGGAAGTGAGGAAAGCACAACATGGGCAATATGGAGTACCATTAATATTGCAGTCACTGAGTCTGCAAATCAATAACATTATTCTTTAATAGAAGCAAGACAAATCATTTTTTAATATTATCATAGTTCATATCCACTACAAAAAGGATTGTTATAATCCCAATTCAAGAACATTAACTACATTGTTCCTTTTTTCAAATATGTTACTCATGTTACATGTCTCAATATTTGTTAAATTTAATTGTAGCCCTCATCATTGAGGTCATCAGACTGTCTCAATTTGAGCATGATGTTTACTCACTGTTGTGAATTTCTGCCATCGTTTTCATGACTGAACAGGAATCTGATTCTAGGTACTTTTAAGCCACTTAGGTACTGTGGCATATCAGGATTCCACAGCATAACTACGTATATATAACAACAATTTCTGTAACTTTGGAAATATAGCTTTTTGTTAAAGACCATTAACCAAATGCTGTCTAGTTACAAAAGCGACACTATGAAATTTATTATTTTCATTATGGATCAAACTATTTTAAATTTTCAGAGCTTAAACTTTCCACAATTCTGTTGAGTCTGTTGGATATAGATATTTGTATCTAAAATAAATCTGTTTTAATGTGATTTCGACTCTCATTGGATTTAATTTATTGGAAAGAAGGCTCTTCTTAATTTTCTTCATTTGAGTCTATTTTGGTGTGAAGTTTTAAACCATTTCCATGTTTTTTTTTGTGTCCAGATGCTTTCAGTCTTCCATTTCTTCTGGTCTAAAGGCCTTTCTTTCAGTTGACATTCTGTTCCCCTTTCCCTGTAAATAACTGTCATCCTCTCATTGTATAGATAGTTGATATGTTTTTCAGCTTCCACCAATATTACTATCAAAGACTGTATCCTTCTTTAGTTCAATAATATTCACATCTACACAATTGTATGCTCACAACACCAACAGCGAGTTTGAAAACTACCACTTCTCCAAGATTGACACTAAGATTGTCAATAAACTTTAAAATCACTTTGGACGATTCAGTGTTGTATTTTTGCAAATTAATACATTAACAGTCTGTCTTTTTCTTTATACAAATAGGGATATCCCCTTTAAAAATAATTGTTTTTTGTTCCTTTATTCAACAATTTCAAACTATGCCTCGTTCATTTTTCATGTGCATGAACAAACGACGTGATGCCAGAACCTTGCTATTGAGCCAGTCATAAGGAGGTGCATGATTATGCTTGCAATAATTCACTCAGGCTGTGTTTGTTAATGTGTTTTTGTTCAAACATCCTTCAAACATTCTCTTTCTAAATTGGGAGTTTCCTTTCATAAAATGCAGCTCGTGAGAACATGACAAGTAGAAAGCCATGACCATATCTTGCCACTCCTCTTAATAACTCTCTGTGAAAAATAACTGTTTCACTTCCTGTTTCATTCTTCTAGGTTGCTCGTGCCTTCTTGTAACATTTTACACATTCACTTAGAAGAGATTTTTGTTTTAATTTTTATTACCATTATATGGTCAGGTTACTTTAAGAAAGACTAAAACGTGGAGTAGGACATATCAGTCAGAATGCTGTTGAGATTGGACAAAGTTAAGGGTACTTTCCTATTGTCTCAAACTAATAGATTATGAGAATGTGTTGGAACAGTTCAGACCCTGTTGCTAAAATTGGCTTTCCTTCATTATATCTGGCTCAGGGATTTTGCAGAACTGATATTGTAATTGCCTTGATCTCTCTCAGAAAGGAGGTTTGAATTTAGATTTTACACTAGCCGCAGAGTTATGGAGGAACATAGGTGATGCAAATATGGTGCAATCAGAAATCTGGCTGTCTGATCAACTGGAGAAAGACTGAGGAAACTTACAACAGCGGAAAAAAATGTTTGCGCTTATCTGTTCATGGAATCCTAATTGAGTTTAGCCCGTAACTAAGAAAACAGATTTGTGGCTCCTTATTTTTCATGGCAATTGGTGTGACATGAAATCGACATTTCTTACTGGTTAAAGAGCTAACAAGGTGTA
>JAHRHZ010000031.1:10806336-10886545 GCA_024137785.1 Ginglymostoma cirratum
CCTTCCTGCTCCTCTGATGCTGCTTGGCCTGCTGTGTTCATCCAGCTGTACACCTTGTTATCTCAGATTCTCCAGCATCTGCAGTTCCTACTATCTCTTTCTCACTGGTTGTTCATTCACCCACTTATTGTAAAATGAACCAGTTTGTGGATTGGCCTTGCCTCACTCAAATACTTTTCAATTTGTCTTCTGAAAAGGTTAAGGGAAAGTGTGTGCCAATGAAAGGGGAAATGGAGTTTTTTTTGTACACAAGTAACCTATTAGGAAGATCCTAACCAGGGATTAAAATAATTTCTTTTCAAGGGCTCCTTTTTTGATTTGCAGGGGCTACGTTTTCATTCTCACTAGTTCATTTGTTAGATGATGCGGTCACATTATCTTATGTATTAATGTTCATATTTGGACTTGCATAGAGCAGAAGTAGCATAATTCCGCAATCGACTTTCCATTAAACTTAAAGCCACAGCATTAGTTTCTTAGTACAGTATTTAAATAGGTACAAGACAGCAGACATAAACTAACAAATTTTCTCTCAAAATAGCTGACATTTCTGACTCTCAAAAAGCCATCATGCTAAACGCATCTTCAGGAAACTGGTCAGGTCACAGCTTCTGTGGCAGCTGCTCAAAGCTGTATCGTTTTAATCAGGCAGCTATAACCCCATTAACTCCATTGGATCTCAAACTCAAATTTAACAGCTGGCACACTGTTCTTTGCAATAGGATCCAATTTTTTGTCCAACTGCCGTAGCTACTGAAACAAGGTTAATTTTATATTAAAGATTCCACAGAGGTTCATTACTTCAATAATTACAAATTTTATTGGATCCTAGTTAGCTGAGCATTCCTTTCTTGATAGATTTAAAGTTGTTGTTTCTGCATTGCAGCCTCCTTTTCACACCTTGTACCTCTTAGTCTCCTACCCCACTCTGCAGCCCCCTACTCCCTTCAAGCCTTGGTGCCACCTCCTTCCACTCCATTCAAGCCTTGTTGCCTCCTCCTTCCACCCCTATCTGTCTTGCAGCCTCCTTTTACCCTCTACACTCTTTGTCACCTTTTCTCCCCAACCATCTTGCAGCCTCCTTTTCCTCTTCCACACTGAACCTAGTAGACAGAACTCCTGGACTCCACAAAAGATTCTTTTCCACCGCAGCTAAATGCAGTTCACTGTCCTCTCCTTGAGAAAAGGTGTCATGTAGCTCCCCATCCTGACCTGAGCAAAACGCGCACTCAACTCACTAGTGAGCCTATTAGTAACTAGCGTGGGGGAGAACCAGCCCTTATTGGGATGACTGGTTGGTCACCATTTCCTTCCATTGTATTTGCAGAGTTACATTCCTTTGGTTGTCATGAGTGAAATTTTGCGAGTATTTTGGGACGTCTTGTGAGTTGCTTCACCTGCTGCCTCTGTGTATTTTGAGCATTGATCCCAACATCATGTTAATATTTACCAAGATATTGAGCAGGAACAAAAACAGAAGTTGCTGGAAAAGCTCACCAGAGTTAACATTTCGGGTCCCTTCCTCAGAACTTCACCAGATCCGAAACGTTAGCTCTGATTTTTTCTTCACAGATGCTGCCAGACCTGCTGAACTTTTCCAGCAACTTCTGTTTTTGTCCCTGATTTACAGCGTCTGCAGTTCTTTTTGGTTTTTATTTAAGATATTGGGCAGTTTCAGTGCTCCCCTGATCTGTGGAATGTGATGTTCAGTAATGTTGAACTGTAGACATTATTAAATAGAACATTGAGCTTAACAGTTTCCCAAAATGCTTCTTGTCTGAGACAGTGTCGATTGGAGTAGGATTCATTATGTTTTTTCTAATTATGGTGTTCCCAGAACCTACAGAAATTGAAGCTAGAAAATCCACATTCGTTTGCAAGGAATTCTTTACCTCAGTGATTTGAAGTTTTCTTGGATCCCTGTTAGATATTTCATTGATCATGTAAAACTGTTCTCTCTCTTTCTCTTTCCCTTTGCTCCAAACCTCTCTTGCAAGGTCCTTGTCATCCTTTGCAGCACTTTTTCCCTAACCTCTCACTATTATCCCTTGCACCCCCCCACCCCCTTTTTGCATTAAAATGCCAGCCCTTCTCTGATACTGGGAAAAGAGCCCCAATTTCCATGTCTTTTTTCGTGACTGCAACCTTTCACTCTTGGTATCACATTTGAAAATCTTCACTATCTTTTCCGTGGCTGTGATATCTTCCATACGATAAGATGTCAATAGTTGTATTCCAACATTACTTATATTCAATGTGCTAGGCACGATACCCAGGATTCATTTGCGGGCACTTACAATTTAAAAGATTTATGCTGCTACTTATTATCTTTCTGTCATCACTATAAGAATTATAACTGTCACAGTTAAGGCCATTTTGAAATTGATCGTGTTCTGTAAAGGTAATTTTGCTTAAAATGCTGACATTTTCGGCATGCATTGTGCATTCCAAAACAAGATTTGCTAAATTCTCGTGGAAAGTTCCCTTGGAATACAATTTTTGCTGCTTTGCTGATTGATTCAAATGAGTAATGTGTCTGCTCTCTTAGTGGACCAGGTTTAAAAAGTGAAAAGTCCAAAATGAGGGGAGTAAAAAGTCAGAGGCAGATAATACTGCCTAGGCATCTTGTATAATTTTATCATATTTGGTTACTTCTATTTTTTAACACTCCAATTTGACCCATTACTTTTCTGCCTTCCCATTTTCTTCTGAAAGTATAGACTTGTTATGCTGATACTATTCCATTGGTGTCTGCAGTTTTTTAACACTTATGTTCAATAGCAAAGAATTTCCACTTAAATATTGGATGTGCTTAACTTTGGGTATCATGGATGAGTCTAATCCTGACATTGACATTGCACTTTTGCAACAGCTATACCAAGGTAGTTATCAAAAGTGACAATCTTGAATGATTTCTGCCCTAGCTAAAACTGGGCTGCTGAGGCCAATTAAAGTGTTGATTGAGCACCCTTCATAAACCACAAGTTATATGTGAGACGCTTCTCCTTTGTGTGGATCAGTTGCCTACTGAATAAACTTCCTGACCTATTGGAAAGGAAAATGTTCAATTAATAGCACCACTTCTATTAATATTTTCATCTGTTATGTTTTCGGTTGGTTCATGAAGTGTAGTTTACATGTTTTATAATGTCCAAGTGTAGTAAATGCATACTAAAAGTTAGCTAAAGACTAAGATGCAGAAGAAGCCATTAATCTTTTATTGCTTACTGCCAACCTTCATTCGTTGTTCATGAATAACATAGGGGAAATCCTTATATTTGTTAATGACAGATTATTTTCATTGCTAATTCCCTCCTCCCAACCCTACTCCAGGATCATGATCGTCGGGTTCGAGAAGCGGTACAGCAGGCATTTGAAATACTTGTCCTCCAAGTGAAGCGGAACTTAGCACCTTATTTGAAGATTATTATGGGACACTGGCTTGTTGCTCAGTGTGATACCTACAATCCAGCAGCCTCAGCAGCAAAAGTAGCATTTCAAGTTGCATTTCCACTGAACAAACAGCCAGAGGCTGTGGCTTTTTGTAAAGAAGAAATTATGAATGTAAGTTTTTTTTTTTCAAAAGATCTTTCTCACTGGTACTTTGAATAATTATGAAAAGTTGTATTACTTTTAAAATTTGTTTAAATTTGCCCTATAATTTAGCCAGAATTATAAACTTGAAGTTTTATAATTCCTTTTCTGAGTAACTTGAAAACTTTCTACCGCGGGTCAGTGATTTTCTGGTTTTGTTGTATCAAGTTATCAACTATCGCTCTTTACCAGCTGTTTATACTCGTTGCTCATTCTTACTTGATTCTAATGGATACTGTATGAACAAAGCCATTAATGTAGCATAATTGACCTAACTATTGAACAAGGGCATAGCATTTGCCCTTTTAATCCATCCCAAAATTAGATTGACAATTCCATAATGATAAACAGGGTGGTGTGCTATGGAGGGAGTGGGGCAACAGCACTAGATTGTGCAGTGATCTAGCATACTGTCTTTAATTTCTGGTACATATGTTTCAATCCAACACATACTGGTGGGATGAAAGCCTTCTTTCTCTTTTGGCTGGCAAGGTCTGGTGCAAAAAGGGTTTGTGTACTGACAACTTAAGGTCCTGTGTGTGTGATTCACAAATTCGTCCTAAGTTATGAATCTTAGGGAGACTGGAAAGGGAAAATTAAAAACAAAAATAACTTCATTGTAGCAGACTATTCTAATGTGGTTCAGTTCATGGCACATTCTAATGACAGCAAGAATTTTTATGACCATCGGAGAGTACTGTAGCTGACATGAAAGCAAAAAATACTGATATATTACAAAAGTTAGAAAATACTCTATTCCCTGAACTGATACCCTTGATAAAAATCTCAAATATTTTTAGGTCTTCTGATTAAAATTGACCTTGTTTTGTATTAAATAAATGTAATTTTGCTTTACATAAAACTGTTTGCTCTTTTTCTAGTTTCACTTTTCATTAAGTTTTGAGCAGCAAACCAAAAGCCGTGAAAGCATTTGATTCCAGTGCCATCTGTAGGCAAAACTATACTTTACAGCAAACACCAGTTGACAACAAGCCAAATATTCCAATAACCTGATTGTTGTTGGAATAACGTAGACTGGAGTTTCTGTTGGTATCGTAAGGTATAGAAGCAGAATTAGGCCATTTGGCCCATGGAGCCTGCTCCACCATTCGATCATGGCTGATATATTTCTCAACTCTGTTCTCCTGCCTTCTCCCTACAACCCTTGATCCCCTTACTAATCGAGCCTCTATCTATCTATCTATCTGAATACAGTCAATAACTTTGCTTCCACAGCCTCCTGCAGCAATGACTTCCATAGATTCTCTGGAGGAAGAAATTCTTCTTCTCAGTTCTAAAGGGTCATCCCTTCACTCTGAGGTGGTACCCTCAGGTCCTCGTCTCTCCTGCTAGTGGAAACATCTCCACATTCACTCTATCCAGGCCTCTCGGTATTCAGTAAGTTTCATTGAGATCTCACCACATCATGGGATTCCTGACGTAACTGAGTTCATGGGAATTCTCAGGAAATTGAATTTGCCAATGGGCAATTCCTCTGTGTCTGGAATCCTCCAAAAAAGCCCCTTAATGTCAGAGAATTCAAAGAGTTCCAACTCCATTTAAAAGTAACAAAGAATTGTTAGAGGATTAAGAACCTACTCCTACTCCTGGGTAGCTAACCTAGTTAACCCCTGACTAACCACTGACATTCCACAGAACATGACCTTGCTAGAGATAACACTCCCCATCCTCCCATCCTTCCCTGCTGGGCTAGCAACCTGTCCCCACGCTCCAAGCCCACCTAATCCTGCCAAATATGAGTCCCACCTCCAACCCTGATGAACCCAACAAACCCTGTCCCAGCCCCAACACTGTTCCTGACCCCTGACCTGCCTTAAATACCTGCACTGAACTGATACCCTAACTGCTTATTCACATAGCACAATATTCAGTTGGCATACAACTACCTTTTTGACACATTGTTTACCCGACACCCTCACTTACCTTACAGTTAACTTCCCTCAGTCATTGTCAAAATGCATTTAACCCCTGAAATACAAATGTTGTTAAAAACAGGATATGGTCTAGGACTGTATCACTGTTCTTGAATTGATTAAATTTCTCTCTGGTGTCTCTGGGTGAATATGTTGGTGGCAAACAAGACAGAAAGAATGTTTGCTGGAAAAATTGCCAACTGTTAAGTGAGTGATTTTAGAGAGAATTGCCGTTGGTTAAATCTGTTCCAGTCTGTGCCAGTAAGTCATCAACAATTGCATTCTTTTAGTAACTTTAACATAGAAAAAAAATCCCAAGGCATTTCAGCAATGCAATTCAATTCGATAAAAGTGGATGCTGAGACAAAAAAAGGCCCAGTTTTTTCATATCTTCTTCATTTACTGCAATATAGCCTCAGTTTATTAACTAAGAATTAGGATATATTCAATGAGGAGGTCTTTGCTAGCAGCTTTTGACTTATTAATTGATCGCTTAAGCTAGTTTTTTTTTTCCCCCCTCTCCACTTGAGAAAATGTTTGTTGCTTCTCCATTTGGTGAATAACAAGTCTGAATGAGAGCAAACTTCTATCTTGTGAATTGTACAGTAATGGCCTATGCTGCTGGACTACCTAATGATGCTACTTTTAAATGTGAAGTAGAACTGGATTCTTCTTACACATTTGTATTATTGTGTAATGGCTAGGCACAATTGATCAAACCTATGAATGTGAAAATGATTAGTTAACATGAATAGAAATTCTCATTAGGTTGCGCATTTTCTGTTCATTTCCACCTAGGTAGTTCAATTGATGGTATCATCAGGACATGATACTTCAGAATAACAATGCAATGGAATTTCATTTTTAAATACTATGTTGAACTGTATGTACATTTTAGCAGTTATAAGGAAATCTATTTAAATTTATTTAGAAGAATGTTACAGCTGGTATTATTTTGTTTCACAGATCATATATGATTTCGTCATGAAGGAAACTCCAGAGACCCTCAGTGATCCACAGTAGGTTATTTGGCTTGGAGACAGTTTACATGAAAGTACTTAGGAGTTTGACAATAATGACGTTAATGATCTATCCTGACATTTGAACAGTCTTCCAGATGCATCAAATTCAGTTATTGTGATTTAAAGTACAACTTGACCATAATTTCAATGTTATTCATGCTGAAGCAACTTCTACATATATAATTATATGCTGAATACATATATGCAAACATTGCAGAACTATTGTTGCACGTGAGAATCACCTACAGACTATGCATCTTGTATTTAACCCTAATAGTTCATCTTGTAACTGTAATGTCTTGGCAGACTCACTGTATGGGAGGGCATTGGAAGAGGCAGGGCAGTTTGTAAAGTTTAGCTGGCTGGGAAAAGAGCACCGAGAAAACAGAGGTCAGCAAATTCTGCATCTGCTGAAGCCACTGTTTTTGTCTGCACCAAATATAGCAGAGACTGCCATGTTGCAGTGAGCCTCCTGAGCCTCCCCAAGGCCTAAATCTTTTCAAACAGAAACCTGCTAAAGAAAATGTAGTGGTATATCCAAGCAATTATGTTTTCAGTTGTGAGGTTATTGTTTAATTATTCTGTTGATAAGGTGAAACAATGATGTTTTATATCTTTGATTGTTTTGGAGACTTCAGTGTGTGTCATTAAAATTAACCTGCGAGCACCACTATTGACCAAGTTAGTTGATACATGCATATATCTGCTGGACTGGGAGCAGGAGGCTGTATGAATATCCCTGTTCTCAAAGATGCAGGAATCCAGCATACCAGTGCAAAGTACAAATAAAGCAAGAATCTTCAGCCAGAAGTCCTGGGTGAATTATCCATCTCTGCCTACTCCTGAGGCCCCCAGTGTCACAAATGTCAATCTTGATTTAATTTAATTCATTCCACAAGGTGTGTAGAAGCAGTTGGAGGCATTTGATATTACAGAAGCTACAGGCCCTTATAATATCCCAGCAATAGTACTGAAAACTTATGTTCCAGAACTGGCCATGCATCTAGTCAATCTGTTCCAATATAACTATAACATCTTGGAAAAACGTGCCAAAGTATGTCCAGTTCACAACAAGCAAGACAAATCCAACCTATCCAATTATTACCCCAACAGTGTCCTCTCAGCCATCCGTAAAATGATGGAAAGTAATGTGGACCATTTTGATCTCTTTACTTAAGAATGGATACACTTGTTCTGGAAGCCGTTCAGACAAGGTTCACTTGGTCGATTCCTGAGATGAAGGGTCATCTTATGAAGAAAGGTTGAGCACTCTTGGGCTTATACTTTGTGAGAATGAGAGGTGATGTTTTTAAACATACAGGAATGGATTTTCCTATAACCAGACAGATGTTATGTCAATATAGATAGGAGTTGTGCATGGAGACCTGCAGAATCTCCATCATAACACAAAGTAATTGTCAGGAAATTAAATTTTCCATTGGGCAGATGGAGCCCTCTGAAAATCTTCATTTAAATCAGAGATATCAACAGGTTCCTGTGCAATTAGGTAAAATAGGAAAAGTTAAATACATAGTCTAACTCCTAAATAACTATTCAACAGATCCCGTATTTACCACACACTCCCCCCAACTACATCTCATTCCAGTCCCAGTGTGCTGTTTCAGATGTATGAAATGTGGTTCACCATGTTGTCAATGCAGAAAACATATTTTTGATGTAGTGCAAAATTCTGGATCCTGCCTGTGGCCTTCTTGGCATTGGTCAGGGCATTTTACCATTTTTTTTGAATTGGATCTGAAATGGGAACTCTTTCTGCTCAGATTGCCTTGAATCACATGTACTGAGCTTCTTCAGTGTTAGGACAGATGAACTATTCTCATCCTCTTCCTTGCTGGAGAGAAAGCCTGTTTATTGAATTGACCCAAATTGTTTGTCTTGTGTTTCGTAAGGGTGGAATCACCCACTCTCACACAATGTCTACTTTATGCACCAGGGTTTTCCACTTTGTTTAGAACTTCACCCTCTCTCCAATTGACAGTTTTTAAATTTTCTGCCCTGTTTAGTCATACTGTCAGATCTTTCACAAGGTGATCTTGTCAAATCAAGGCTTACCCAGCACTTGATGATTTCATGCCTATGTAGGGTCTAACTCCTGTCTTCTTGGCATGGTCGTATGGCAAGCTTAGACAAGTTCTGTTCTTCCAGAGTCGGTGTGGCCTTTTGATTTACCAAAACAATCAATGATGGGTGAAAATGAGAAGAAAAGTCACCCCTGTGCATGGGAGAGACAGAATAAAGACAACATGCATATGAGGTCCAGCTACTTGTGCATGTGGTGACTTCATTGTGCACCATGAGCTCCATCTCGAGCTGGGACAGAGGAAAATGACATGACCTTGAAGGCTAACACATATGTGATTAAAAACCCACATCAGTCCTTTCAGGGAAATATCTCAAAGCTTTCTGCCTCATCACTACCAAGCTCTTAATCTGAGCCACTCATCATTCACATTCTTTCAACACTTACCTTCTTTATCTGTTTATTTATACGGAATCCACTCATAGTGACTTTAATTTACAATGTGAATGCTGCTTGTGTTTGGAGAGAGTACTGAAGAGCATATGGCTCTTGAGTACTGATCTGAACAAGCATTGATAAAAGTGGATACCAGGACACATGACTTCAAGTGGTGAAAACAAAAATGTGCCAAGATGCTTCTAGCTTTGATGCTAGTTCAGTTTATTCCAAGAAGCAGTGGTAGAGTAGTTACCTTAAACAACTGAAGAACCACAGACCTGAATTAGTGATCAGAAGACAGGAATTTGTTTCCCATGATAGAACTTAAACTCAGTTAATTAAATAAACTAGAACATTGTTTAAAGAGAGAATCAGTTGAGTGAACGACCTTTGGGGAAAGAAATTGTTCTTGCCTGGTCTGCCCTAATTGATTTTCCAAACTCACGTCAATGCAGTTGAGTTTTAATTGCCCTCTGAAATATCCTAGTAAGGCACTCCATTGTATTGAAGAAGCTAGTTCACTGCCAGCTTTTCAGAATCATTTGGATATGCAATAGGATATGGCATTGTAATATTGACACGTGGTTAGAAAGTTATTGTGATCTGATTAATCCTTGGTTTGAGATTGGATGAACTGCTGTATATAATAGAATCAATTAAATACCAACTGATTATATGCTTCTTTTTGTATTTACAAAGGAGGACACAAATAAAATTTCAGAAATATCGGAAAACACAGGGTTTAGTAAGAGGGAGGAACTGAAGAAAAGCAGTATTAATAGAGAAATGGTGTTGGGAATATTGATGAAAGTGAAGGCAAACAAGTCCCCAACAACTGATAATCTACATTCTGGAATAATTAAAGAAGTGGCCCTAGAAATAGTGGATGTATTGGTGGCCATCTTCCAAGATTCTATAGACTCTGGAGCAGTTTGTACAGATGAGAGAGTAGCTAATTTAATTCCTCTATTTAAAAAGGGAGGCAGAGAGAAAACTTGGAATTATAGACCAGTCAGCCTGACTTTGCTAGTGGAGAAAATGCTAGAGTCCATTATGAAAGATTTAACAGCTGAGCACTTGGAAAACAGTGGCAGGATTAGTCAGAGTCAGCATACATTTATCAAAGGGAAATCATGCTCGACAGATCTGCTGGAATTCTTTGAGAATATAACTCATAGAGTTGATGAGAGGGAGGCAATGGACATGACTGATGTGGACTTTCAGAAGGCTGATGACAAAGACACATATAAGGGATTAGCATGCAAAATTAAAGCACATTGGATTGGGGTTGTTTGTTGAAATGGATAGACAACTGGTTGGCTGACAGAAAACAAAGAGTAGGCATAAATGGGTCTTTTTTTTGAACAGCAAGCAGTGACTTGTGGGGTACTGCAGGGATCAGTGCTAAGACCCCAGCTATTCACCATATATATGTTTGATTTAGATGAGGGAACTAAATTTGCTGGTGACACAAATCTGGGTAGGAGGGAGAGCAGTGAGGAGGGTGCAGAGATTCTTCATTATGATTTAGACAAGCTGAGTGGGTGGGCAAATGCATGGAAGATGCAGAATTATGTGGATAAATGTGAGGTTATCCACTTTGGAAGTAAAAACAAGAAGGCGGATTATTATCAGAATGGCTATAAATTGAGATGGGGGAATATGAAATGAGACCTGGGTGTCCTTGTACACCAGTAACTGAAGGTAAGCATGCAGGTACAGCAGGTGGTCATGAAGGCAAATGGTATGTTGTCCTTCATAGTGAGAATATTTGAGTACAGGAGACAGGATGTCTTGCTGCAACTATACAGGGCCTTGGTAAGACCACACCGGGAATATAATATGCAGTTTTGGCTCCTTATCGGAGGATGGGTGTTGTTGTTATAGATGGAGTACAGTGAAGGTACACCAGTGTGTTTGCTGGAATGGCAAGACTGGCATATGAGGAGAGTTTGAATCGGTTAGGATTATATTTGCTGAGGGGCAAGTCTTATGGTAGTCTAATAAAGTTTAACAGGACTAGACAGGGTAGTTACAGAAAGGATATTTCTGATGAAGGAGGAGTCGAGAACCAGATTTCATAGTCAAAGGATATGGAGTATACCATTTATGGCTCAAATGAAGATAAATTTCTTTACCCAGAGAGTGAGAGCCTGTGGAATTTGCTAACACGGAAAGCACTTGAAGTCAAATCATTGTATGATTTCAAAAAAGAGTTGGACGTTGCAGTTGGGGCTAAAGGGATCAAAGGGAATGAGGGAAAAGTGGGAGCAGGCTATTACGTTGGATGATCATAATGAAAAGCAGAGCAGGCTCGAAGGGCTGAATGGCCTACTCCTCGTGTTTTCTCTGTTTCTACATAATCTTTGCATTTTGGTATTTTGCTATCTTGCTAATATAAAGAAAGAAATGCCAAAAATATTTCAACACAAATACAGAAGTTAATTTTCCTACATGATGGTATTACCTAACAATAGAGCTAGTTAGAATGGAAAAGAAAGTGAGTCTCTGAAAATCACAACGTAGCTCTCAAAAATATCAAGAGTCCTTGGCCAGTGAAAAATTATTTTAACCCTTAACTGGTGGCTATAAAAGTTGGAAGCCAAAAATAAACAATAGATGATGACTTTCCGCTGAATGCTGTACTCTAAATATGCTAACAATATAATATGATTTTGGAAAGCATGGGTATTGTGGAGATTTGTTTTACTGTTTCATATATCTAGTGACTGTAACATTGCGTGTGATTGACGTTCATTTACAACTTTAAATTGCTGTTCACATGTAGAAGTGTTCCAGAAGAAGAAAGGGAAGAAAAATACCTAAGGGTTGTTACCAGTTCACTTCTGGCTCTGAAAAAGCTCCTTGACCTTCTCCCTGAAAATGAGAACATTGTTCTGAAGAACAGACTGATGGAACTTCTATCACAGTCCAAGTTCTGGAAATACAGCAAGCACAAAAGTCCACAGGTTTGACTTAACTATTCCCTGGTGTATTAAACAAAATCATTAAATATTTCAACAAGTTAATTTGTATAATTTTATGTATTACATGAGAAACAGCCCCTCAACATTGGAAAACTTCCAAATTAGGGAAGTTTCACACATTTTTATTAACCAAAGAACTACAGAATCCCTACAGTGTGGAAACAGGCTTTTTGGCCCAACAGGTCCACACCACCGACCCTCAAATCATCCCACCCAGACCCATCCCCCTATAACCCACCTAATCTACACATCCCTGAACACCTGGGGTAATTTAGCATGGTCAATGCACCTAGCCTGCACATCTTTGGACTGTGGAAGGAAACCAGAGCACCTGGAGGAAACCCACGCAGCCACGGGGTGAATGTGCAGACTCCACACACTGTCGCCTGAGGGTGGAATCAAACCCCGGTCCCTGGCAGTGTGAGGCAGCAGTGCTGAACATTGAGCCACCGGATTAAATACTACTATTGAAAGTCATAAAAACACTTAGAGTCATAGAGGTGTACAGCGCAGAAATAGACACTTCAGTCCAACTCATCCATGCAGACCAGCTATCCTGTATAAATCTTGTCCCATTTGCCAGCATTTGGCCCATATCCCTCTAAACCCTTCCTATTCATATACCCATCCTGATGCCTTTTAAATGTTGTAATTGTACCAGCTTCCTCTGGCAGCTCATTCCATACACGTACCAGGCTCTGCATGAAAAGGTTGCCCCTCATGTCCCTTTTATATCTTTATCGTCTCACCTTAAACCTATACCCTCTAGTTTTGAACACCCCCACCTGGGGGAAAAGACATTGCCTATTTATCCTATCCATGCCCCTCAGATTTTATAAACCTCTATAAGGTCACCCCTCAGCCTCTGACGCTCCAGGAAAAATAGCCCCAGCCTATTCAGCCTCTCCCTATAGCTCAAACCCTCCAACCCTGGCAACATCCTTACAAATCTTTTCTGAATCCTTTCTAGTTTCACAACATCCCTCCTATAGGAGGCAGACCAAAATTGCACACAATACTCCAAAAGTGACTGAACCAATGTCCTGTACAGCCGCAACATGACCCCTGCAAACCCTGTAATCAGTGCACTGACCAGGCAAAGGCAAGCATACCAAACGCCGCCTTCATTATCCTATCTACCTGCGTTTGTACTTTCAAGTAACTATGAATCTGCACTCCAAGGTCTCTTTGTTCAGCAACACTCCCCAGGACCTTACCATTAAGTGTATGAATCCTGCCCTGATTTGCTTTTCCAAAATGCAGCACCTCACGTTTATCTAAATTAAACTCCCACCTGCTACTCCTCAGCCGATTGGCCCATCTAATCCAGATACTGTTGTACTCTGACGTAACTTTCTTCGCTGTCCACTACATCTCCACTTTTAGTGTCAGCTGCAAACTTACTAAACCATACTTCCTGTGTTCACATCAAAATCATTTATTTAAATGACAAAAAGCAGTGGACCTAGCACTGATCCTTGTGGCACACCACTGGTCACAGCCTTCATCAATCCTTTACTACTTCAAAAACCTCAATCAAGTTAGTGAGACATGATTTCTCATGCACAAAGCTATGTTGACTATCCCTAATCAGTCCTTGCCTTTCCAAATAGATGTAAATCTTATCCCTCAGGATTCCTCCAACAACTTGCCCACTGACATCAGGTTCACCGGTTTATAGTTCCCTGGCTTTTCCTTGACACCTTTCTTAAATAGTGGCGCCACGTTAGCCAACCTTCAGTATTCCGCCACCTCACCTGTGGCTGTTGATGATACAAATATTTCAGCAAGGGGCCCAGCAATCTCTTCCCTCGCTTCCCACAGTGTTCTAGAGTACTCCTGATCAGGTCCTGGGGATTTATCCACCTTTATGCATTTTAAGATGTTCAGCACCTCCTCCTCTGTAATATGGACATTTTTCAAGATGTCGCTATTTATTTCCCCACGTCTTGTATCTTCCATATCCTTCTCCACAGTAAACACTGATGCAAAATACTTGTTTAGTTTCTCTCCTATCTCCTGTCGTTCCACACATAGGTGGCATTGCTGATCTTTAAGGGGCCCTGTTCTCTCCCTAGTTACCCTTTTGTCCTTAATGTATTTGTAGAACCCGTTTAGATTCTCCTAAACCCTATTTGCCAAATGTATTTCATGTCCCCGTTTTGCCCTCCTGATTTCACTCTGAAGTATACTCCTTCTGCCTTTATACTCTTCTAGGGATTCACTCAATCCCAGCTATCTGTGCTTGACATATGCTTCTTTTTCTTGACGAAAACCTCAATTTCTCTAGTCATCCAGCATTCCCTCCACCTACCATCCTTGCCCTTTACCGTAACAGAAACATACTGTCTCTGGACTCTCGTTATCTCATTTTTGATGGTTCCCCATTTTCCAGCTGTCCTATTATCTGCATCTGCCCCCAATCAACTTTTGAAAATTCTTGCCTAATGCTGTCAAAATTGGCCTTCCTCCAATTTAGAACTTTAACTTTTAGGTCTGGTCTATCCTTTTCCATCACTATCTTAAAACTATAAAATTATAGTTACTGGCCCCAAAGTGCTCCCCCACTGACAACTCAGTCACCTTATTTCCCTAGAGTGGGTCACGTTTTTCACATTCTCTAATAGATATATCCACATACTGAATCAGAAAATTTTCTTGTGTACACTTAATGAATTCCTGTTCATCGAAGCTCTTAATGCTTTAACACTTCAATTAAAATTGGAAGGATGTTGGAAAGCTGTAGCACTAAATTGCTGGACTTCTAATCAGTATGCATAGCTTTGAATTTGCTTTGATTTAGGGAAAACATGGTGCAGTGATTGAAAGTGAATCCCTTTGACAACAAGGGTTCATGTGCTGGAGAAAAATGGTAGGACTAGTTCAATCCACAGGTCTGCAACGAGCAATGCACAAAGTCCAAATTGCCGGTTGTGTGACAGCTTGGCAGAAGGAAGAAACATGATGATAGTAAATGAGATTTAAGAAGAATTTGTCATTCTTTCATATGAATATTGTTATCTAAAAATATAACATCAGAATTTTGGTTTGCACAGACTTCACCTTGCCAAAATTAATCCTTCAATTTATTCTTAACTGTAAGCTTTACTTCTAGAACCTTCAGTTTCAAAGGATGTAGTACAATTGGGAGAAATTAGACTCCTATTACAGGAAAATTAATTGTTTATGAGAATTTGTTCCTTGTTTTATAACCTTCATTCACAACAATATAACCTGATGATTGCATGGGACATTTTATTGACCATTTGAACTTCGTAGATCAGATTTAACCGTGTGGTATCCAATGAGTGCAAAGCATTTATATTAATATCTTTATAGGAATGGTGAGATTCTAAAATGCTTACAGCGTTTTTTTAATGTGCTAGATCCGTTCAGCTTTCTTTGAATTGATTATTGGTTTTTGCCAACATTTGCCTGAATTGATGAAATTTGAAGCTGCACGAGTGTGTCCCGCTGTGCTACTGAACATAGATGATATGGATCCAGTCGTATGCCCTTCTGTGTGGACAGCAGCACTTTATGTGCTCACCTGCATTGAGGTAACATGAAGCCTAAAGTTGTCAATTTAGGCATACAAAGTGTTACTTTAATATATTTTTAAAAATGCTCTGCAATAGCAAAAGAAATTATATTTTATTTAAAACAAAGATTCATTATTTAATCTGGGAATGTGGAATTCCGGCTTAGTCAGTGGGTTGAAGTAATAAGTAATAGGGCCATGCAGACCGGAAAGGGCCCCATTTGGTTTGAAGTGAATGATTTGGTTTCATTACGATCACAGTACCCCTCAGTTAGGGTGGAGAAGTTTGCCATGACTACTGCTTCTAATTATTGTCCTATGATTCCTGTTAGAATTCGGTCTGTATGTATACCAGCTGACAACAGTATCATGTTCAGTTCTGGCACTGCTGTTTATCTCATAGGCTATTGGCACTCTCTCTAGCTCTCATTTGAACAGTGGCCATTTGTGAAGGTATCAGAGGATTTTTATTAAACATCATCTCGGCAAAAAGGGATGAGAAGAGGCGCAGAGAAAAATTGCTAAAACAAAATATATTCATATTTGTTTTCCTTCTCTTCGGAATTGTCCAAAGTGAGGATGTTCCTCAGACCGTCTTGGGTAACACTGCAATTTGTTGAAAATAAAGAATGCCCCAGTCTTTTGTTAATCTTGGGTGGGGTCTCAGCTGGAAAAAAGAACACTGAGTGGTTTGTGGCTGAAGACAATGAAGCTACAGTTTCATAATTAAATGTTCAAGTTTTTTTTTAAAGACAGTGATAGATCAGGAGCTTACAAGATTTTGATTGAAATACTTCGTTATTGTAAATCTGTTAAACTGGCACAAAAAAATCTAAATACCTTAGCCCCTATCCTTATTCCTGGCTGCTGATTTAGACTAAATGGAATGGTGTACAAGCTTGAAGTCTTGTAATCATTGTTCTGTGTCACAGTTCATTATGTTGCATGTCTGACGTCAGATGTTATATTGATTTTTCACCAGTTAGTCATAGTTGGTATTATCAGCAATTTTCATAGCTCCCATCATAATGCAGATAGGTTTTATTATAACAGTTTACAATTTTAGAAAATTTTAAGTAAATCAAGATAGGAGAAGTTTAGTAACTTCATTACAAATACTTTTTCCTGAGATTCTGTTATCATCTTTCTATGCTGTATTGCAGATTAGTGCCATCAGATAATAATGTCAATATTTTGGTATTCTAATTTCTGTAGTAGCGGAGATTTTGCTTCCAGTGAATTCATTTTTACCAGCAAATAGTTTACAATATTTTAATAACACTGCTTTAATTTATTTATGATTTTTGTTAGGATTGCTGGGTCCATGTAAATGCAAAGAAAGGAGTTTTGCCAAAGTTATGGACAGTTCTTAAAGAAGGTGGTCGTGGCCTGGCTACTTCTGTTTATCCAAGTCTTTTACCATTTATCAGCAAGATACCCGAAGAAGTAATTGGATCAAAGATAGAATTTTTCACCATGTTCTTCAATAACTTTAGCAAAGGGTATGATTTGTTTAAAACTTTCCGTCGCCAGTGTAATGTTGTGTAGCTATTCACAAAACAGCCTGGCCTGGGGCAACTTAAATATTTTAAGTGGTGTTTTGTAAAGAAACATAGACATCTCAGGAAATAGATTTCTGGAAAAGGCAACTTTGATTTTAAGGGATAATTGTCCTGATCATTGATACAGCATGCTGCTATTTTGTTTCCAGTCGTGGGTTAAAGTTCAGCATTGTCCTGTTTCTCTGTACATCGTAAGAACCCAAAACGTAAGGAGCTAGATAACAAGCATGGGGCTGGATGAACACAGCAAGTCAAGCAGCATCATAGGAGCAGGAAAACTTGACGTTTCGGGCCTAGACCCTTCATCAGATAGCTTCAACACAATAAGTGACAAGTTGATAGTGGCTTGCATTGCCCTTTATGCTACAAGCTGCGTTTGATAATGCATAGAATAATGCATGAATCCTGTTATCAAAGGTAATGAGGATTTTGCGCTGTGCTTTTGGCAGGTTTAGTCATTTATATATATGCATTAGGAGCAGGAGTAGGTCTTTCAGTCCCTCAAGCCTGCTCCACTGTTTGATAATATCATTGTTGATCTGTTTGTGACTTTAGCTGCAGTTTTTTCTGACCACCCTCAGTACTGTTGGACTCGCCTGTCAATTAAGAATCTAACTCAGCCTTAAAAAGATTCAGTGACACTACCTCCATTGTTCACCAATGAAGAGAATTCAAAAACAAACAGCCTTCTCAGAAAAATTGTCTCTTCACTCTGTCTTAAATTGGAGGACACCTTAATTTAAAATTGCGTCCCCTAGTTCCAGTCTCTCCCTTAAGGATGAACAACCTTCAGCATTCACATTGTGACTTCCCCCAAGATCTGGTATGTTTGAATGAAGTTGCCTCTTATTCTTTTAAACTCCAATGGTTACTGACTCAACCTGTCCAACCTTTCCTCAAAACTTCATCCCAGAAATTAGCTGAATGAATCTCCTCGGCACTGCTTCTATTGCAATTATATCCTCTCTTAAGTAAAGAAACCAAAGTACTCATATGTGGCCTGACCAACACCCTAAATAATTGTAGGAAATCCTCCTATCTCTTATGTTCCATTCTCCTTGCAATTCACAATAAAATTCCATTTATCCTCCTATCCACTTGCATGCTAACTTTTTGCGATTCATGTTCAAATTTCACGAGCCTTATCTTGTATATTAAATGTTTGGGAGACAACCTATGGAATTCCTTTTAGAAATCCAAATACCTTGCATCTGCTGGTTTCCTTTAACTACCCAACATTTTATGTTGTTTAAATATCTAAATTTGTCAAACCAGGTTTCCCTTTCATAAAACAATGTTGCCTTCCACTCATATTATGTTTTTCCAAGGGCACTGTTAAGACTTAATCATAGCTTCCAGTATGTTTCTAATGACTGGGGATATGTTAATTGGCCTGTAGTTCACTGTTTTCCCTTCTCTCTTTTCTTGAGTAGCGGTGTTCAGTGAGGAGTGCAGGAGGGTTTGCCAGAAGCAACATGAGGCATACTTAAAAATGAGGTGCCAATCTGTTGAAAGTGCGACAAAGGACTACTTACATGCCGAACAGTGGAAGCGGTTGCAACAGATGAGGCTAAGCAATTGCACAACTAATGGTTCAGATCTATGCTTTGCTGTTCTGCCACATTCATTGTGAATGGTGGTGGACAATCAAACAGATAACCAAGATGAAGAGGATTCACAAATATCCCCATCCTCAGCGATAGGGGAGCCCAGCATATAAGTGCAAGAGATGAGGCCGAAGCATTTGCATCCATCTTCAGCCAGGGATGGCGAGTGAATGATCTATCTCAGCCTCCAGCTCAGGTCCCCAGTGTCATTGATGCCAGCCTTTAACCAATTAAATTCACTCCTTATGATATCAATGAACAGCTGGATGCAGAGTATACTTCATAGGCTGTGCATCCTGACAGTATTCTGGTAAGAGTACTGTAGACCAGTACTCCAAAAGGGACCTCAGTCTGAGTCGAGCTGTTCCAGTTCAACCACGAATGCTAGAATTTTCCACTCTGGAAAATCGACTTAAGTGTATCTTCATCACAAAAAACAGGACCAATCCAACCTGATGACTGCTAGGTCAAAATCATGGAACAGTCTTTTTGGCAGTGGGTGTTCTTACACACAAGGACTGCAAACAGTTCACCACCACCTTCTCCAGACCACTAGGATATCTGTATACAATGAGTGAATTTAAAAAAAAAATCTAATGCCCAGCCTGATGGGAATGTTGCAGAATCCTAGGTCATTATGGAAAATCATAGCCAGTGCATCCACTGAGTCTGCAGTGTCTCTTTAGAAACCCTGGGACATAGGCCATCAGATCCTGGGGATTTGTCAGATATTAGTCCCTTGGATTTCTTCAGTACTTTTTCTTAACCAGTGGGGGTAATTATCCTAATTTCCTACTCATATTAGTCCCTAGGCTATAATATATTTCCGCTATGCAACTTGTGTATATAGTGCAAAGATGAGGACAAAATATTTGTTCAATGTCTCTGCCATTTCCTCATGATAGTATCTTTTATCCCTGCAGCTAAGGGATCAACATTCCTTTCTGTTATTCTCTTCCTTTTCATATAGATCTCAAAGATCTTGCAATCTGTTATTCATATTCCTGACTCCTAAACTGTCTCCGTATCTTTCCCTTTTTAATCGTTGTTCCCCATTGTTATTGAATTCACTTTACAGTATAAAGGGAAAAATAGGTCAGAATACAAAATGATGCACCTAGAATTGAAAGTGGCTGAGGATTTAGACAGGATACTGGGACAGCAGAAAGTCAGACCATACAGAAATGTCACATTGCTATATTCAGCTGAATGTTAGAGCAGAACAAACTTTACTATTAACTGACCAGTGCTGTAACATATTGCATACATCATAATGTGCAGAAAAGATATTTGGGCCCGTTTTTCCATCTTCATATTTATGCTCCACATAAACTTCAATCTAAGCCTGCCAATATAACATTCTGTTTTTGCTTCCTTGTGTCTCTTTAAATGTATAGATACTTTTCATGCTAATTAATCTTTGTGGTAGTATGTTCCACATTTGGACATCGCTGGGTGTATAAGCTTCTTCTGAATCTCTTACTGGCTCATTACATCTGCAAGTGTATGTTTTAGCCACATCACCTAAAACTGGAATGTTACGTGTAATGCTAAACAATAGTTAGAGAATTATGCATTTTATTAAATTTAATCAAATGAAGCATGGTAGTGTAGCAAATTGAAATTTGAGTATATAGTTCCTTTAGCTAGTGGAGAATATAACTTTATTCAGTACTCCACAGGTTGCATTTTCTTAGCCCCATCTTTGAAGTGAATGCCAAAGGAAGCTGACAGATTCCTTACAGAAAACAAAGAAAAACTTGCCAAAGGACTGGACTTGCATTACACTTAAGAGTTCACAATTTGTCTGAGATAATTTAGAGAATAAATATCTCGTGTTATTTTAAAAAGATATCCTTTTGTTATTGATGATTAGATTACAGAGCGAACGTGCCTTGGTGAGCTGCACTGAGAGTTCAGCGATTGTATCAGCATTTATGGAATGCATATGCTTCACTCTACAGCAAAATCTCAGAAACACTGAGGATGACCAAAAACTGCAACAGATGCTCATAAATGAACAGGTATATGAAAATCTAAAGCAAACAATTCTCAAAAGTACAGAAAATTAACTTCTTAAAACTGAAAGAAGCAAGGGGTCTTGAAATTAGAATGTTGTATCTATTAATTGGCACTTCTATGCATTTTAGTGTACCACGTCACATCAGATTTTCATTTCCTTGAGATATGTTTCTTATTCCATTCCTTTTTTGAGCTTCCTTGAACATTGTAATATCCTTGACTGAAGGAATAGCTGTATACTTCACTTAACCATAAAGAACAGATACCGGTATCTTTCCCTTTCATCCAGAGCATCTGGTCACTGACACTGCCCTATAATAGGTGAGGTTGGTAATTGACTGTGTGGAGGATTATGGTCACAAAACTACAGCCGGTGGTACGTTTGTGATATCGTGCTGGGAAACAATAGCCTGCATCATGCCTTTTGAATTTGGCTTTCATTACTCTTTAAAAGTCATCCTTGAATTTGGTTTTGTTATAAATGCCAAATTTATGAGATTATGGTGTTTAAGGTAAGGTTATATCTTTAAGGTAAAATAAAGGAAGGACTGGTCATGTGACCTGCTCTGTTTCCAACACAAAACATGTTTTGTGTAGCTTGATTGTTCAAAGGGGTCCCAGGTTGTTTTACTGGGAAGAAGAAGGTTCTAGATATTCACATCTGTAGATAATGGAGAGCAGTTGTGCTGTTTATAGGTTGATTCTCATGGAAGTGCTAGGAATGTCAGCATTATAAGCTTTTGTACTTATAACTGCCAATATAATTCCAAGATAGAATAGTCTAAGAGGTCAAGAGAATAGTTAATTAGCATTTCTACTTAGATGTTTGGTCCAACTGATGCACTTTGCCATAGACATGAGTTTTAGGGAGGGAAGATTGCAGAAACCATTAGCATATTGAGTTAGAGTTATTAAGGTAATGCCCAATGTCTCGGGCACAGGTCAGTCTGCAAGAGAGACCAAGAGAAGTAAAATACTTCCTTGATGGGGAATTATCAGTCAAGATAAAGGTAACAAGAGGATCTTTTCTGCAGAAAAAAGGATATTCTATTCTAAAGAAAAAGTATGAAGTAGAAGTTCCCTCCTAAAGTTGTGATTCATATCAAGGCCACCTCCTGGTGTTACAAAGAGTGCACGTAAGCAAAAAGAAAGCCAGGATCGTTGTAAGCAATGGAAAGCAGTAGCCAGTGTCAGGACTGCAGGAAGTGTGCATTTAGAAAGGTTTTTTTTTAAAAGGTGATTTTTAAAATAAGGTTAAATGCAAAAAATGAAGAAATGGAGGCTGGCTCCTCTGCTCCCAGTGCAGGCCTACCGACTCGCTCCATACTCAGCACCAACCTTTGTCCATATTCACACCAGAGTCCCAGCCCCGACCATGCCTTTCCAAATTCTACGTCAGCAGTGCGTGTGCTGATGATATCATCACTGTGCGTAGAATGCAGTTACCTCATAGGTGCATATGCGCATGCTTCGTGCATCTTGTTGTCACTGATTATGTTGTGCATGCAAGGTGGCCAGTTTGGTGTTCTGGATAATCACACCTAAGTACTAAATTTTGTTTACTCACTGTTGCTTTTGGTTTGTTACAGTAGAAATATTAAATCTTGAAAGTCATACAGTGTGGTCCCTTTAGTCTGTCGCTGAAAATTCAAATATCTTTTAAATGTTAGTGGTTTTTAGGCACGTTATAACAATATTTATGATTTTTGTATTGATCGGTAACCAATATTTCAGTTGTATGCGATGACTGTTGTGCCAGTGTGTTACTCATCAGAATGGTTTGTTTTTGACCATACAATAAGCTTGCTTGTCGTATCTTTTAAACTGTTCAAGTTGTGTACATGGCATACAGGAAGAAGAACATGTACAGATGCAGGTTGTGAGGACTTAGAATAAGGCAAATAAAAGTTTGACAATTGTTAGTGTAATTTTGAAAATAATAAGGTTGAATTTCTTATTTCTTTTAGCTGCTACCTCTTGTAAATTTTGCTTTGAAGAATCCCAAACTGCAAAGTGACATTTTCTCCAAACTCACAGACTCACTTGCCTCGTGGGAAAGACGAACTGATAATCCAGATATAGAAGAGTGGGCTGTTGCATACAACCGACTGTTATCTGAGTTTTGGAAAGCTCTTTCTCAAGCCTGCATTTCTCAGTTGGGCAGCACAGAAGTTGATAAAAATGTATTAGAAGGAATCTCTTCTTTGCTCAACTGCATGAGGAATCCTAAGGGCGTTACAAAACAGTCTGTGAAAAAGAAAGGTAAAATCAGATTTATCGATCAAGAAGAAACTCAGAATTATGAAAGCAATGCTACCAATCATCTGGAAGAATTAATTTTTGAAACTAAGGATGCATTGGAATCTGAAAATTTGGAGGATACTTTAAGACAGCGTCAGAGCAACCATCCTGCCAGAACAGTGCCTTTGGAAGCCCTAATCTCTGAACTTGCCAAACTGAGCATGACCTTTATAAATGAACAGAACTCCGAAATGCATCTTGTGTTCCTGACAACACTCATTAGCTCATTTCCATCAACAAAACTATTTACTATTTTGCTGGAAAATGGTAAACCAGGGAGTGCCGAATCTTTCTTTGAAACAAATAATGAAGTGAAAGCGATGGCAAGTAACCCTGCTGTGCGGTTTCTGACTCAGAAACTACTAGTCTGGGTGAAAGAAGATAAAACTGACTTAAGTTTTTTGATTGATATGCTCTACAGTGTTCTTCATTGCTGTGATAACAATGAAAGGAAGATATTACTGAACCAAATCTGTCAGGTAGGTGAAAGGATGCGAGAAGTGAATGGCAGTTTCATTCACCAGTCTTATGGATTAGATTACAAGGTGTAGAGCTGGATGAACACAGCAGGCCAAGCAGCATCAGAGGAGCAGGAAAGCTGACGTTTCGGGCCTAGACCCTCCTTCAGAAATTTCTGAAGGAGGGTCTAAGCCCGAGACGTCAGTTTGATGCTGCTTGGCCTGCTGTGTTCATCCAGCTCTACACCTTGTTATCTCAGATTCTCCAGCATCTTCAGTTCCTACTATCTCTTATGGATTAGATTAGTAGTTCTGAAACATGTTCAAGACATTGTTATAGCTGTTTGTGCTTTGTCACCAGTAGAGCACAGAATAATCATGGCATAGAAAAAGACCATTATTTTTAAGCAGGCGGGTGGAATTTTATCAGGTAGGTGGGAACGTGGATTTGAGGTTATAATCGATGTTCCCTCTAATTATTCATGCTGCTGCGTGGACCTCTGATATCTGTGCACAGCTCCCAGAACTGGAAGTCGATGGGTTTGTATGCTGGTTGATATGTGCAGACCCTCCGAGAGCTGTGCAGCCATTGAGGGAACGTTGATTGCAATCAGGTCAGCCATGATCATTTTGAATGGCAGAGCAGGCTCAAGGGGCTGAATGGCCTACTTTTGCTCCTTGTTCATGTGTTTGTATTTGGATCATCAATCCAGGACGGCTGTATCCCTGCAGCGCTACCAGTTTACGTCTTTATTCTACCTGTCCAACTGCCAAGAACGGCCGAGCAGTGTTATTCCAAGTCGGTGAAACAGAAGGTTCTTGCATCCACAGCACCCGAATTGCCATGAGTTTCTCTCCCTCTCCCTCTCCCTCTCCTCTTTCATCTATGTTTGTTTCCCCTCCACCATCACTTGTTTTATTTCAGTTTCCTTTTTATCTCTGCAATTTATTTCACTGTACATCCAGCAACTTCCATGGTCAATTGTAAAAATAGTAAATATAAACGATAAGTTGCAACTAAATGACCAACAGGTAGGGAGGGACCATGCTGCTGAAAGAGCTCAGAGTATGAGTGTTTGAAAACTGATCCAAAACTCTTCTGTTAAGTCTCACTTAACATTCAATTTGGTTGATGTTTTCCTGTGTTTACTCCTTGATGTGTAATGCCCCAGATTAAAATGTCACACCCTCCCCTTTAAATGCGTTTATGGCTTGATGTTACCTATATATATCTCATTTAAGAACTGTTGGTTAATCTTGTGCTTCTCTTCTCATCATTGATTTTGGCTTTAGCTGCCTAGGTTTCGGCTTCTGGATTCCCTCCCTAAATCTCTCCACTTGTCCGTCTCTATTTTCTCCTTTCAGTCTTTCCTTTAAATCATCACTTTAACAAAATTTTAGACTCCACTCCTACTAACTACTTTAGCTCAACATCCATTTTTGTTTGACATCTTTGGGAAGCAACAGTACATTTCTTATGTTACAGGTGCCATGCAAATACAAACTGTTATAGTACTCTCAGAGATAGTAGGAACTGCAGATGCTGGAGAATCTGAGATAACAAGGGTCTAGAAGAAGGGTCTAGGCCCGAAACGTCAGCTTTCCTGCTCCTCTGATGCTGCTTGGCCTGCTGTGTTCATCCAGCCCCACACCTTGCTATCTCTATTATAATACTACTCCTTTACTAAAGAATATGAACTTTTATTTTTGTAGATGGATCAATGCTGGCTCCTCATGTTTCACATGGTACAAAAGGTAATTCTGCATGCTACTGGAATTTATTTACTGAGTTAGATTTTCAGATTGCCTAGTATTTTGGACTTTAAATGTTCCTTTTTTCATTTGAAATAGAAGTGCAGACCATCATGTTGCATGCTCTTAAATTTCTCCATGTCCAACTGTAAATGATAAAGGGACTATGTTAGTTTGATTTATATAATGCAGCTGTTCAATCAGCATTCAAAATAAAAGGCTTACAACATGTAAGCCATTTTTGTGAATATCTTTAGCATGCTACTTAACAATATTTGAACTAAAGGTAATATAAATTAAACCAAAATTCATTTGCAGCTGATTTATATAACCTAAAATAGTAATAGTAGGTATTTATCGGCTGAGAACAGAAAAGGCTTTTTTTGTTATCAAACTTTGGTTTTCTAGTTAACGAATGACAATTTTAAAGTGCATATTTTATGCACTCTGTATAGACATACTAGTATTCCACATTTATGTTGTTAGCTTAACTGTGGCCACCAGTTGACTGGAATTTTCAAATCATTTTGAAACAATATCTTGTGATACTGTCAACAATTTTAACATATATGAAATAAGGTATTCCCTCAGCACCAATTTTGGACTTGTAGAGATAGAAAGAATTAATACCACAGGCAATTTTTTTGAACCTCAAAACCATTAAAACTAAACCCTTAATAGCTATTTTATTCAGTTTACAGAATGGATTGTTCATAGATGTCACTGGCTAGGCCAGCATTTATTGTCCATCCCTAATTGCCCAGAGGGTAGTTAAGGGCCAACCATATTACCGTGGGTCTGAAATTACGCATAGGTCAGACCAGGTAAAGAGGGCAGATGATGAGGTTTTTACAATAATTGGCAGTGGTTACATGGTTGCCTTTACGCTAGCTTTCTAACCCTCAATTTAATTGAATCCAAAATTCTACCTTCCACCATGGTGCATTTTGAATTCATGTCCCCAGGACATTAGTCTAGAGTGTTGGATTACTGTTGCAGTGACATTGGCACTAAGCTATCCTTCCCAAAAGTTTATTAAAAGTCACGTAGAGTACCAAACTTGAACGTTGAGCACAATGTGAAAACATTTTCAGCAACAAGACAAATGCAAGAATGCTAAATTTCAAATAATTACCACAATTAATACTATAGGAGAAAAGAATGCTGATTGCAAACACAGTGGCCTGGTGTGTCCAAACAAGAGGATTATGTTAACATCTTGCGTTTTTTTGAATTACCTGAGAATTTAGAGAGCCATTGCTTTCTCTGTGGCAATGCCTCTGTCAATCAGCATTGACTTGTGAACCAATTAGCACACTTTTCTCTTCAAGGAGTATTGATCACTTGAAATTTGACATACTTCTGCTCTGCTGAGCTCAACATAAAAAGCGCTGGCAATGTATTTCTCTTTTCAGGAATAAACATTATAAGTATAAAGTTTATAAACATTACATTTTCAGAAAACCTAATTTACAATGAATAAAATGCTTGGTAATCTTTGACCTTCCAGTTTCTAACCCGTTTCTTTCAGGCATGTTTGGATCAAGTTAAGTATGCTGCTATTTCTGATTGGTTGAAAGGAGAAGTACTTGGTGAGAAATTAGTCTTACTTGCAGACGAACTCTGTACAATGGGAATCACAAGCTCTTGGCCAAAAGATGCTCACTCACAAAGCTGGGTGTTACTTAGCCTAGCTCTGTCTAAGCACTTCAGTAACGGTGAGTAGAGAAGCTTTCATTCAAAAACCTTCCAGAACTCTTTATGTGATGACATAGATATGTGGCACAGAATAGGTCATTTGATCCAAACCGTCCATGTTAATAGTATGCTTGAGTCCCATCCTATTTATCCTCATTATGGCGACAAAACACTTGTCACTCTACCTTTCTAGATATATGTGACAGTAAATAACTCCATAGCTCAAATATATATCCAACGTCCCATTATATGTATCTGTACTACTTGCTTCAACCACACCATGTGGTAGTGACTTCCATTTTCTGGAAATGCGTGTTTATCTAAATAGTGAGTTTAAAATAACAAAGGATTTGATAAAATGTATAAATTGATGAGGTATAATCTTAAAATCTTAAGATTTGGGCTCTTCAATGTAAAATCAGGAAGTATTCCTTCAGAAAAAGTGCATGGGAAATCTGGAACTTGCTTCCTCTGAAAGCTTGTGAAAACTGAGTGAGTTGATATTTTTCAGACTGAGAGATTTTTGTAAAGGTAATGTGACCAAAGTGGGGAAGTCAAGCTGAGTGACCATACATATAAACATATGAAATAGAACTAGTGGTAGACCACTCAACCCCTCAAGCTTGCTGTTCCATTTGCTAAGAACATGGCTGGTCTTGTTACTCCATAGTAATAATCTTTCATCTTCTTGCTTGTAAAGTATCTATCTGCCTCTGTCTTAAAAATGTTCAAAAACTAAATTTTCACCACCTCCTGAGAAGGAGTTCCAAGCACTCTTAATCCTCTGTGAGAAAAGAATTCTCCTTCTCTATCTTAAGTGGGCAGTCCCTGATTTTTAAACCATGTTCGAGATTCTCAAACAAGCAGAGATATCCTTTCCACATCTACAGTATCAATACTCTTTAAGATAAGCGTTTCGACTAAGCTTTTAATTCCTCTCAACTCCAGCACATGCATTCCTCAACTGCCTAACATTCTCCTCACATGTTTGTACAGTTCAGTAAGCATTCTCTAAATTGCTTCCAATGGTTTCACATTCTTTGTTCAATAAAGGGAAGCAAAACCATAGACAGTACTCTAGACGTGATACCATCAATGCTTCATATAAATTAAGTATAACCTCCCGCCTTCTATATTTAATTCCCCACACAGTAAACTATAGCCTTCCAGTAGCTTTCCTAATCGCTTCTTTACCTCTATATTAAACTTTGGTGATTGATTCACTAAGGCACCCAGATCTTTCTGCATCGCAGAGCTCTGCAATCTCTCATCATTTAGTTAATATCATTCTTTTTTATTCTACCAGCCAAAATTGACAATTTCACATTTTCCCATATTATTCTCCATTTGCCATATCTTTGCCCAGTCACTTGCAGTCTTCTTGCAGTCTCTCTATGTTTGCTTTACACTTAATTACTTACATTTCTTTGTATCATAAGCAAATTTAGCAACCAGCCTTCAGTGCATGCAAGTAATTTATATAAATTGTAAAATAAAAATGAAGTCTTGGTTTTAATCCCTGGGAAAATATTAGAAACTATTACTGAAGATGCTATAGACGGGCACTCAGATAAATTAACATTTTGTGAGGGGGAAAAATCTCCAAGAAGTTGGTTAAATATAACTTCCCCTTCACAAAATGTTAATTTATCTGAGTGCCTGTCTATAGCACCTTCAGTGATAGCGTCTAATATTTTCCCATCACAGATGTTAAGCTAACTGGGCTGTAGTTTCCTGCTTTCTTTCTGTCTCCTTTTTTTGTTATTTTCCAATTTGACGCAGATTAGCCACAATTTAATGGTCAAATTTTGCTACAAGACCAGGTCTAAGGCAAGGAGTTCTTAGTGAGTAACTCCTTCCAGCTCCCCAAAGCAGAGCTGATCCTAGGGTAGGGTGAATCAAGGCCACCTGAAAGAAGGCCACCCCGATCCTGTATTTGGTGGGGTGCTCTGCATTGGGATCATAGGGACATGGAAGGAACTAGAAACCTGGATTAGAGTGAACTTTGAATGAACAAGTGGTAATATTTCATTTTTTTTCTGGTTTAGTTTGAAGGCAGCAAGGACTCATTAAAACAAAGAAATTCATGTAATTATGTATTATAATGATAATATATGTGTTATAATTATGGCCTATAATTCCTTGAGGATTGCCTCAATGTTTGTGGAGGAACTGAGCAATCTACGACATCTGTTGTGGTGAACACCTTGTTCGGTCTTGGCATAATTTAGGACTTGGCTGCATTACAGTGAATTGCTTTGGTACAGATCCCATGAATTCTCTCATTTAACCTCTGCTCAGCAGAACCATGATTTGCTCCGAGAAGGAGTTAGCACACAGTGTGACTTCCCCCAGGGCTCGCATCCACTTAGGCATGGCTCAGCTCAAAAACTATACATTAGCAAGGCATAAATTAGGCATGTGTTAGAATACTCTCTCCTTGACGGCTGAGTGCAGTTCCAACAACACTCAAGCTGACAGTTTCCAGGTCAATGCAGCCCACTTGATTGGCACCCAATCTGTCATCTTCGACATTCACTTCCTTCACCAGTGTGAAGTGGTAGCAGAATGCACCATCGAGAAGATACAGTGCAGTTACTCAGATCAGTTCCTTTGACAGCACCTTCCAAACCTTAACTTTTACCACCTCGAAGGATAAAGATAGCAGATGCTTGGAAACACCTCCACCTTCACCCTCCCTTCTAAGCCACACAGCTTCCTGATTTGGAACTATATCACTGACACTGGGTGAACTTTCTTCCTAACAGTACTGTGAGTGACCTCACATCCCAAATACTGCAGCAGTTCAAGAAGGCAGCGCTTGTCACCTCTTCCAGGGCAGCGATATCTACGTTCCCAAAAACGAATTAAGAAAGAAACTGCTTTTTGTTGTAGTTTTGGAAGAACTAAATGATCATTCCATGAAAAAAACATGATTGAAAACAATTTTTATCTTTCCCATGGTGTATTCCACAGTTTTAGTCAAAAAAAATTGATATTGCTCTGTATTAAAAGGTAAGGTAACCACAGTCCCACCTAATCATAGACCTGCTCTCATTAATGAAGAGAAGGATGAACGGTGGTGTTTTAATATGAGGGCCTCCATACCTCAGGTGAGTCTGAGAAAGAGAGTCTTTCATGGCACCAGCTCAACCTCAGCCAGTACAGGAACCCATGTTGTTGGTGTCACTCCATTGTAAACAGCCGTCCAGCCAACTGAGCTAACCAACCTCCTTGTTGAGTATTAGAGCACCAGAAGAAAATTCCGACCAATCTGAGATACATCATTGACAAACGCATGGAAATTGGTGGTAAGGGCTCTTGTGACAGTGGTAGTGTCCCTACCTCTGGGCCAGAAAGCTTTGGTTCAAGCCTCACCTGCTCCAGAGGTGTGCCATGACACATCTGAACTGGTTGATTTAAGAAAAATTTGGTAATCAGTGGTCACCATTTTTGTTCAGCTGAGTTTTGACAAGGTCTGTGAGACTAAAGATCAGGATATTGATCACCTGAGCAGTTGAGTTCATGCTGGATCTGTGTAGAGCAATCCAGTTAGCCCCGTTATGCCACTCTGTCATATATAATTACTTTAACTAATTGGTATATATTACCCAAATTGAACTATGGTATCAATGGGTTCAGGGATCCACGTTGTCTTAAGGATGCATTGTAGTATTTAAATTTTATTTTTTTTTTGTAGAGTTCTTGATCGCTGAATTGTATATTGAAAGAATAATTGACAGACTGCACAATGCGCTTTCTAAGGATCTTTCTAAGGACCTGTCTAAAACTCAGGCAGTGGAGCCAATGCTTTCCTTCATTTGTGATTTGGCGTCTAATTTTTTCTGCTCCATCAAGGGATGTTTGCAGATGTCATCAGCTGAAGATCTTCTTTCCACAATCTTCCAGCTCTGTGCCCAAAGCCAGGAGAAGACTCATCTATCAGGTGAAGTGCAATGTTACAAAATTCAGTTTATTGTTTCCCTGTATTTTAAACATTTGCAATTTCAATGTTAATCTAACATGATGCAATTTCATCCTCCTCAGAAATCTTGGCATGGTGTTATACTTTTGCAGGACGTATCTGATACTGATTTATCTAACAAAGAAGCGTATTTTAAAGGAAATTGTTTTCAGAAATTGCTACTGTAAAATATTTTCATTTTTAGTTTGAAACAATATATACTCAGCTGCATTACAGTCACAGATGACAAGTACAGAACCCAGTTGTGTAATAAACTATGGGTCCCATCTACAATTGTTGAGCATAATCATTCTGCATTTTCCCTTTCTCACCTGAGTCCTTGAAGTATGTATTTCTAAACCGCCAACCATATTCTCTGGCATAGAAGGAATATACCTGTTTGCACAAAAGGTTTAGGAAGCCCCCCCCTTTCTGTAAACTGTCACCACAGAGACAAAAGCTTCTTACATCTATCCACATCCATTACTGACTTTTCAGCAGTGAAATGTGTTTCAGTTACAGCAGTCAGCTATTTTGACAGGATTTATTTGAAAGCAACATATCAGAACTTCAAGAGATTCAGCGGACGGTGGTGAATGTAGTTCCCATTGCTAAGGAAAAGGTGCTGCAGAAGCTGAATGGTTTGAAGGTGGGGAAAGGGTGGCACAGTGGCTCGGTGGTTAGCACTGCTGCCTCACAGGACCAGGGGCCCAGGTTCGATTCCAACCTCGGGCAACTGTCTGTGTGGAGTTTGCACATTCTGCCCGTGTCTGCGTGGGTTTCTTCCGGGTACTACGGTTTCCTCCCACAGTCGAAAGATGTGCAGGTTAGGTGGATTGGCCATGCTAAATTGCCCATAGTATTCAGGGGTGTGTAGATTAGGTGGGTTATAGGGGCATGATTCTGGGTGGGATCTTGTGAGGGTCAGTGAGGACGTGTTAGGCTGAAGGGCCTGTTTCCACACTGTAGGGATACTAAGAATACTATGAAAATCACCCAGACCAGATGGACGAGACCCCAGAGATTGGAAGTCGATAGCTGCGGAGATGTAGAGGCATTAGTGATGATCTTTCAGGAATCACTGGAGTTAGAGAGGGCAACAGACGACTGGAAAATTGCTCATGTAACATCCCTGTTTAAGGAGGGTAGGAGGCAGAAGACAGGAAATTATAGGCCAGTTAACCTGACCTCAGTTGTTGGTAAGATTTTAAAGTCAACTTTTAAGGATGAAATTGCAGACTACTTGGAAGTGCATTGTAAAATGGGGCTGAGTCAGTATGGCTTCATCAAGGGGAAGTCATGTCTGACAAATCTGTTAAAACTCTGAGAAGCTTATGAGCAAATTAGACAAAGGAGAGCCAATGGACGTGATCTATTTGGATTTCCAGAAAGCCTTTGAGTAGATGAAGCAGAGAAGGCTGCTTAAGAAGGTAAAAGTCCATGGTGTTAGGGGCAAGATACCAGCATAGTTAGAGGATTGGCTGACTGGCAGAAGGCAGCAAGTGGGCTAAAGGGATCTGTTTCAGGATGGCAGCCAGCAACTCGTGGCATTCACAGGGATCCATGTTGGGACCAAAAGTATTCACATTCATTAATGATTTGGATGAAGGAACTGAGATCATTGTTGCTACGTTTGCAGATGACACAAAGTTAGATGGAGTGGCAGGTTGTCTTGAGGAAGTAGGGAGGCTGCAGAAACACTTGGACAAGTTAGAAGATGGGCAAAGAAGTGGCAGATAGAATACAATGTGGGAAAGTGTGAGGTTATGCACTTCGGTAGGAAGAATAGAGGCATAGATTATTTTCCAAATGATATTTTCCAGATTTGGAAATCTGAAGCACAAAGGGACTTGGGAGTCCCAGTTCAGGATTCTCTTAAGGTCAACATGCAGGTTCAGTTGGCAATTAAGAAGGCAAATGCAATGTTGCCATTCATTTCAAGAAGACTAGAATATAAAAGCAGAAATATACTGCTCAGGTTGAATAAGGCTCTAGTCAGAATGCATTTGAGATATTGTGAGCAGTTCTGGTCCTGCATCAGAGGAAAGATGTGCTGGCATTGGAGAGGGTCCACAAGAGATTCACAAGAATAATCCTGGGAGTGAAGGACTTGATGTAGAAGGAGTGGTTGAGGAGTCTGTGTCTGTATTTGATTGAATTTAGAAGGATGAGGGGAGATCTGATTGAAACTTGCATAATACTGAGACGCCTGGATAGAGTGAACGTAGAGAAGATCTTTCCACCAGTAGGAGAGACTAGGACCTGAGGGCACAGCCTAAGAGTGTAGGAACAGACCTTTAGAATAGAGATGAGAAGGAGTTTCTTCAGCCAGAGGGTCATTAATCTATGTAACTGATTGCTGCAGAGGGCTGTGAAAGTCAAGTTATTGAGTGTATTTAAGACAGAGATACGTGGTTCTTGATTGGTAAGGGGTTCAAGGATCACTGGGAGAGAGAAAAAGAATTGGGTTGAGAAACATATCAACCATGATTGAATGGTGGGGCAGACTTGATCGGTCGAATGTCCTAATTTTCCTGCTATGTCTTGTGGACTTAGGGAAAGTTATTAACCATTTACGAGAAACAGATGCTAAGCAACCCAGAGTCTGATTACTATGAAAAAATGAGCGCTTTTATCACCTGACCACTGAGTTACAAGTCTGGTATACATTGTCAGTCACATTTTGAGAGATTTTAACTAGCTCATTACAGTTTCTACAGTGGGGGGAAGTTAGTCTGAGACTTCTAAATAAAAATTACAAGCCTATTTTCTGAACGAATAATTTATCCATCATCTTTCACTTGATTAATTGACCTTTACTGATACTGAAAGTGGCTCCTGTGCACTCCCCATTTACTTATTCCTCACCTGTTTAGGCCCCACACTCTGGAGTTCCCTCCCTAAACTCTTCTGCCTTTCCACCTTCCTCTTTCAAGACAAATCCTTAAATACATATTTTTGACACAGCTTCTGGTTAACTTTTTGCTAGCTCCTTTATTGCCTCTCTGACCAGTTTTCATCTGATGACGCCTCTATGAAATGCAGTGTAGTATGTTTCTATGCTGAAGAGACTATATGAATGTAAGCTGCCAATGTAGTTATACATTTCAAGATGGCTTCCTAGAGGTTGCTGAAGTTCACCATGCAGAATGTTCCTGTAGTTAGTACTTTGTGCTGCTGGGAGATGTGGTTGTCTTCACGTGCGCTCGTTCACAATGCAAAACGGAGGTTAAACTTTTTTCTTCGCACCCTTCTAACTGTGGCTCTGACAATATGGCATTGACACTGAACACGATATAGCGGACTCTAGAATTTAAATACCAGGCAGAAAACACAACAGCGCTTCATCGGAGGCTGCACTGATGATGTTACCCAGCAGGGTAATGGAACGTCTGTGAACTAACAAACCAGCTCGGCGAGCGAACCAACCACAGCATAGCAGAGCTGGTAACCAGTGAGAGATATTCCTGGACATGGAGACTCAGTTACCTGAGGTAGCAACACTGCTGACGGAGAGAAAAATGTCAACTTCAGATGCAACCCATTGTTACAGAGAGATGAGGTGCAAGGGGAGTCCAGAAGTACCATGCTGACTTTTGGCTCAGCTTTCTATACATTTTGGAGCAACAGTGACACCAGAGTCTGTAAGTTAAGGCAGGTGATTGCTGTTTGTATGCCATCCTGCACGAAGATCTGAAGCCTTGTAGATTGCATGGGCACACCCTGGCAGCGGTCCTGAAAGTGACAGTGGTCTTGAACATTTTGTCACTGGGTTATTTCAGAGTGTGATAGTGAAGTGTGACATGTCCCAAATGGCTGTTCAATATAACATTGTGTAGGTGCCCTGTATAAGAAGGTATTGGAATACATTGATTTCCAGGATGATGGGCCGCACGGGTACATTAAACAATGGCTTTTTCATTCACGGCAAGATTCCCTCAGGTGCAGTATACGTTCCATTACATCCATGTGACAATCGAAGCCCTGTTAAAGTAGCCAAGAGCATTCATCAATACGAAAGGATTCCAATCCCTCAATTTACAGCTGGTATGCAACCACCACAAGAGTTTTCTGTAGCCATTTGTTAGATTTCTTGGAAGCTGTCATCACATCTTCATCCTGAGGCAACTGTATATGTTGCAGTTGTTCATCCTACCAGAGATGGTATGTGGATGACTTCTAAGGGAAAAAGGTCATTTATTGAAGAAATAGCCACTGACACGAGTGCATAATCCTACGATGGACGATCAGCGTTACTACAGTCAAAGCCATCTCAATGCAAGGATCATTAGTGAGTAGCCCATCCGACTGTTGAACTTTGGGCTCGTGAGGAGTCAGCACAATGTTCTGGACTGAATAGATGGGGAAGAACTGTACAGTAGGGTTGACACTGACCTAAGGGGATTGGCAAAACAACCAAATGCAGCATAAATCAAAACATTTTTTATAGAGCAAATAGTAAGGAACACACTGTCTCAGAGTATGGTGGAAGCGGTTTCAATCATGACTCCCAAAAGGGAGTTATTTAATTGTCTGAGAAGAAAATACTTTCAAGGCTACAACCAAGAGTGAGAAAGTTGGACCAACTGAATTGGTCTTGCAGAGTGCCAGCATGAACACGATGGGCCAAATGAGCACTTTCTGCACTGTAATTCCTTTGTGATGACAGATGGATTCCTTCATTCTCTGTCCAAGGCTCAGTTTACCTCCGAGATGTCCTGACCTTTGGGCACGCACATTCCATATCTGCACCAGAAAGATTTTGCATGTGACTTTCAATTCCCAACAAAACTCTGCACCTCTCCCTAGTTAAGCATGACTGGACCTGACCAGCAATTCACCTGGGGAGTCTCCTTCACTTGCCTCTGCCTCCACCACATTGTCTGCACAGTTGAAGTGCTGTGTACTTTGTGCCATTCTGTCTAAACTCGTGTGACACTACATTGGTGGGTGTTTTAACAGTGGTGGGGAATTCACTGAACTGCAGTGATGGTGCTGTTTCGGATTAATATTTCCCCTGCTGTTGTCATTGCTGAAGATGTCCTTCCACAATTGGCGTTATGGAAGACCTAGGCAATTGCTTAGGTGATTTCTCCTCTGTCTGGAGTGATTTACCCAGAATTGCCATAATAATTTGTCTGTTAGCATTGACAACTTGATCAGGATCAGTTACACACCTTTCTCAAGAAAATTGCAACATGCTTTCACAGTATTTCAGATAGCTGTCCATCTTGCTCTTGCCAACTTATAGAGTCATAGAGTCATACAGCATAGAAACAGACCCTTCGGTCCAACAGAACATAATCCTAGCTAAACTCATCTCACCTACCTTATCCTTGCCCAAATCCCTCCAAACCTTTCCTATTTATGTGCTTACCTGAGAGTCTTTTAAACGTTGTAACTGTGCCCGCAACCACCACTTACTCAGGAAGTTCATTCTACCCGCGAAACACTGTGTTTTTAAAAAAAATTGTCCCTCATGACTGATTTAAATCTCTCTCCTCTCACCTTAAAAATATGTCCCCACTCTTGAAATTTCCCATCCTAGGGAAAAGACACCTACCATTAACCCTATCTATACCCCTCATAATGTATAAACTTCTATAAGGTCACCTCTCAACCTCCTATGGTCCAGTGGGAAAAGTCCCTGCCTATCCAGCCTTTCTTTCGAACTCAAATGTTCCATACCTGGTAAATCTTAGAAGATTTCTCTAGCTTAATAATATCCTTCTTATAACAGGGTGCTCAGAACTGGACATAGTACTCCAGAAGAGGCCCCACCAATGTCCTATACAACCTTAACATGATTTCCCAACTCCTATACTCAAAGGACAGAGCAATGAAGGCAAGCGTACTAAACCCCTTTTTAACCACCCTGTCTCTATGCGCTGCAAACTTCAAAGAATTATGTACCTGAACCCCGAGGTGCTTCTGTTCTATAACATTTCGTCAAGAGCTGTAAGCTACCAATTTCAAGGACCTTCTCAATAGCTGTCTAAACAGGAAATTGCATCACTGAAGCAATCCCTTCTTGAATGCTACATATTTTCCCCTGCAAAGTTGACAGTGATAAATTTAGGACTATGGTGTTCTTCTTCAGTGCATACCGTGGCGCACTATAATTAATTAGTTGACTGTTACAAAGTATTGTGGATATCCAGCAGCAAAATTGAGCAGCATCAGGACTTCAAAAAGTCCTCAACCTACAATAAAGATTCAATCTGTGGCATCTGTTCTTGACTCAAATATATAGACTGCAGAACCGTGTTCGCCGGATTCAATGTCTGCAAACAGATTGCGTAAGTGGTGGCAATTGATTTTGGAAATGTTTTTAAAATGGGCTGGATTCCCTGAGCATTTGTGCTCAGTTCAGTTGAGTTTGTGTTTCGTGATATTAGTGAGTTATGTCAAATGCTATAGTTAACATTTAACTTTTTTGGAATGTCCAATGGTAATAAAAATTTTCAGTGAGTAAAGGGGAATGGTTAATACAAATGGAGTTTAGTGCCTCAGTAGTAATTTATTGTCTGCTAGGTTCTAAAAATATGAAATATATGTGGTGCTTACAAATCATGTTTTGTAATTTTCAGAACTGTTCTTAAACTGATACATTATGGTCTTTGTTCGGTGACCCCATGTGATTTAAAACAGAATCAAAAGCATGATGCATTTTCAATATTGTCTCAGTTGCTCTCCTGAAGATGCCTGCTTTGGCTGGTATGATTTCAAAGTTGCTTAGTTACCTCATCCAAATAGCATTTTTCAGTATTGAATTACCATTCAGCATTTTGCAACACACATTGTGCACGCACATACACTTTTTCTGCATGGAGCCAAAATGGTAGTGAATGAAAATTAGAATTCTGATTGCTTTTTTATACGTCCCCTAATACAATGTAAACCCTAGCAGATTTCAGGTAACTTAGCAAAATCAAGTTGAACTTGGATTCTTTGGTTTATGTACTTCAATATCAAATTAGCACTGACTCTACCCCAGTCCCTTTTCTATAGCTGAACTTGATGTGAAAGTGACTGGCTAACATAGGTGGCATTGTAAGTAAAGTGAATGGAATATAAAATCGATGAGTGGGCAGAACTGAAACGCATAGATTTCAATGTAGCAAACCGTGAGTAGACGTCTTCAGACCTGGAAAGGTTAGAAAATGTACTTTCTAAATAGTGAAAAACAGTTAAGCCTGAAGAAACTTGGGGCTCCAGTACACAAATCATTAGAAGTTTTATAAACAGATACAGAAAATAATTAGAAAGGCTAATTGATGGTGGGCTTTATTTCTGGAGGAAAATAGTACAAGGGGATCAAGCTATTCTTCAGCTAAACAAAGTCTGACTGGATCACGTTTGGAAAACAGTGAGCAATTTTAGGCACCGCAACAAAGGAAACATGTATTGCCTTGGAGTGGGTACAGTATAGATTTACTAAAATAAAGCCTTGACGTGCAGAGTTAAATTATGGAGATGAAATCCAAAATTTTGGATTGCATTCTCTGGAATTTAGGAGGTAAAGGGATGAGTAATCAAACTTTTCAGGATTTTAGGGTGAACTGATAATTTCTCCCAACCTATCCTATCTGCTCTAGTTGATGTGTCTAGGACTTGGGGACCTAATCAAAAAAAAAACTAGAGTCTGATTTTGAGGAGTGCAACTAGGCCTTCATTGAGTGACAGGAGTTTGGAACTCTCTTCCTCAGACAGTAATTAATACTAGATAATGTGTTAATTTTACAACTTAGCTTGAGATACTTTTGTTAGCCAAAAATATCAGGGAAATTGGGGCATAACTATGTATCAGCAGTTAGAAAGCCATAATCTCAATGATTGACAGAACAGACTTGGGGGCCCATAATGTACTCTCATTCCAATGAGTTTCTATTCAGCTGAATTAGCCTTTGTAATACCAATTGATGGATTTGACAACAATAGAAAATGTGATTGTATGTATACGGAGAGACCAGGACCAGAAACTGAACTATTCTATCATTGTTATTTTTTAAGCACTTTTTTTTCATATAACTGTGTCTGAAATAAGTGGAATGTTGTTTGTTGTCTGCTGTTTGTATAGGCCTTGATGCGTACAGTTGGAAAATGACTGGACTGACTGGTTATGCTCACAGCCAGACTGCAAAATCTTTGTCCTGATCTCTTTGCTACCAGGGTACTCGTTGTTTGTACTTTTGATTGTTAGCAATTTGGTTTGTTGGCAACTCTGCAAACCTGCCTCAGTCAGCAAGAGCATTGGATTGTTTCTGCTTGAGGTTTGATTCTAATTAAGTTTTTGCCCCCCGAGACATTTCTGCAGTTGGAAAGGGAATGAAATAGTGTAAAACCCTGAGGGTCTAAGCTTATTATTTTCTGTTATGAAGCATGTAGCAGATAACTTCACAAATACTGTATAACCAGATATTGGGAAGTAACTCAGTTTACATCTGCTGACTTTTATTGATTTATAATTTCTTCACTTTCCCATCCTTCTAACCTTCAAGAAGGTGCACTATTGCAAATCTTTAGTCAATGTTTGGACCGTAGTTGACTAATATAGGAAGCTGAACACAGGGAACCAATCTTCGTATACTACACCGAAATGATGTACATTAATACATCAAAATGCTATGCTAAATGTGGTTTCACCCTCAAGTACATTTTTAGCAACTGCATACCTCCGTGCAATAACTAAGATGCCATGTATGCTTCAAAATCAGTATTTTATACATATAATAGCAGAGTAGTAGTATGCAGTCATTTACAGATATTGTAAACTGGAGGGGTCTAAACTTTCTCTGTTCACAGGCAACTGCTCATCATCGTACCTACCGTTCATGCATAAAAAGACACAACAATGTTGCTTAGGCTTTTTTTTTCCTCTTACCTTTTTCACATCTATTCACTGATTTGGTACTTTACCCCCCTTGCAGATTTTGTGATCATCTTCCTTCTATCCCATCCTCCCCAAAGTGGCATAATATTCAATGCATAGAAAGTTTTGATGTTGCATGGCATCCCACCCACGTTATGCAGTGGTGTTCAATTACCTGGAAAAGTAGGAACCTGACTGGAATTTGCTAGGGAACTAAACGGTGTTTGATGTATTGGGCTAAATAGCATGCACACCATAGTCGGTATGTGACTATTGTTTATCTTTTGTTTTCCGTTAAAAATATTTAATGTTTGAAGATGATACTTAGCACTGTATAATTCTGTTGTTTTGCTTAAACTATTTGTACTTGTGTTACATAGTGCATTATTAATCAGTGCTAACGTGAGATACTTGTCTTTGGCAGGGTTCCAAAATGTGCATTATAATGAATCTGAAGTGCTTTATAATGGTCATTCTTATCAAATGTCATCACGTTGTTGACATGTGCGATCCATTTGAGAAAAGTTTCAATTGTTGCAAAAGTAAATTGTTTTTTAAAAGCAGCCTGTAGGTGGCCAATCCAGTTGCTCATTATTCTAATGTTTTTAAATCCATTTCAAAGAGTACTTTAATAGCATTACTAACCTTCCGTTCCAACATTTTTGTAAAAGGATATTCTGAATATTCTATCTCACGACAATAATATATTGTCCATTTCCCATTTAGTTCCCACCCATTGAGACCTTTCTCATCACTTTTTAATCACATCTTTTTATATGAAATACAAATGATTTAATACCTTTTGCAGAACTGAAATATTGACTTTTACTCTTGTTTTATGCCTAGTTAAAATGAAGTTACATAAAACATTTCAACATTTCTTTCAAAATAATGACTTAAAATATTCTTATTTTTAGTGACACACCACGATATGATGTACAATAAAACACTTTTCATACAAATCCACCCACATGCAAATACAAAAACTAAAAAAACAAATCTGAAACAATGTAGAAAATGCTAGAAACACTCAAGTTAATCCATGTGAAGATGTAAAAGGTTAACATTTCAGATATCACTATTTATCAGAAGTCAATAATATCAAAAATTAACCTATTTGAAGGAACAGATAAAATGTAGAAGGAATAAGCAATTTGACTTCTTTAGTCTCCTGCACTATTCACCCATATCTCGGTGATCTACTCAATGACACTTCCCTGCTCTATCCACATATCCCTTTATGTTTTTAGTATCTAGAAATCTATCAATCTCTATCTTAGACATGATCAATGACTGAGTCTCCACACCGCTCAGGGGAGAGAATTCCAAAGATTTACCATCCACTGAGTGAAGAAATTCCTCCTTACTTCAATACTAGATGGCCTATTCCATATTTTGAGTCTATATTCCCTACTTCTAGATCTTCCTCCAAATTCCTGGGCAGATATTCTTCCTGGATCAACCTTGTCAAGCTTGCAATAATTTTCCATGTCTTAACGAGATCACCTTTCATTTTTCTAGACTTTTGAAAACATAGGCCCAGTCTCCTAAGTCTATCTTCGTAGAACAATTACACTGACCCAAGAATCAGTATGGTCAATCTCCATTGCAGTCCCTTTCTAACGAGGGAATCATTCCCTATGTTAGGAGACTAAAACGTCACAAAATATCATGGGTGTGGCCTCATCAAGGCTAAAAGGAAGACATACTCATGCTAGCAGATACTGGCGCTGCTGCCTCACAGTGCTAGGGTCCCGGATTCGATTCCAGCCTCAGGCAACTGTCTGTGCGGAGTTTGCATATTCTCCGTGTGTCTGCGTGGGTTTCCTCTAGGTGCTCCGGTTTCCTCCCACAGTCCAGAGATGTGCAGGTTAGGTTGTTTGGCTATGCTAATTTGCCCATAGTGTTCAGGGATGTGTAGGCTAGGTCGATTAGCTGTCGGAAATACAGGGTTACAAGGATAGGGTAGGGGGCTGGGTCTGGGTGGGATGCTGTTCGGAGGGTTGGTGTGGACTTGATGGGCCTAATGGCCTACTTCCACTCTATAGGGATTCTATAATACATGCACACACACGTCATAATGAACTTGAGTGGAAACTAAAAGGTAGCAGAGTACCTGACTAAATATTAATGTCAGATGGTAGAAAGAAGGGTTGTGAAAGAAATTTTTAAAAATGTGAATAGTTGAGGCAGTTTTGGAATAGAACAGAAATGTAAGCAAAATAGACTAGAAGCCTCAAAAGAAAGAAAAAGCGGATGGAAAGCAAAAATAGAGACTATCAAATCCACTTAAAATGTTGTCTGAAGAGGTGAAGGAGTTTACGAAATAAACTGCAGAGTTAGGACCCAGAGGATTTTAAACATTTGGAGCAATTGAGATGAGATATTTAAGGAGAATACCGTGGCTGATTCGGTCAAAAGTTTAAGAGGTCAAGATGGACAGTTGGGGAAAGTTCAACATTACAACAGTCATAGAGGCTGTCATTTGTGACTTTAACTGGAGTATTTTCAAAAAATGGACGCTGCTAGATTCCAAGCTTGTATCCTAGGTATGTTATGCATTTATTTTGGGAAGTCTTCTGAGTAAAAGAAGTTATTTCAGGTGAGAAGTTAAATCAGATTGAGTAGTGTGGTGGCAGATGGGAATTGGCGAGACCACTGATCAAGGCAAAGATCTCAGGCCATCTTGATGAAGTATGGCGATGTAAACAACTTCGATGAAAAGTAATACAATGCTGGTCTGAGGCAATGGAAAAGTGTCTGCTGGACTACTTGGAATCAGTGAACTGGACTGTATGCAAGTACTCAGTGGAAAACCCAGACGAGTATGCTGCCACCATCATGGACTTCATTAGCAAATGCGCGGAGGACTGCATACCAAACAAAGTTAATCTGGATATTCCCCACCCGAAACTTTGGATGAACTGACTGAAAACCAGGCATGCACAGCATTCAAGTCGGATGACCCACACAAATACAGAAAATCCAGAGATGCCAAAATGGAGACCGGACCCAAGTTAGAGGCCCAAACCAACTGTACGAACATCTGCCATCTATGGAAAGGCACAAACAACATAACAGGATACAAAATGAAGCAAGATAACAAAGGTATGGAGCTGGATGAACACAGCAGGCCAAGCAGCATCATAGGAGCAGGAAAGCTTGACGTTTCGGCCTAGGGTCTAGGCCCGAAACATCAAGCTTTCCTGCTCCTATGATGCTGCTTTGCCTGCTGTGTTCATCCAGCTCCACACCTTTGTTATCTCGGATTCTCCAGCATCTGCAGTACCTATTATCTCTGATACAAAATGAAGCAAAGCAAGATTGCGGACAAAAATGCATCCTTCCCTACTGTGCTCAATGCTTTCAATGTTTGGTTCGAGCAGACTGCCGGTGGCATGGTGTCATCTGCCGCATCAGCCCCGGATGCACCTGTTCCCTCGGTCATCGCTGCAGACGTCAGATCAGTCCTGCTGAGAGTCAACCTAAGGAAAGCGATGGGCCTGGACAGAGTACCCAGCCGTGCACTTAGATCCTGTGCAGACCAGCTGGCAGAGTTATTTGATCTGGTGTTGTGGTGCAATAATAACAACCTCCCTCTCAATTTCGGTAAAACAAAAGAACTGATCAAAGTGTAGAGCTGGATGAACACAGCAGGCCAAGCAGCATCAGAGGACCAAGAAGGCTGACGGTTCGGGCCTAGACCCTTTTTCAGAAGGGTCATTTCCGAAGAAGGGTCTAGGCCTGAAACGTCAGCCTTCCTGGTCCTCTGATGCTACTTGGCCAGCTGTGTTCATCCAGCTCTACGCCTTGTTATCTCAGATTCTCCAGCATCTGCAGTTCCTGCTGTCTTCAAAAGAACTGATCATTGATTTCAGGAAGAAAGGAGGAGGACACACCTCCATCTACAGCAACAGAGTGGAAGTTGAGAGGGTTGAGAGCGCCAATTTCCTAGGAGAGGTGATAACCGACAACCTGTCCTGGACTTCCCACATAGATGCGATGGTTAAGAAGGCACAACAATACCTCCTCTTCCTCAGGCGGCTTAGGAAATTCGGCATGTCCATAAGAACTCTCACCAACTTTTACAGGTGCACCGTAGAAAACATATTATCCAGGTGCATAATGGCCTGGTAAAGCAACTGCTCTGCCCAGGACTGTCAGAAACTAGAGAAGGTTGTGTGCAGAGCCCAGACCATCACAGGAACCAGCATTCCATCCACGGACTTCATTTACACTTCTCATTACCGTGGAAAGGCTGCTAACATCATCAAAGGCCCCTCCCACCCTGTTAACGCTCGCCTACAACCTCTTCTGTTAGGAGGTACAGAAGATACAGAAGCTTGAACACGTATCAAAAGATTCAAGAACAGCTTCTCCCTTGCCATTATTATACTGATGAATGGACTGTCTAACTTCAAACAATGTTGACCTTGTTGACGTTGATCTTGCTTTGCAGACCTCCTATGTCGTGTAACCTGTATGCCTCACCATGTCTAAGCACCCTATGATCTGCATGTCTCTGCGTACTATGATCTGCCTGCCTGTGCTGGCAAACAAAGCTTTTCACTGTACTTAGGTACACGTGACTACAATAAATCAAATCAAATCAAATCCATAAATCAAAAGTTTTTTTGCCAATAACAATGCTGGCTTTCTGATCCCAAACACAACAATTTTACCATGGACAGATGTAGGTGAATTTACACTGAACAAAGAGTAATATACTGATGTCAAGATGAGAAGAAATTGGTGAGGCAGGAACCATCCTATGTAGGACATAAGAATCAGGTCAGATAAGATTATACAGGATTTAGGGTACAGAGGTTGGAGGCAGTGCAGAGGAAAGACTTGACAAGGTATTAAGTACCTGGAAAATTATGAACGTGTTTTTGGTAGGAGATAAAAAGGGATGTTGTAGAATTATTGTTCAGATTTACCAAGATAGAGGTCTTTGTGTTTATACAAAAACAGTCATGCTGTGACTACAGGTTTGATAAAGATTAAACCTGAAAGAACAAACATTGCAAATTCAGAGGCAAGGAGATTTGAATCAGGAAGAAGAATGTGATATTGATGCATAGTAACATGTCAGTGATATTTGTTGGATAGATTGCATGTAAAATACTAGAGAAAGAAATCATAGTGGCTCAAATTAGGTGAAGACAGATGGAGTCAAATATGATGGAATGGGAAATTCTTTTGACCAAAATTAGGAAGAAAGATAAAAGCGACAGGGGGGTCAAGGGCTGGTGTGAGCTGAAGTTCAAATGGAATCCAGCTGACAAAGGATTTTTCTGAGTCAGCGGGCGGAATATTGACGCGAATAGTGTAAATCTAACAAAGGTTGAAATTAGAGGAAAAGGAATCTGGTGATAGACGGGAACTCAAGTGTTGTGGATGATAATGGTTTATCTTACTTGAAAAGAAGAGGAGTCAGGTGGTCTGAAAATGATGGATCAGATGAAATGTGATATAAAGGACTGAGAATTAGGTCTGTCTCAACACTCGGTGCTACTGAAGAGAAAGTGCACACATTCTGCAATAGTAGCAAATCATGAAGTGATGGTGGCAGCAGGTAAAGGAGCATAGAAAATCACATCAATGCTGATTATGGATGGATCCAAAAGAGGAAGGCTGAACTCTGAAACATTTAAATATGTGCTCTCTTCTTAAATACTTTACAATTCATTCTATTTATTTGCTCATATTTATTTGTGTACTTTTCCTCTCCTCTATTTTAAATGCCAATCCTTAGTTTTTTTTCTGGTGGAGATTATATCTGAAATGTTCAGTTGGTTATTCTGCTCACAGGTACTCATTTGCTGAGTGTTTCCAGAACTTTCTGAGCATTTTCCCAAACAAAACATCTAAAAATCATCAGTGCGCAATTCCATGGGTATATTTTGTCTCAGTTAGTTTTGATGCAGAACCGCTTGAGGAATAAAATCAGATTAGAGTTTTATTTTGGCATTAGAGAGAGTTTTGTTCAATTCTTGATGTTATTGGTAGAGTTTTGCAAGTGTAGAATCTAAGTATAAGGCAATCAGCTGATTGTGTAGTACAAAGTGGCGCTTAAACTAATAAGATTATTTTATTAAAAACCTGAAGGAGCTAGTGAAGAATGGAACAAAGAAGAACAAGACTCTTGAGATGACAACTTCAGTGTGCTAGAAATAATTTATAGCTGTCTGTTCTTGTTTGTGTTACTCATAGTTAGTGACAGCTGATATGTGACCAGACTAAACTTAACATGAAAAAGCCTCACAAGTTTGACATTATTGCTTCAATGTTGCGATCAAGCCAATGACGTGAAACTGGGAAACAAAAGAAAATCTGAAGGCCCGAAACGTCAGCCTTCCTGCTCCTCTGATGCTGCTTGGCCTGCTGTGTTCATCCAGCTCTACACCTTGTTATCTCTGTTCCAGTAGTGCTGGTTTTCAGAGCTATTACTTTGAGAAGTTTAATTTAGTAAAATAACATTAAGGTGCGATGTAGAAAAACATTTTTCCTGTAATAGAACATTTATCAGCTATGTGTTGCATGAACTGAAATCTTAACAAATAGCCCAAAGAGCAAAATATTCTGTCAAATGGCTGATAATCTAAGACCTTGACCATAGCAGCAGAAACAAAAAATTGCTCAATATACTGTTTAAAACAATTAAAAGAGTAACTTTGACATTTTTTTCGACTATCATAATTGTAGACTTTTGTCATAGGATTTCAGACCAATTTAATGAGTTGAAAGTAAATTATTTTGCGAAGTAACTATTCTCATTTATGCATTCTCCCTTCAGTGATCTTCAATGTGTAAATGTTGATGTTAGAAATGTTCAAATATTTCATAAAGTTTGTTTTTTCATGTGGTATTAAGCAGTGTTCTCAGGATAGATGTGGCAAGATCTCCTCTTGAAAAGCTCAGAACAGAAAATAGCTAAGTACAACCTTGTAGCACTAATATGTACCTGAAGATCTTTCACTAAATCTTAGATCATGTTTCAGCTCTGATTTGCCAGCATTTATTCAGCTGTTTACATGGTCAATGAATAATTCAAGAAGAACCCTTGTAATTGACAGTATTTCACTTATGAAACAATCTTTAATGATGCATTTACTTGGAGAAACAATATTTGTGTTTTTAAATGTCAGATGGTTACCATTTTTAAAGCTAATTATCAGACACATCAATTATTTGAACTTTACTGGGTTTGTTTAATAGAAACAGCTGAGAATAGGTTTTTTTTGCTTACAGATAGAATTGGTCTTCTTTGGAGTACTGAATGTGGAGAAAATGGTGGTTGTATGTCGTGAACAGTCTGTCTCAAATCATGTTGCATTTTGTTTTGACCTTTTGATTATATTCACTCAAGTGGCGCATTCACATCTGGAAAAAATGGGATCCTTCTGTGGCAGCAGTAGCGAGCAGCTGAAACTGATCTCTTATGCATCCCAACAGAAAAATAGATTGTATTCCTCAAACAGATCTTAAAAGGATGTTTGTCCTTGTAGTTCTATTCGTAGATGGCACAGGATATGATCTTTGCAGAAAATAAGTACTCCGTGCAGCAGAGTGTCTGTAAGGCAGAAAAATAAACAGAAGAAAAATTATAATGAATTTATAGATGTGGCTTTGTTTTTAAGTTACTGTGGCAAACTGGACAGCAGGCCCAGTGATACAATATGGGCCCTGTATTTCAAATCCAAATTCCTTTTAAAATCAGGAATGACTGTAAGAGGTTGCTATGGTTCTGATGGAAAAAGGCAAATGATTGATTTACTATGGAGTCTAAGTGTTTGCTTGTGAACTGCTTAACTGTTTTCCTGACACAGATTTTATAATTTACCTTACTGATTGAAAATGAATGGCTATTCTGATTCAAATACGCAACTTTCTTTTTGTTGATTTTAGTAGCATACTATCTTTCATATATTTGTGCAAAAGAAGTTAAAGTGGACAATGCTAGACTTTTTCCCTTCATGCAAACTGAACAGTGTATCAATTCAGTGAAGAGTAGATGACTTTGTCACTGTATGTTGTAACCAGACTGGTAGGAGGTGCACAAGAAAGGCTATTTGAATCACTGTCTAATATTTTCACCCTTCCTCCTGTTGGGAAATGCCTTTCTTGTTTTCAATACCAACACCAGATGGTCGAATTAAAATCTAGAACAGTTTCTCTTCTGCAAATGATGTTATCATGAACTAAAAGTTTCAAAAATATTTGATAGCTAATATAACTTGCTGTATCTTAATGAGAATAACAAATTACATGTTCTGGCAATTAATTTCAACTTGTTTTGTCAAACAATGTTAATTTGTGTTCCCATTTTTGCTGTCTTTTATAGAAGATATGGTAAAGGGCATATTTTAGCTGTTGCAGGGGTGTCTAGAGAAAAGGGTGTTAAATGTTTTCTGTATCCTATGTTTTAGAGCATTTATTTTTATTATTTTGGCAAATTTGTGATTGCGACGATTGCAGTCATAGAAAAAGATATAATTGTTGGTTGTTGATTGTGTCACCTGGCGATCATAACACAAGTTAAGCAGCACATGGTTTTCCTTACAGGCTTACTTCAGACATGCCTCTGTCTTAATCCAAGAGAAAACACTCTTAGCAGCTCAATATTTTGCTTTCAATACTGCCATCTCTTTATCAGTGAGACTGTCAAAAAAGACCAAATCATTCAGAGATATGAAAGTTCTGATTCTGAAGAATACCTGTGTGTACTTCTGCAATTTCAAAGTTTTATTTAAAATTAATTTATTTGATCATTCCATCTGAGTTGCTCCTTAGCTTACAGAAACTTTTGAATTCCAGTGTGCTAAAGAACAACCAGGGAAGACAGTCTAAATAAAGTATTGTGTTTTTGTTACCTGATTTTAGAAAGGCAGTGGACCTTTGCGTGAGAGTTTAGGTCGTGTGCGTTTATTTTCTCGTGTAGTAGATTGTTTGCATCCTGAGCAGCGAATGATGCGGTTCACTGATTGACTAACGTCTTCTGTTAGATTTGTTTCTGCCCAACGTACAAACTGCTGGAGTTCTAACAAAGAAATAAATAAGTAGATCAGTTAAGATTTGATGGCTTTCTGTGACTCTTCAAAAATGTATTATCAATACAGCAGCAGTGTGAACAGACCTTATTGCAACGTCTTAGAAAATGTTAAGACTAAAAATATTGCAGAATCAAATAAGAATCTTGCACATGATGCTTTCAACTTCTAAAGCCTAAAAAACATATGTGTATCCTAAAAAAAAGAGACTAACGTAATGATAAATTCTTACAGGCATTCATTTAACTTCATAGTGATAACAACTACTGCCAGTGCAAGCGAGCTATCAGAGCTAGCATTGCTATTGAAAACTGATTGTTACTTTGTGACGCAGTAAAATGATTTCAGTGAATAGTTTAAAGTATTTATCTTTGACTATGAATTGTAATTTAGACAATGTTCTTCAAAACAATTATTTTAATAAAAATGCATTGCTTACCTTCACATACTGAAGACATTGCTATCAAGATGATTAGAAGAACGATGTATTTGGCATTCATTATTTGATGAATATATGAATAACTTCATTTACTAATACTGTAAAAAAGCATTCTCCACCATATTTAAATACATCTGAGTTAATTGCTTTGGTTACATACTAGGAGAAAATTTCACTTTGAGTCTTGATTGCAACTGCTTGCAGACCGTTTCACTATTATGTGGATAGCAGTGCAGTCAATCATGCAGACCACGTAGATCAGCCTATTGAATTAGTGTAATGCACATTAAACCATGCCTCTTAGTTCTTATTTGGAACTGCAGCCCATTAAAACTCCTGTGTTTTTGCTTTGCCAGATTTTGCTGCAATGGAAATGTGTCTTGATGCTGATAGTTATTTAAATAATGTTTCAGAAAACTGTGTAGCAGAGCTTATTCACCAAACAATGAATTCTGTTGTGCTAAATTATAATTTACTTGAAGAAAAGCTTCAGAGGTTGTGTTCTTTATTGCACTGATTTGATTAAATGTTACAGTGAAACTACTGGAATAACACATTGCTTAATTGTGCTGAAATCCATGCTTTGTTACTTGCTTGTTCTAGAGGTTGTCTACGCTCCAGAAGAAAAACCATCACCTAACATCTAGCTTAAGTCTGTTCTTATGTGCTATAGTATTGTCAGCCTATATCCTATCTAACCTATTTAATTGGAGCAAACTATCAATTTAAATTGAATCTGTTATCCTCATCTTCTTACAAATCTCAGTTAGGTGACTCAGTTGTCTATGCTTCACTAATGTGTAAAGGCCTGGTCTTGAATTAATCAAATTGCCATCCTTTGTACCCTTTCCAAAGTGTCAGACTAACTCACCCAGTGAGCAGAGCAGGACTGCCCCCAATATTCAATTAAGACCTGACCAAGGTCTTGCACAAGGCCAAACAGCATGTTTTGATCTATTAAAGTCAGTTGTATTATAAATTCTCAGTAAAAGTCAGTTTTCTTTTGCTGTCACGTTTACTGCATTGCTTGTGATTTGTGCACCTAGGTCTTTTTCCACTTACTTTAATGCTTTTCCCTGAAGCGAATATCTGTGTTGAGTATTCACCCTGCCCAGATTTGTAATACCATACTTTATGAAATTAGCCATAATTATCAACCTGCTAATGTGTCAAGATCTAGCTGAAGCATTAGACATTGCCTATTTGCTTAAGACTCACACAAATCTTAGCTCTGTGTCAACTGCATATTGTGACCAACACAGATCATTAATTTAAAAAACCGTAGGCTCATAACAAACAAATGTGACTGACTCTGAGTGAATGAATGAAAAAATTAAAAGTGAGTCATACTGGAAAAATGTTGCTGAAATCCTGAAGGCCATAGAAGACTAATGGGACAGATAAAAGAACCATAAATAGTGCTTTAGCAGTATGGAACTTGAATACTGCTGAAAAAAGACTTTTTTGAAGCTTTTCATCAGAGCACTACACAGGAATACAAATCCAAGTGGAAAACCAGCATTTAGTATTGCATGAGAGGAAAGTGCTGTTTGGTTGGCAAATGAACACTGGTAGAGTTATTGCCACAGAGAGTACACTATTAATATATGGAAGTTGAACTGGATGCTGCGTACGTGCTACACAGTATCCTGCTCTTTGCAGACGGAAAGAACATTTGCGTACATGCACCCTGCGAAAACAGAGTCAGTCTTGGTTTGAAGTTTAAACAAAACCTAGCAGTTAACTGTCAATCACTATTAATGGGTTCACTTTAACCTTCTGGCTTAACAGAAATAGAAACAACAAATAAATCACATTAATTTCCTAAAATGGTAACATTAGTTCCATTCATTGAAATGGATTTATATTTGTTTTTTGAAGCAACTTCCTAATTTCAGGGTTGTCAAAAATAGTTAAGTGCTTGTGAAATAATTCCAAATAAGCTATAATGTAAATTTATTACTATCTTAATTTTCCAGTTTTCCATTGGTTTTCTAGGCCTCATTATTTTATGTTGCCGTCGGTATAAATGTACTGACTTTACAGAAATTGGAAGTTCCCTTCAAAATCTAACAATTTTGTTCAGATTAAAATACAATTATAGCTATTTGAGTAACTTTGTTTCACTTATTTATGCTGACCACTAATTACCACTGTCATGTTGAACAAACTAAACCACCACTTGTTATGTTCCCAGAGAACTGCATTTTAAGATGCTTGTACTGTTTAAAAGGATGATGATTTGAATACATGTGGTGTGTTTTCACATTGTATTTATTAATTTTTTAAATTCACATTATAACTTTGTAAGGTTAAATCTTATTACTGCTGGAGATTATTTCTTGAAATATATATTTTGTTAGGAACCATTTTCTGCTTTTTATACTGATCATAAAATATTATTTTGCCACTATTGCAATCATGTACTTATTAAATTGAATATTTTATGTGCATGTCCAATGTACATGTACAGATGATAATTCTGTTATGTAGCTTGCATTAGTGCGAAGACTAACAAGAAAATGAGTAATCAAATTATATTTTAATCATAATCTTTAAAAATAACGAATTATCTTCTGTTTATTGGATGCTCAGTCAAAGTTTTAGAACATAATACCCTGAAGAAATTATTAAATCATTGTGAAATGCATTTTATATATTTGTAAAAATAGTAGGCAACTGTAGTTAGGATAATTTATTCTTCATTTCTATATAAAGTATATTCTGTGATATAAATTTTATGTTTATCATTAAATTAACACAATGCATCAATATTCTAAGTTGCCAGCCTTGTGGCATTTTATATCATTATTAACCATATCCAAATTATTTTAAGTCAGAAGGAGAAGTTGTGATGAATGCAATCTTGAGTTGCCTTTGCACCATTCATAAAAATCTCAATTTCAAAGAAATTATTCCCAAATCACAGAATTAACATATTCAGGACTTCAGGGTTTTGAAGTGTATTAAAATATATTTTCTATGAGATATTGAATTTCTTCATCTTGTTTTAGATGCTAATCTGCAAAAACTAGAACAAACCTGGTCGCTAGGGTTAACGTCACTAATCAAACAACAAGATGGGAATTTTAGGAAGTGTGGTTTCTTTCATTGCTCTGCCACATGGTTGAAAACTGAAGTCCAAGCATCGACACTGGATGTGAAGAGGTATTTTTCACAAATATATATACTCTTTTTCTGATGTTTTTTACACTGGTAAATATATTTTCCTGTGAAAAGCCAATCTTTGTCCAGGTTGATAACTTTATTTACCTGTTATTATAAAGCACCTTCTTAGTTATATTACATCCTTACTTGGTCTTAATACACCGTCGCAAGCTATTATGTTGCTTAGTAAATTTGAGATGAAGCATTTTTCATTATGCATTCCTCGCAATTATAATTACTGATCTTGAACTTGCAGTCACGTGAATTATGTAGGAAAAGTCCAGCTGTGGTGTGATGATAAAAATGTTGCCTACAGCTAAGTGATTTCTTATTGCATGCAAATGTTTTTGTTGGAAAAACTATCAGCAAGAAAATGTTTTGTTAAATATTCAAAGCATTTTGGACAAACTAGAATCTTGGATAGATTTTTTAAATTATATTTATTTATATAACTGAAATAGTAAGTATAATAGTAATCCAGTACTGTGGATCATTAGTCAATTACCTTATAATGAGAGTTAGATTTAAAATCCAGTCCCCCAGTGACAGTTTCAAAAATACTTAAGATGGTGAATGGAGTGGCCATCATTAATGCAGCAAAGATGCTGACCTCAGAAGGGAAGGGACTTGTTTGCAGAAGTAAGTTCTTCAAAGGGCAAAACTTAAACCATACTTCTAGAGTTGGATCAGTGTGCCTAACTTGCCTGTGAAGAAATTGTATCCAATTGAGGTAGCCAAATCAAAGCTAAACTAGATGAAAGGAAAAATACTTGTTTAATTTTATTTTTTAAACAAATTTTGAAAGTGTGGTGGCACTGTGAAGAAGAAACAAATACCAACCATCAATTTATTATTTAGTATTTCTAAATGTTTTCATTTCATACAAATGATATACAAATCATATTCAAAATATCCCAATGATGTGATCCAATGATTTTAAAATTACAATCTCAATTCTGACATCAGGAGATAATACATTGTAAGAGCCTTCAATACAATTCATTAGGTGGGGATTTAACTCAAATTTAAGGGTGGAGTAATGTTGAAAGAGATTTTGATTTGTTAAGTTTTTTTTAGTTTTCAGATGTTATATTAACGCTTTTCTGAGATAGAAAGCTGCCACTGGACAATGGTTTGTCACATGGTGATCAAATCTATAAAAGCCTCTCTTTGTGAGACTCAGGAGCCCTACTCTGCTGTGGCATTCTCTGCTTCATTTGCTGCAGGTGAACACTGGACTGAGTAGGTGCTGGATTCTTGCCCTCTCTTTTCCCTTAGACCTCTTCTCAATTTAGCTGAGATTTTGATTTTGCTTGCCTCTTTCTTTGTCCTTCCAAGCAGTGACCATTGCCATCATGACTGTCTCCCAGTCATCAATGTCTAGATCCAATCATATGGTTTATATTACATTTTTTAGTATCCTTATGACAGTAGTATGGACACCCAGGAGGCCATGACCCAGTGGGTAGATTGCCATACAGCATGACTTTGGGTATGCACCTATCGGTTTTGAACCTCTTGAGTTTTGTTGGAGTTGCACTCACCCAAGCAAGTGGAAAGTAAACTATCATATTCCTGATTTGTGTCTTGTAAATAGTGGACAAACTTTGACCTTCAGCCAGTGATTACAATGATAAAGCCTTGGACCTGTTCTTTTAGCAAAAGTATGTATCTGGCTGGTCCATTTCAGTTTCTGTTTTATGGTTACCCCCAGGATGTTGCTTGTGGTGGATTCAGAAATGGTAATGCCATTGAGTATCAAAGGTAGATTGATTCTCTCTTAGAGATAGTCATTGCTCGACACTTGGCACAAATGTCACTTTCCACTTAGCATCTCAAGTCCACATAACATTCCCTGTGTCAAAGGAGAATTGGATATTATTATAGATGTAAACAATAGTTATTGTCACACTATCTAGCGCTGTTTCAGACTTTACTTAAGGTGCCTCTTAGCGGACAAATTGTTTTACTCAAATCTCTTTTGTAATTAAAGATTGTGGATTGCTAGGCTTCGATGATGAGTCTCACTGCAGTGATTTTAGCCTTAAGTCAGGCAGTATTCTTGTGCTGTTGCTTCATGTATGTTGAGAATGCTGAACTATATTTGCAGCCTTAAAGAAATATTTTCCACTTCATTTCTGTACTGTGTGTGCGAATACTAGGGTGTGCCTGTTCAGTTGAGTCAAAGAACTGGTATTTTAATCTGGGTTGCCTATTGAATTGTCATAGACATGAGGATAACATTTCTGCTTTCAATGGAAATGCCTCAAGATTCCATCCTCTCACTAGTGCAGCAGGGAGTGATCTGTAATGTGGTCAGTGCTGTGCTGTATCTGTTAGGAGTGCTGTTCAGAAAATCACTCCAGGCAGTGATCATATTCAGCTGGTGCCTGTGCACTGACCTTGGATGTCAGTAGGACACCTTGTGGCATGATTTATTCTGTATTAGTTACATAGAGTTCATGGTAACAACACAAAGATGGAAGTAGTCTCTGTACATTCTAATTTATCTTTTCCAGCCCATAATAAATGAGGCAGGAGGACCATGCTGCATAATCATGATTTTGTGTTGTCATGTAAGATCTTCTGACTTTGACACTGCCATCTGCCAAGTTCCTGTGTATTTATTGAACCAATCCTTTACCTCCAACTAAAGCACAACATTGACGAATAGATACCTCCCTCCCCCATTCAATTTGAGTTGAGGGTTAGATAGAGGGAACACGTTCTGAAACACTTGAGTTTCTATTACAGAGACTAGTAAATTCTTTATAGTAAAGCCTGTATCTTGCTCTGATGTTGTCTCTGAACACTTACTCTCCCAGGTGCACCGCGTCGGATCAACATCACCTTTGTGTAAAGACCATATCTGTTTACTTTTCACTATTTTGATCGTGGACTGAAATGGGAAAAGCATAGATTTAAAAGCCATGGGTTTTTCTTTCAAAAGATTGCTAAACTTTTTAAAAGTAAATATGCCTGGCGCTCATTGTAAGTGCTATTTACACAGTTTTTGGTTCAAGCAGTGGGAAAAGACTTATTGCAGATGAACTGGAGCTGGGGGCTGTGTGTAAAAGAAGATTGGGTTGGCAACAGGCAAATGATTGATTGATTGAACATTAGGCTAGTGATCAATTATTGATAACAAAAGCGTCTTGTCTGTCAACATCTACATTGCTGAACAACTTAAGGATGTGAATGTTCAGGTCAGAGGCAATTGGACTTCTGGAAAGAAAGGAGCTATTTTTGCTCTGTAGTAAGAAGCATTTCAAGCCACATCAATTTCTGTAAACTGTGACTTTTAATTAATAAGTTGGGGTCCTATATAAATGTGAACCAGTCACCCTGTGCCTCCTGCAAAGCAGTGAAAGTATTGGAAGTAGGAAAATCAGGAATTAGTATACTGTTCAGCAAAGCAAACATTCCAGAAAACCCTGGGAACAGAGACAACTGTACTGCCATCCCAGACTTCACCACACACAAGACCCATGATATTCGCTGTGTCTGCTTGTGTGTGTAGAGGAGTATTTTACAAGTGGTTTAGAGTTTTAACCCATTTGGTTATATGTAGATGGTTCGTAATTGTTTATCTGTAGTTAAAATTAATTTATTTGCAATAAATAGTCATTCTTGTTATGTACAGAAAGCTAGTCTGCGATCTCTGTCAATCTGGGTCTAAACAACAGACAACTTGCGGAACTTATTATGGAAAAGGAAATAGAAGCTAAGGAACTCGGTAATATAAATAGTGATTATCTTGAGTAGTGTCCATATTACAGAAGAGGAGGAGCTGGCAGTCTTAAAATGCATGAAGGTAGATAGATCCCTGGGACCCAATCAGGTGTATCCCAGAACTTTGTGGGAAGCTAGGGAAGAGATTGACGAGCCCCTTGCTGAGATAATTGTATCATTGACAGCCATTGGTGAGGTGCCAGAAGACTGGAGGGTGGCTAATGTGGTGCCATTATTTAAGAGAGATGGTAAGGAAAAACCAGTAAACTATAGAGTGGTGAGGCTAACATCAGTGCTGGATAAGTTGTAGGAGGGGATTCTGAGGGACAGGATTTACATGTATATGGAAAGGCAAGGACTGATTACAGATAGTTAACATGGCCTTGTGCGTAGGAAATCGTGTCTCACTAACTTCATTGAGTGTCTGTTTCCATGCTGTATAACTCCCTGACTCTCTGACACTACCTACTGACTCATTTATGTTTGCTCGAATAATGTTTATTATTGTTCACTGCTCTACATTCAGATGTTGGTTCCTTGTTTGTCATCAACCTTTTCCAATTGACAGCCCAATTTTGAACAAGCTGGCCAATTTTCCATGACTTCAATGAACTGAGCAATTTAAGTCATATGGAATGCCGTTCAAGCTCAAATTATGTCCATTAGATGTCTCCATAAATTAATGGAGTTATTTCATCAAAGCTGTCAGACTAAGAAGCTAGAAAATTACCTGAATTTAAACCATTGCTAATCTTTGTGGTCTTTCTGAATGCAATCTGAAATAATTTTTTGCAAGATTGATGGTTATTTAATTCTTGAATTGTTTGCAATTCATGTACAATAATTTCATTTCTTTTTCTCCTGTAAAGCCTCCAAGTGCTTCTTACGTGCACATCTACTTTGCTTGATAAACTGAAAGCAGCTCAGCCTTCACCTCATGGTTATCTCATAACATTTATTGAATGCATTGTTCCAAATAATGCAGAATGGGAAGATTTGAGGCAGAAGCTGACTCCACAGGTAAAATTTGATGTTGTGTAAACATGCACTATTTATTTAATTCTTTCATGGGTGAGCACCACTTGCAAGGCCACCATTTATTGCCCATTCCTTCTTGCCCTTGAAAAGATGGTGGTGAACAGCTGATTTGCTGCAGATCATGCAGTGTAGGTACACCTATGCTGTCACGGTAGTGGAAGTGGCAGAGGATCCTTTGAATGTGGAAGCTAGAGGAGTAGGGTGTAAGGACAACGGAAACCCTATTATTACTCTGTGAGGGAACAGAAGGGATGAGACCAGGACCAGCGGTGTACCACAAGGGCCGGTGCTGGGTCCACTGTTTTTTGTCATTTATATAAATGATTTGGATGTGAACATACGAGGTATGGTTAGTAATTTTGCGGCTGACACCAAAATTGGTGGTACAGTGAACAGCGAGGAAGTTTACCTCAGAGTAAAACAGACCTTAATCAAATGGACCTATGGGCTAAGGAGTGGCAGGTGGAGTTTAATTTAGATAAATGTGAGGTGCTGCATTTTGGAAAGGCAAATCAGGGCAGGACTTATACACTTATAAGTGTATAAGGGCAGTGGAGTTCAAGATTAGAGGGCATAGGTTTAAGGTGCGAGGAGAAAGATTTAAAAAGATCTAAGGGTCAACTTTTTCATGCAGAGGGTGGTACATGTATGGAATGGGCTGCCAGAGGAAGTGGTGGAGGCTGGTACAATTACAATATTTAAAAGGCATCTGGATGAGTATATAAAAAGGAAGGATTTAGAAGGATATGGGCCAAATGCTGGCAAATGGTACTAGATTAATTTAGGATATCTAGTTGGCATGGACGAGTTGGCCCGTCAGATCGGTTGCCATGCCATACAGTTCTGTGACTCTTTAAGTGAAGGGAAGAGGTCGGATGCAGCTGAGGGGTGTGTCAGCCAAGATGGGTGGAGGGATTATCCTCCGTTGAGTAGAAAGGAAGATGTGTCAGAAGCGCCCCTGTGGAATGTGGCATCATTGGAACAGATGTTACAGAAGCGAATAGTGTCCTTACTTGGAAGCAGAGTGCATGCAGAGCAGTGACTAGTGTTATGAAGCAGACATCGAGCCCCCTCTGAATAACTAAAACTGAAACACCTAGAGAAGCTTGCCTGACCTCAATCTCTTAAAGGAAGTGTGAAAAGTGGTATAACCTGCTTCTCACCGCCCCCAATCTCTTATAAAGGGGAAGTTAGGTGGAAGAACTCCTGACAATCACGCTATAATCAACAAGTAACTATTTATTTATCTAACTCTAACAATGAACAAATTAACAACTACAAACCAGATCATTCCCCCTTTAACTAACTATTCCCAAATAAAACAAAATTCTAATGGTATGCTGTTCCAATAAATAATTGCCCCACTTACGTAAACCAAAATAATAAAAACAAACAATACTTAATCTCTTGAAATTGCAGAAAACGCACCCTGGCTGTAATGCTCCGCATACTCTCTGCTGATCCTCAGTCCAGAACGCCTCTCTCTATTGAATTCTTGTGTCAGGAATATTAACTAAGAGTGGCGCTGTACCTTTAGTCTGATGACAGTTTTCTGAGAGCTTAGAGAATTCTGTGAGAGCCAGTGATTTTCTCTTTAGAGCCTCTTTAGCTTGTTAAATCTATTAGATGGTAGTTGCTCTCGGAATGATTTTCAAATGTTCTCTTCTTTTATACCCTTGATGATCTATCAATTTCTTACAATATAGTTTATCCTAAGTTGTCAAAAGTATCAAATTTAAAATTTTAGTCTCTAAGTGCCTGGTTTAAATTAATTGGCTGATTTGCAAATTGGTTGCCTTAATAACAAAACAACCTACTGCCTGGGTTGCTAACCAAATAGCCTTTTGATACAATGTTTCAAATTCAGGAACTCTGTTCACTTGCCCATTTTTTCCCAAGAAAAAACACATCATTGGTTAAAGCAACCACACACTCTTCCTCCACCCCCATCATTTTACAAACATCAAATTCTAACATCCTTTCTTCCAATCCACAAATACTCTACCCTATTTCGTAACACTAGAAATGATACGTTGTTTCATTTGTTGAATATGTAGCTTTAGCCACTATCATCACTAATTAAAAGTTACTTGGTGACCAAACATGATTATAGAAGTTATAATACTTATTTCTTGATACATTCCAAAAGTGTAATGATAAATAACTTTCAAAATTAACATGTTTTCTATTCACAGTGGCTGAGTAAAGTACTGCTGATGGAGCAGTTGAGCCTGAATAGAGATGCCCTGTGTGCTGGTGCTGATATTTTCTCTTCTGACAAGATACCAACTCATTTGTGTACTACAGCATTATTAAATTTGGTGCTGTTACATTTATTAGAAGCCAATGTATTCAATGAACAGGAAAAAATTCACACAGTCATGTCTACATCAGAAAGTAAGTTTGTATGGACGTAAACTGAATAGCTGGTGTTAAGTTCTTAGATAATTAACCACAGTTATAAATGTTTATTAATTAAATTCACTGCACCAAAGAAATTAATATTTACAACAGAATTATCTGAAAAAGTTTGTAGTGATATTTCTGTGGGTTAAGCTTTAAAGCTGCAAAACTGGATGTTGTTGGAACCATATGCAGCCACCATTCACTTTATAGAAAGAACAAGACCCAACTTCTTTTAAAAAGAGAAATTCAAACATTGAGTTAATAGCTGAAAAATTAACTAATTCACGAACCTATTTTCTATTCGAGCCAGCCCCTACTGTTGAGACCTCAAATAACAATTTTAAACAGGTCCCAGCATGAAAAGCTAAAATTGTCAAAATTCAATCAAGAATACAGTGAGATAAAAATACCTTTGAATCAAAACATCCTCATCATGTTTATCACACTCCCCTTGGCCTTATGCACTCTGCTGGTTTGTCACAGCTGGAAACTGATTTTTCTGCTCTGATCAAATTTATATTATGTCAATTCTTGGCTGGAGTTTCATAAATATGCTCACCCTCTGGTAGATTGATCACATGTTTATTATTCAAGCATGAACCGCGACTTTAAATGCTAGCAGACTATTCCATAATCATAACTATACGCAGCTTGGACTCATCTGATATTCACAGACTTTCAGTTGCAGAAGCAAAGATTTTTTAAAAGTTTTTGTGCCTCTGAATGCCAGTGATAATGAGACTTATTGCGGTTCTCTGAACAGAGTTTAGAACCACTAATTTGGTTGGTAGGCCGGATACTAACTTGCAAACTCTTAATGTTAAGACTTCACAAATTTGCTGAATGAACCCTTGCTGAGGAATTCCAACTTTTTGTTTTGGCTCATTGAAAATCTAGTTAAGGTTTTTTAACAAAAACAGAATCTGCTGGAGAAACTCAGCAGGTCTGGCAGTGTCTGTGGACGGAAAGCAGAGTTAACTTTCTGGGTCTGGTGACCCTTCTTTGGAACTGATTGTAGCTAGGGAAAGGATGGTATAAATGCTAAACACAGGCCCAGCAAAGTTCTGGACTCAATATCAATTTCAACAATTTTAGGGCTTGAGCACCTCCCATGTCCTTTCCTTAATCCCACGCTAGGCCTTGTCATGTCTTGGGCTACTACCACAAACAACCCATTATCAGCCATCAGTAGTCGCCATTAGCACCCATTCATTCTCCCAGGCTGACCTTTATCCATTCCCTTGTCCGCCCAACAGTGTTTCTATCTCTTTGGACTCCATCTCCACCTATCAGTGACGCCTCCCCAATCCTCCCACCCCATCTTTAGCACGAATACGAACCTTTTCCTACCTAGAATCAGCTGTGAAGAAGTGTCACTGGACCTGAAATGAAATACGCTGTTTGGACTGCCCAAAACTTGTTGGTCTTCCAGTATGAAGAATTGACCTCGATCGAGAGTTGCAGACTGACACATTCCAAGATCTAGGACTACATTGCTGAGGGGTGCATTAAAGCTTGGGGCAACTGTTGCCAAGGTGCAGTGTAGAAAAACCACTGTATAAGATCTTTCTGCTGAAGTTTAATAAGGGTTTGTTCGGTTATCGGACCCCCTCGTTGCCTCAATGTATGTAAATACTGTCCTGCATGAGTAAGAAATGCCTTTGGTTTTTGCAACTGCGGGGAATGTCAAATTCCAATGTTTGTTTTTCTTGACATGCAAAGACTGTACGGAACTGCTTTAATACCTGTAAATGTAGATAACTTTTCTTATATATAAAGTATATTTTTACAGTAAATTTCTCTCTACAGATGCTGCCAGACCTGCTGATTTCTTTTTTTTCCCAGCAATTTTTGTTTTTGTTTCTGACTTCAAGCATCCACAGAGATAGACAGCATGGAAGCAGACCCTTCAGTCCAACTCATCCGCGCCAAATATCCTAAATTAATCTAGTCCCATTTGTCAGCATTTGGCCCAAATCCCTCTAAAGCCTTCCTATTCACGTACCCATCCAGATGTCTTTTAAATGTTGTAATTGTACCTGCCTGCAACAACTCCTGTAGCAGCTTGTTCTGTATACACACCACCCTCTGTATGGAAAAAGTTGCCCCTTGGGTCCCTTTTAAATCTTTACCCTGTCACTTTACGCCTATTCCCTCTCGTTTTGGACTTCCTTACCCTGGGAAAAAGACCTTGGCTATTCACCCTATGTATGCCCCTCATGAATTTATAAACCTTTATATTCTTTGATTTTTTAAAAAAAGATTTTTCTCATTTGACTATTGCTTGTTATGAGAGGGCTAAAATTACCATTGCCATGATGGCTAATGTTGATCAAATGAGTATTTTACAGGACGTAGGAGCTTTTCCAGAACAGTTGACACAGTAACATAATCACTTTGTAAGAAATGAAATCTGTTTGCGAACTAGTCATCCATCTCTTAGCAATTGCAGCTGATGGTATATCAGGAAAAAGGCTCACCAGTCCCTAAGGCTCTTAGTTGTTAATTACAAAAGCAAATCATTTAAGTTAATTCAGAGATAGTAAGAACTGCAGATGCTGGAGTCAGAGATGACACCGTGTGGAGGTGGAAATTTCTGAAGAAGGGTCCCGACCCAAAACGTCAACTTTCCTGCTCCTCTGGTGCTGCCTGGCCTGCTGTGTTCCTCCAGTTCCACACGGTGTTATCTCATTTAAGTTAATTGTCATTTTTTGAAAGCCTTTTCCAATGCTTTAAGATTATTTTCAACATAATGCACTGATTTACAATGAATTGTATTTTGTGTAGTGAATTGTACTTTGTAAAACAATCAGCCATCAATTTTCTGAGATAACAAGGTGTAGAGCTGGATGAACACAGCAGGCCAAGCAGCATCAGGAGCAGGAAAGCTGTGAAGAAGGGTCTAGGCTATCTCTGAGCCATCGATTTTCTGTTGTTTATTCACTTATTTGCTTCAATATTATTATAGTTCTTAACACTCTGTAAATAATGTTTGTTATGTAAATATGTATGTATTCTGGGTGCTGTATCACTCCTGCACTGTAATCATGTTGCGAACAACAATACAATAATGTATTAGTTCACCAGCTCCGGGCTGAACTGATAGAAATACACTTGAAGAAGTTTTAGCATTTGAGTCGAAAGCACGGCTTCCCAAAATGAGGGCAGCAGCCCTAATGGGGTCACAGATTTTGACACCAGCGTTCTGAGGTAGTAAAGGGTCTTGACAGATTGAACAACTGCACGGCAGTTTCAAATCCTTGCAGTTTTTTTCAAACTATGGCTGTAATCTACATGACAGAACCTCAAAGCCTGGCTCCTGCAGCAATAAAAATTGCAGTCTTTACATTATTTGAAAAAGTAATACAATTTCCATGCCTTTAATTGTTCAACATCACCTCTCTCTTCACCCCCCATCCCCAAAACACATACGCACGCGCGCACACACACGCCCTTATAGGTCTTAAGGTCTCACTGAGGACTCGTAGCAGTTTTCAAGTCTTGAAATGGGATCCCAATGGGCAACATCTTGGGACACTTCTGTCTAATCTGAAGAAGAATATATCATAATCATGCAAGGAATAAAAATATTAAGTTAGCAGATTCAATTATTACCTTCTATTAAAAGCAAAGTACTGATGAAGGTCAGAAATAAGAACAAAGTACTGGAGAAGTCCAGCACCTCTGACTGCATCTGTGGAGATAGAAAGAGTTTGAGTCCAGTATGACTTCTTTGGGTTCCAAACTCTTTTTCCCTCCACAAATGCTGCCAGACTTGCTGAGTTTCTCCAGCACTTTCTGCTTTTATTCGATGGTTGCCTTCTCAGCTGTGACTTTTTTTAATGCAGCATTACATCATTCAATTATGTAACTCCTCTGTTATAATACTTGGTTCATTGTTTTCTGTCTTTCAATAAGGCTAATGTTGTTGCAATTAGTAAGAAAATCACTTAAATAGAATTGTCTTCATTTTAATCTGATGCACATAACTAAATTTAATAACGACTTTATTTAGCTGAGGCTTAAAAATAAATAATTTCTAAATTTGTTAAAGCAGAACCCTAGTGTTACTTGTGTACAGTGTCTCAGGTGTTAAGTCTGTTCTACTGATTTTTCTGTAGTCAGCGAAATTGATTTTTAGAATTAGTAGTGCATTTTTGCAGATGCCAGCCAAAGACCATCCCCAAGCAAATATGTCCAACATCTGTTACACACTAACCAAGTGACTTTGTTTTAGCTGGCTACATGTATTTTTAAAGTACTGATGCAAATCTCTTTGTGAAGCCTTCATAATCTCTTGACCTCGTCGAAGATGTAATCATCAGTCCTTCCTTTCATTATTCTTGATATCGATGACTAATAGATCCCTTTCAGCTGGGGTGGGGAAGAATTTTTTTATATTAGTTACTTTTCATGATGTTAAAGATTATATGGTGTAAGTGTCTACATGGAGAGTTATTGGATGTATTTTTGTTGGATAATTATGGCATAAATCTCATTTTGAGGTTTTAGCATACATGTCAAATCGGGGCAGAAAACAAATAGATTGTTTAGCTTGTATAATTAGATTAGTGAGGCCAAAATAATTTGGTTTGCTGTTTTAAAATGTTTAAAAATTTTTCTAATGTGGTAGAATGTTGCAACGAAGTTAAAAAGATACTCTGGCATCTGAATATTTGATTTTATTTTTAGAGATATTATGGATACTTTTACATTTTGTTCTTTGTTTTACTAGTTGCTGCAGAAATGCTGTATTCTTTGCAGTGGTGTGAAGAAATGAAAGATTTTTGTCCTACTATTTCTAAGTACCATGAACTGCTATTTCAATTTGATATTACACGTGATAGACTGATGAAAGCATGCAGTACGTTGTCTGAAACTCTCTTTAGCAGGTAATCACACCAATTCTGTGATTGAGTGTATATTATTGTAATCCAGTGATTTTTTTTATTGTCTTGTAATATGAAATATAATATTAATGTCACAATTTGATGTACTCATGGGTGTATTTGTTCACTGCTGGAAAAAGTTATTGCCAGCCAAAGTGAAATGCATAAACAATTCTGACAGAAATCCACAGGACTTCCATAGAAAATGCTGTTACTTTCTGTCCAGCCTTGCTGGCTGGTTGTTGTCACATTTTGATTTAGTTAATTCAATTGAAATTCAATATTGCTAGTGCACAACAGTGAATGATTATTTCATCACCTGCATTTCAATTTTTTAATTTACAAACATTCTGTTTCATTTTTCTATGTTCTGCTAATTTGCTTTGAACCCTAGGGGGAGCTAATTCTAATATAGGAAAAAAATAGGTGAGATTGTGGGGTTGATGTATACAACTTTGCACAGAAAGTAATCGCTATGGTAAAGTACAAGCAAGCAGAGATTGAAGTTGTGTTTTTGATAAAAAGCACAATGGCCCAGGTTTTTATGAAAACTCCTTAGAGGACAGTGTTAGAATAGTTACTTTTGGGGCATAGTAAAGATGACATGTATTACAGGGGATTGATTAGAAGGGATGTCTTTGTTATTATTTGGGAGTTGCAAGGACGTATAATATTTTGGAGATAGTAGGAACCGCAGCTGCTGGAGAATCTGAGATTTTTTTCTGAAGAAGGGTCTAGGCCCGAAATGTCAGCTTTCCTGCTCCTCTGATGCTGCTTGGCCTGCTGTGTTCATCCAGCTCTACACCTTGTTGTTATCTCTGTATAATATTTTGGACTTTTTGTGTTGATAAAGAATGTTTACAGAGTTTTCTGAGGTAAGGAAAACATTAACTTATTCACGAATTGTTTTAATGTGGCTCCATCTTGCTGTGAAGCTCTTGTTGCAAGATCATGCAACATTGTATGTCATAGGATGTGATGCAATGACTCATTTGCATACCACACCTTCAGACATACCCTACAGGATGGAGCGTTACTAAATCAGACCACCAAAGAATATTTGAACCTCATTGGAGTTACGTGCCGCTGTTACCCCCTCACTGTTAAAGTGCACCACCTATCCATATTATGAACCTGTACCTACAGCTTGGAGACAATCACTGTTCTTCATTTTGTGTGGCTGTAAATTCCATGGAATTTTAACCCCTTCACCTATTATGTAATGTATGCTTCTTGTGGAGTCTTGTTTTGTGTGTGTTTGGTCTGTGTTTTTAAACATTGCAAATTTACCAGTCCTACGACCCCCTGAAATGATGATGATGGATCTTTTGACTGAACTGCTGCTGTCTTTATGGTGATGTAAAGCAACAATGTGGTGCTGAGGAAGTTGGAGAATTTTGATCCGTTGCTTGTAAAGGTGCTGCAATTGTATCATCAAACTGAGATGAAGTGTGTCTTGCTAGGGAACTTGGAAGTGATGCTTGTCCCATGTGTTTCTCAATCATAGAAATTGAGTGACTGGAGGATTAAAATTACCTTGTAAATTTTGTGTGTCGTGATTTTAAACAAATACACGTGGGCAAAATCAACAGGAATTCTGCAATAAATGATAGTTTGTCTTGCAATGCTGTCACTTGGTAAGGGGTATATAATGTGAATCTTAGATCCTGATCAGCATATACAAAGGTTCCTGAGCATTTCCTTTCAGATACTGCTGAACTAAATCTAGCAATAGTACCAAATGTACATATCCAAAATTTCAATGTCTGATAGATTTGCAAAGATTCTGCTCAGTGCAGAACATCTTTTTCCTCACCTCATTCTCAAATTATCCTTTCACAATAGATTAATCAGAATAGCGAGCTGGATTATGTTGTTAAAGTATGTTCAAAATAAATTCAGTGAGAGTGTTGACCATAATTTGGTTACTGAACAGGATACAGAAAAAAAATAGAATTAGGGGACTTGCTACTTTTACGTAAATGACAGAGTTAAGAAAGTTATGGACTAGTACTGCATTGTTAGAAGCTATTTGGCCTATCAAACCTAGATAGCTGTTTGGAAGAGCAGTTCAGATAGCCTCACATCCCCATTCTTTTTCCATATCCCCGCAATTATTTTCTCCATCAGGGATTTATCTCATTTCTTTTTGAAAGATACTATTGAATGTGTCTATTGCAAATAAAAAAAAATTTGAATATGTTAAAATAGATGAGATTTTCAAAAATTGATCGCCAATAGAAAGGAAAAAATATAACATTCAATCCCAGTAGAATTATCAAACAGGTATTGATTTTACAAACCAAAGTAACTGCATTTAAGATGATACTGAGTGAAATCTGTGCAATCAGCATGAACTTCCAGTGAACCTAATTTACTGATAACTGATTTATTTATAATAGGGGCACACTTTATCCCTCAAATGATCAACAGAAAAAGTTAAAGCTGCACATTATAGGAAGGTGATGCTTCTAATTTAAGAAATGTTAAAAACCAAGAAAGAGGTGCCCTTGAGTTTCTTCCACCATAAATTACCTTATCTACGTTTTCGCCAAATCCCTTAATATCCCAACCTAATAAAAATCTATGATTTTTGAATTAATTTTTAAAAATTCTTTCAAATAGATCATTACATAGTGGATTGCTCTGGGCTTTAACTGCATCTCAGTTTATCACCCGAACCAAGGTGATTAATGGTTGCGACTTAAAACAGTTGTACATTACAGTGGACAGGTAAGAACTCGATCATGTCAAGGAGTTTAAATTCAGTTATCATTTGAAGTCACCTATTGTGTCCCTCCTTTCATTGTTAGTGGTGGAATTATCGCCCTGTAATGTGAAGACTAAAGATGTTTTGTACTGTATAATCTTATTAATCTAGAAGAAATTTTATGAATTTAATGCAGTATACTTCATTAAATCAATTTTCCAAGGGTTGCTTCTGGTGAATTGGAGAGTATACTATTTCATAAGAACTTGAGCATTTATACTGTGTAGTATCAGATGTTAACTTTTAAAGGACCTGTCCCCCTAAGGCTGTTGAGTCTAATTAAATTCTTATATATTCTTAGGTCAATTAAGAAATAATCCCATTGTTACTCTTGAATTAGTTATTTTCTATTTCTGGGTAAGTTATTGTAAGTTAAAATGTAATATTTTAAAATTGCTTTTATTTTATAATAAAGGCAATCTTGAAGCTTTTATGTATTATAATTTTTCCTTGCCTTTAATAAAAGTCTTGCACATGCAGCATTTATTATAATTGTAACACCTTGTTCTTGTAATCTGTTTTCTTTCGAGCCCATTTCCAATATGCTACTAATGTCATGCCAAGTGTATTGCTATTGATTTTAATTACTTCTTCTTGAGTGCTGCACTTTAGGCCACAATTTTCTTGTGTTTCGATCTGATCTAGGCGCCATAATAAAGAAGACAAATTTGAGCATGGAGGCATGCTATTATCCCATTGTCCCAACTGGAATTTCCTTCCTGCCAGAATTGTTGCTGGCTGTCCTTTGCCCACCCAGTACATGCAAATTGGGTGGGCTCTTGGGGGTTCACATGTATAGCTGTTTGAAGGTGGCAAGCCATATTGACAAATTATTTAGCACAGCATTTGAAATTTTTGTTGTATAAGTAATGGCATTGAGTACAAAAGGAAACATCATGCTGAAAGCATGTAATGTATTGATTAAGCCCCAAGTAGAATATTGCGTTCAGTCTGATCACCATACTTTAGGAATGATGTGTGATTCCTTGAATGGGTGTGGAATGGATTGAAAGAGGATAGTTCCAGGGATGAGGGATCTTAACTGCAAGGTTGCATACCAAGATCTGAATTAGGAGCAGGAGTAGGCCATTCGACCCCATGAGCCTGCTCCATCATTTGGTAAGATCATGGCTGATGTAATTGTGGCCTCAACTTCACTTTTCTGCCTCCCACTATACTTTTTGACTCCCCTGTTAGTTAGGAATCTATCTACCTCTGCCTTAAAAATATTCAATGACTGACTCTGCAGCTCTTTGGAGAAGAGAGTTTCATAGAAACACAGCCTTTTAAGAGAAAAAGTCGTCTGTCAACCCTGTTTTAAATGGGGGACCCCTTATTATTCAGCTGTGAATCCTAAGTTCTCGTCTCACAGAATGAGAAACGTCTCTCCACCATCCACACTTCTAAGTCCCCTCAAGATCTTGTATATATTAATAAGATCATCTCTCATCCCTTTAAAGTCTATAAGACAATCCCTTCCTTGAAGGAATCAGTTGAATGAACTACTTTCAATACATTTGTATTGTTTCTTAAATAAGGAGACCTACGCGGTACTCTAAATGTGGTCTCACTAATGTAGTAAAGCATCTCTATTTTTATATTCCATTCCCCTTGCAACAAACAAGAATATTCCATTTGCCTTCTGAATCACTTGCTATACCTGTATGCTAACTTTTGTGACACCTGCTCTAGGACACTGAGATCCCTCTTGTCCCTCAGAGTTCTGTATCCCTCTCCATTTAAAAATATTTCACTTTTCAATTATTCAAGGTTATTTTGAAGAAGCTGGTGATGTTCTCCTTGCAGTGAGGAGATTGAGGAAAGATTTGATCGAGGTTTACAAGGTTATGACAAGATTAAATAAGGTGGACAAAGAAAAGCTGTTCCCATTAGCTGTTGGTACAGGAATGAGAGGTCACGGATTGAAGGTTTTGGGCAAATATTCAAAGATGCTGGTTGGAAGAACTTTTGTACCAGGCTAGTCATGAGCTGGAACTTGCAGCTTACAAGAGTGGCAGAAGTGGAGTTGTTCAAATTATTTGAAAAAAGAAAATTGGGTGAGCATTTGAGGGAAGTAAACATGCAAGGGATATGCTGTGGGAATGGTACTATTTGGATTGCTCCATGGAGAGTTGGCATGGACTTGATAGGCTAGGGGGTCTCCTTCCTGCCAAAATAACTATATAACTCTTAAGGCCCAGATTCGCAGTGAGTTTTCTGCTTATGGCCCTCGTGTGGAGCAGTGGTATGTCCCTACCTCTAGACTAGGAAGCCTGGGTTCAAGGTCCACCAGCTCCAGAGGTATGAAATAACATCTCTGAACAGATTGATTAAGAAAATAGTCCCTACAAGTTATGTCACTTCCTGGAGCTATCATGGGGATGTTGAAAGCTACCAACCTTAGGAAGCTGCTTAGAACAAGTCTGTGTTTCTGAGTGCCTTCTATTGCCCTTTTCTCCCTCCATTCTTGCCCCAGTTCAGATAATTTAATTGGTCCACATTTGAGTAGCATCTCCACCTTTTCAATACCTGGCTGTTAATTGATCCACTTGGTGAGGATGGCATGGCTCAGAAGTGTGGTGCCTCCTTCCTGATCAGGAATCCGCTATTTACAAAGGATGAAATCCACCTTAGGAAACTGGTGATGGAGGTACAGGTGCAGAGTGAAGACTGACCCTGTTGTAATATTACTCTCGGAGATGAATCCTAGTGTTAGTCTAATCTCGATTTGCCCTTTTACTTACTTGCTTGAGAAATTTGTATATTCCTTTTCCAATAACTGGTTCTGTGGGTATTTTCTTACAATTATATGCTTCAGTCCCTAGTCAATAATTTGAATTTCTGTTTCCAGATTTTTCCCTTTGACTGAGGCATGTCTGCACACAATTCAGTGCATTGCTCCGTCTCTTCTCCAGGAAGATAAAAATCTTCTTGTGACACGGTGTGCTGTAAAGCTTTCTACAAGCAAGGGCACAGATATTACTAGCATTAATGGTAAGTGTTTTGCTTTTTCGTTTAATGTCATAAAATCTTTATTTTCTTTTTAAAAAAGCCTTAGTCTTCACCTTCTTCACTTATTTTTCTGAGTTTGTGATTTCAAGCTTCATTCCAAACAATTGAGTACATAATTTCAGTTGACACTTCAGCATAGTCCTGCTGAAAGTGCTGCAGTGATTTTTCTGTTGACACATTGAATCAAGGGGATATGATGTAAAAGATACTTTGACATTATTCACAGAAAAGTAAAGGATTTCTCCTAGTATTCCGGCATACATTATCCCTCAATCTGCATTGCTGAAAATTAATGTGCGAACATTTATTTAATTACATTTGTTAGCAGAATCGTTTTTTTTTAAAACTAAGTATAGCGATAGGCCTAAAATTGGGAGGCATTGTTGCAGAGAGCTGGTTGGGTTTTCTTCTGCAATTAAGTTCTTAGCTTATTACAAATGCACGCACAAGTGAAATGCCGTGCTTTACGAACAGGTGGGCAGGAGGTTCTCCAATCTCTGCAGGGACCGTCAGGAGCTTCATTTTCACAAGGCACCCTGGCAGCGTTTCAGAAGACCAATTGTCTGTGCACAGTTGGCTGTTAGTGGATGCACGAACAACGTTACAGTGATTTTTGTTGTGCCATTTTCCCTGCCTTCTGGGGCTGCCTTTATCACTGGCGAGCCAGACTTGGAAATGATTTTGTTGGTGGAGGTGGAATGCTGGGATGGATGCAGAGAACATTCAAGGAACCTGAGATGCAGAATTTAAGCATTGTGACAGCCCCCTGGATGGTAGGCTGACACCTGTCAGAGTTGCTGCCTCTCACAAAAGCTGGACATTGAGAAAGTGAAACCCCCCCTCCCACTTCCTGTTCCAGAATGTGGCTAGATGATGTCATGAAACACTGACAGCCACATGTGTGTACTTATGGCCCCTCATATCTGAGGTACCCAGTGATCGTCTCCAGTAGAGATTTGAAAGAAACTGCTTACTAGAAGGTTCAATGCTGCTGTGATCTTCAGATCCTAGCACTACTTTGTAAGATGCACGCCTGCAGATCTTCCTACTGGATTTGGTGGATGTCAGTGATTAAATCCCTAGTTATATGAAGACATCTCCGACACTGCCTTTTACTCATCTGCAGATAACTATGGTGTCTTCAGAAGACCCTGTTTCATACACCGCTGAAGACTGGCTCCTTCCTTCAAATGCTGGTCGCTTTTTCACATCTGCAGCTCCCTGAGTCTCCTGTTCCTATCCATAAAAATGACCCAGAGCTTCCAGTCGCCTGCCACTTTAACACCATTATGTTCCCATGCTAACATTTCTGTCACAGGCCTGTTACCGTCTTCCCTCAAGCCTCAGTGCAAGCTCAAAGAGCAGCATCTCATTTTTCTCTTGGGAACACTGCATCCTCTGGGACACAATATTGGGTTCAATACCTTTTAGAGCTTGATTGCAGTCTTCTTTTTTTTTTAAACCCAGACCCACACCAGATCCTGTTATATTTTCACCCTCTTAAGCCTATTATCCTGTTACATGGTTTGCTTTCAGCACAGCCTATCCATTCTCTGCTACCCTCAGCTCTCATTATCACCTATTCAGCTTCTCTTCTGTTCAGGCCTGCCATCCATTATCCCTCATTTATCTACCCCTTTCATATCTCTCTCTCTCTCTCTGGGCCCCATCTCCACCTATCTGCTTCCACCCTTCTCTCTCCCTACCACCCCCACCAAAGCCATCAATCTTTATCATAAATGCAACTTTTTCCTAGCTACTATCAGTTCTGATGAAGGGTCACTGGATTCAAAATGTTAACTCTGCTTTCTCCCCACAGATGCTGCCAGACCTGCTGAATTTCAACAAAAATTTCTGTTTTTGTTTCAAAGCTCCAACATCCACTGTTCTTTGTTTGAATCTCCTGTTTCTGCTCCTGTTGATGCTGGCATTTCTTTTACTTCTCCTTCTCAACCTCAGCAGCACAGCTGCTTAGTTAAGTTGGTCAAACATCCAGCAGTGAGTTATTGATCAGTGAAGAAATATCAGGAATGAGATGTTTATTTGGCATTGAAGATTTTGACACTTTGGGCCATTATCAGGCTGCTCATATAAGAAAATGCCTGCACGACAGCCACTCTACACAGTGAGGTGCATCCTCCATACCCATCATTGGTTTTCTTTTTGCTCATTTTGCCATGTGCAAGATTATTGTAGCCTTGTTTGTTGTATTGCTTTCCATGAATGCAGCAGTTACCTCAATCTGACTTTTGGTGGCCTTCATCTGAATCTTAAAACACATAACAAAATAACCTCTCATCCATTCCCCAGCACCGTCACTTTAAAGTATTTAAAATCCAGAGCATTCTGGTGCGGGAATTGAATCCGCACTGTTGGTGTTACTCCGAATCAAAAATCAAACATCCAGCCAACTGAACTAACTGACCTCCAAATAAGAAAAGTAGAGCTTTTGACAACTTCAAAAAATTTAATACTTCAGAAAGATTAGAGGAGCGTAGACAGTACAGAGGTGAAGTGAAAAAGGAAATTAGGAAAGTCAAGAGAGGGTATGAAAAATGTGTTGGCCTGTAAAATTAAGCAAAATCCAAAGATGTTTAATCAGTACTTTAAGAGTAAGGGGATGACTAAGAAAACAGTTGAGCTTATTATAAATGTACATGGTAAATTGTGCGTAGATGCAGAAGATGTTGCCAGAGTACTACATGAATATTGGAATGGCAAGGTATTTCCAAGTCAGGATGGTGAATGACTTGGAGATGAATATGCAGTTAGTGGTGTTCTATGTATCTGCTGCCTGTGTCTCTCTAGGTGGTTGTGCTTTTGGAAGATGCTGTCCAAGGAGCCTTGATGAATTTCTGCAGTATATTTGTAAGTAGTATTCCATCACACCTGACTTGTGCCTGTAAATGACAGACAAGCAGTTGGGAGTCAGGAGCTGAGTTGATCCTGTTGGATTCCAAGCCTCTGATCTGCTCTTGTAGCAACTGTATTTATACGGATAGTCCAGTTTGCTGCTAGTCAATGATAAACCCCCTCCTCACTGCTTCCCAACCACGTCAGAAGATTAATCGTGGGAATTCGGTGAAGGTAATGCCATTGGAATAGGCAATAACTAGATTCTCTGTTGATGGAAACGATCATTGCTTGTCACCTGTGTGACATGAATGTTACTTCCTACTTGTTAGCCCAAGTCTGGATATTGTCCAAGTCTTGCTGCATTTGGGTATGGGCTGCTTCAGTCTGAAAAGTCGCAAATAGTGCTGAACATTGTGCAATCATCAGCAAACAGTCCCACTTCTGACTTTATGATGGAAGGAAGGTAATTGATGAATCAGCTGAAGATGGTTGGGCCTAGGACACTCCCCTGAGGTACTCCTGCAGTGATGTCTTGAGGAGAGATGACTGACTTCCAATTATCTTCCTTTGTGCCAGGTACGGCTCCAACTAGTGGAGAATGTTCCCCTTGATTCCTGTTGATTCCAGTGTTGCAGTGGCTCCTTGATTTCACATTGGGTTAAATGCTGCCTTGATGTCAAGGGAAGTCACTCCCACCTAATCTCTTGAGTTCACCTCTTCTTTCCATATTTAAACTGAGACAGTGAAATCTGGAGACAATAGCACTAGGCAGAACCCAAACAGACTATGGCCAAGTTGGATTTGTACTGCGTTTTGTATTCAGTACATACCTTAGTAATTTTTCACATTACTGGTTCGATGCCACTGCTGTGCCTGTACTGGAACACCTTGGCTAGGGGCAAGACTAATTCTGAAACACAGGTCTCCAATACTATTGGTAGAATATTGTTGGGACTGAGAGCCTTTGCAGTATATGTTGCCTTCAGCTGTTTCTTCATATCAAAGTGGAATAAATCAAATTGGCTGAAAACTGGCTCCTGTGATCTTGGGCACATCTCGTGACTGTTGCAGATGCTCCAGCCATAGTTTTTGCACTGATAATCTCCTCCATCATTGAGGATGGGGATATTTGTAAAGCACCCTTCTCCAGGTAGTTGTCTATTGCCCACCATCTGTCAGGACTAGATGTTGCAGGACTGCAGAGTTCCAGAGTTGATGTTGAGAACCCCCCAGGACGACTCCTTCCCAATCTTATACCACTGTACCATCATCTCTGCTGGGTCTGTCCTGCACTGGGACAGAATGTACCCAGACATGGTGATGGCCTTGTCTGGGACATTGTAAAATATATTTTGTATGTATGATTATATTGCAACTGCAGTTGTTTGACTAGTGTATGAGACAGCTCTCCTAATTTTGGCATTAGGCCCTGATGTTAGGAGGAAAAAAAAACAGAATTTGCTGTGAAAGCTCAGGAGGTCGAGCAGCGTCTGTGGAGAGGAGTCAAAGTTAACATTTCAGGTCCAGTGACTCTTCTTCAGAACACTTAGCTGATATTCCTTGGATTCTACAGCTGTTCCATCTTCATTGACTATGAGATTACGGTTTCAGACTTCTTTTTTCTTCCCCCTGCGTTTGTTCTACTGGCAGTTCTTTTGTACCATTTTTTTAAAGAAGTATTTTAGGGATTATTGTGATCCTCTGTAAATCTGAAATCTCACTGTGTGCCAAGTATTTTGTTCAAAAATTGTATAAAGCTTCTCTAATACGATGAACTTGCCTGGTTGTGAACGCTGCAGGAGTTTCACACACGAAAAGTGGAAGTCTATCATCTGTAAATGTAAAAGAAATACATTTAGCAGATTGATTCTTGAATTAAACTTAGTGCTTTGATTTATTCAGTGATTTTAAAGAAATTGTGTGTTACGTTTGCTTATGTATACAAAATGTAACTTGCGTGTATTGAATTTACAGGAGGGTTTGGAAGCCTTGTTGTTATAAATAGCTGCCTACAGAATGGAATCAATGTGGAAGGTCACCATATAGATGGTCAGTTGTTTATAGATGTATTAAATACAATTATGGAATGGAGAAACTATGAAGAAGAAATATTTTTGTTTGACTGGTAAGTTAATCATTCTGAGTTGTTACTTGTTTCTATTTTATTTTTAGTTTAAAAATGTAAATATTCCACCTGGAAATGATTTGGATATACTTAAATTTTCCTTGTAAACAACTGTTATGAATAGAGAAAGCATTAAAGTATATCTTAATGAAGAAACTTTATGAATATTGAATTGAAGCAAAAAGAACTTTTATATGTTCAGTGTACTTTTAGCATTGAGTGAGGAATCGCAGAAATTAGATGAAATAGATTAAATTTGAAAGTGCGGTCATCCAGCACACACAAGTAGCTGACTGAGTAGTGGCATTGTATTTGCTCGTTTAAAAAAAATGTCAAGCAGATTTGTATCTTTACCAACATGTATCTTTACAGTTGTATCTTTACCAACTCATAATCGCCAGTCTATTTGGTTCAAAACTATAGACCTTATGACATAAATATCTTGATTTTGAATATCACTCTACCTTAGTCTACAGTACTGTGATAATTGTGTAAGACTTGGATAACACACAGGAGGTAAACATTAAGTCTGTTTTTCATATGAACTGTGTAAAACCTACCCTTTCAAATCTTCTGAAACTTTATATTAGTTTTTTTTCAAAATGATGCGTTCATTAAATTGTTGTTGATGTACAGTGACTCCTGCCATATTGGTAAATATAGCAGGTTTTGTCACAGTGTTTAAATTTCAAAAATGCCTTCTTAACTATAAAATACATTTGGACATCCTGAGGCCATGAATGATGCTGTATAAATGAAAGTTGTATTGTTATGCCACTAATATGCTATAACTGAAATTGAATGATTTGTTAGGTTTTTTTGAGGTACATTTGGATGTGGAAGCTGGTGTCATCCGGAGAGCTGCTTATGTGTTTTGAATAATAATCTTGGATCTGTAATCTCCACTGGAGAAGACTGATTGGATTTGATTTAGTTTCTGTTCAAATTATAGCAGCTCTAAATTATCAGGCTTGGTTATGTACCGAACTCTGATTCATAGACAAGATTAGTATTTTCCCCCTAGTTCCCATTGACTCTAATTTTGCAAGAACTCCTTGATGCCACACTCCATCATGATGTCAAGGTCAGTCATTGTTATCTGGTGTTCAGCTTTTTGGTCATGTTTAGAACCAAGATTGTAATGAGTTCAGGAGCACAGTGGCTCGAGCAGAATGCAAGCTGAGCTTCATTTAGCGGGCTATTGCAAAGTAAATGGTGCCTAATAACACTGTTGATGACATATTGAAAAGGAAGTCTATTCTTCCAAATATTTGGATTGAAAGCATGATTTAAAAATTTTTAAATGTTATGTGGACGAACTTTGAATCTGTGGCTCAGATTGTTTAGGGAGCAAGAATTTTGTAAATTTTTAACATCTCTCATTTCTCTGCAGTAATTTGAAGTGTCCCGAGTCCACTTTGCTTGGAATCAATGTGGAAATTCTACGCTTTCTGAGATTGCTGATCAAACATTTACCAACTTCAGTAACAAGTGAACAGTGGGACTTCATCATGTGCTCCATTTTGACATGGTTGGAGGTGAGGTTTAGAACAATTACTGACTGTGACTCAAGGATTGAAAGTGACTTAATTTGCTGATTTAAAAGCAACGACATCATGTTTGTCCTTTGACTTGAATAAGACGAGCTGCTTAATAAGTATCAGGAAAATTTCAGCAAACATTGGCCCAGATTTTAAATTAAAAGTAATGGTGAAGCCATCGGTGCTCACTGCTATTAATGAGTAAATTGGATGGCAATTTGCAGTGTCGCACATGGGGATTTAGGCAGAGAAACTGCAGTGTTGTCCTATTTTCCATGGGTCTGCACAATCTTTACTATCTGGCTTTATTTGCTATATAGTGTTACTCGGCCAAATACTAGACATCAAAACTCATGAAAGATGTGAAAGACTTAACCACTATCCAATACCCATTGACCAAATCAATGGCCAATCATGTCTAAGTTAATTTTTAATGCTATGATGTACTTCCATGCAGCCTCACTGGCACTGGCACTGAAAATGTACTTTTATAATTATGAGTTCCCATTCGTGGAATCATAGAATCCTACAGTGTAGAAACAGGCCATTCAGCCCAACACCAACTCTCTGAAGAGCATCCCACCCAGTTTTACCCCCTACCCTATCTCTGTAACACTGCATTTTCCAGAGCTCATCTACCTAACCTACACATCCCTGGACACAATGGGCAATTTAGCATGGCCAATCCACCTGCACTGCTTTGGGCTGTGAGAGGAAACCAGAATACCTGGGGGAAATCCATGCAAACATGGGGAGAACGTGTAAAGTCCACACAGACAGTCACCCAAGGTTGGAATTGAACCCAGGTCCCTGGTGCTGTGAGGCTGCAGTGCTAACCACTGAGACACTGCTGTCTTTCCTTCAGGTTTGAATTAGTTTTATTTTTTTCTTTCTAACTATGTTACCACTTAATCCTTTATTTTATTTCTTGTTTTTTTAAAATATGATTTTACATTGAATTAAGTGTTTTATTTTAGCTTCCAGGTTTAATCTCTGATGCTGAATAAGGATTCTTCAATCTGATTGGTTAAAGAGGCACATTTTTGCTTGCTGTGTTCACACAGATCCCATGTTCCCTTTGGAGGACACAGCATTGCATCAAATTCCCAATGATTCTAAGCTGCCAGACAAAAACCAAAGTCTTCGATTAGCTAAAGCTGTAATGAGCGATGAGCATTGTTCATTCACTACCAACTGCAAAATCTGGACCATTTTGTTTAGCAGAATTAGAACAACGCTGACTGCTGGTAAATTATGTCAGTCAGTAAGCAGAAAGAATTTTTTGAAAATCAAAAATTGATTTGATTTCAGCTTCAGTTTCACTATGACAACAAATATAGTGCTTAATTGTTTTGAGAGTTATCTAACTTCCTTTGAGAGCATACGTCATCAGTTCCAAGCTAGCATCCTTAATGTTGTTGGATAATGGCATTAGGGCAGTGTAAAAGTTGCTGGTTTAGGTAATGTCAAACATTTTCTGCTGCAAACTTCTGATATTTTCGTTTGTACTCTTTCATTAGACATATGACCGAAGTTGAACCCGAACCCCACAATTCAAGCTTCCTGTTCTAGAAATTCAAGCTACAAATAATCATGAACTATTAACTATTGCCATTCTGATGGCAACTATCTGTCCTCCACTAGCTTTCTTTTACTGTCAAATTTTTTACTTTTTGCACCCCATGAAATCTATTCAAAGGAGAAACTTTGCCTGCTTTAGCACACTGTTTGCATCTTTCCTGTATGTATGACTTAAATTGATGACAATTTATATAGTGTCTGTAAAATAATGAAATATTTCATGGTGTTTCGTAGGAACGTTATAAAGCAAAGGATCTCAAACACATCAGAGCTGTTAGGTCAGGTGACTAAAAGTTTGATCAAAAATGTAGGATTTAAAATGTGTCCTAAAGGAGAAAGGCAAGATAGGGGTGGAACGATGTAAGGAGGTTATTCTAGACTTTAGGGCATAGACAGCTGAATGCTTAGCCAGCAGTGTGAGAGTGTTTTTAATTGGAATGCACAGGAGGCCAGATTTAAAGGAGGGCAGGTAGACGGAGGGTTGTGTGGTTGGAGGAGATTGCTGAGATAAGGTGAGATGGTGGCATGGGAGGATTTGAAAAACAACAATATAAATTTTAAAATCAAGAGTTCCTTGACTGCAGTGAATAGGGGTGATGGAGAAACAGGATTTCCTGTAAACTGAGCCACTGAGAGCATAGTTTCAGATGACCTCAAATTTTCATTGGCATAACAATTTAAAAATCATGTGACAATATGATGACAATGAAAGCTAACACAGTGCATAATGAAACAGCTCCTGGAAGCAAGCAGACTTGTGCCAGTTTCAGTGACTGTACTGTGGTGCCAGTCACCATGGCTGTTCTGTGACCCTTAGTACATATCGTGTGAGAACCTCAACTTTTTTTTTCTTTTGAATTGCTCTTTCTCTTTCAGGCTGTTGGTGAAACTCTGTCATTCAATTCCAGTCACGGTTACCGTGTTCTGTACATTAGTACATTTAGTGCCAGGATCTCAATTTTTTTGTCAAAACGTAATAACTTGAGTCTATTCTGATTAAATAAATCTCTAATCCTGTGTTATTCCCTCACTTATTTAACTAGTTAATGACAATGAGCACAGCCTTCATATCTCCGAAGAGTTTAATGCAGCCTTTTATTTCCTATAATTTATCATTTCTGAAAAAAAAAAATTTAAAATAATTGTTCCTTTGAACGATGAAGGCTGCTGTCTTGCTGAAAGGTTCTCCTAATCTTTAAAATCTTATTGTTCACGTACATGGGGTACAATGTCAGTTTGCTATTCAAGTGTTAAACTGATCGTGAGAAATGGCCATTCATCATAGAAACAGTGCAATTTTCTTTTCACTTCAATTCATTGGAATAAAAATAGGGTAAGGCTGTTTCTACAGTGGATAATCAGACTACCAATTTTTCATGTTTGGAAAGTTGCAAATCTATCAAAATCACCTCCAGAACGCTAACAAAAATTACTGTAATAACTCACTAATTCTAAGGGGAACTATATTGGCAGATCTTGATTTGAGAGGCTCCAGGCTGGACAATTTTGAAAGATGTGAAAATAGGATGTGCTGTGGTGATCTTCAGAAGACACTGCAGCAAACAGATGGAACTTTATATTGTGGCTGACCTTGCTGACCTTTCCCATCAGAGTATTTGATGCTAATGTTGAGTGTTTAAATGGTTACGTATTCTGCTTCTCTGTTAGGATCCCTCACCTTGAACATAGAATTGAGAAAAAGAATTAAATTATAGCAATTTTAAGAGATAGTAGGAACCGCAGCTGCTGGAGAATCTGATATAACAAGGTGTAGAGCTGGACGAACACAGCAAGCGAAGCAGCATC
>JAHRHZ010000031.1:10886945-10925169 GCA_024137785.1 Ginglymostoma cirratum
TGCTGTGTTCGTCCAGCTCTACACCTTGTTATAGCAATTTTAAGTTTTTTAAGATGTAAACTGATTTCTATTAAAGGTTAATATATTCATTCTAGGAAGTATACGGTACGTTAGATAGAACTCTATATTCTGGTAAGCAGTGCTTTATTTTATCCCACTTTTTATTTTTCTGTTGTCACTAGCCTTGCTCTTGCAATGTGCTAAATTAGTACATGCCTTCCCTACTATATTTACACCAGTTTTTATACTTACGTGCAAGCTGATTGGATTGACAGTTTTTTTTTAAATGATTGTCCTTTTTATTTTAGACCATGAGTGAAATTGTATCACTTACTTCGGAGCCATTGGTGCTGCATTTTGTTTGCCAAATTTGTGGCATGCTATCAGATCTTGGCCGCATGTTTCAAGCAATAACGCTAGAAATAAGCACAACGCTTCCTGCTAACCTTCCAAATGAATGGAACAACTTCTTTGTGGAAGGAGCATATGGACAGCTATTACCACTGTTCTTAAAAATTGCAGGTAAGGAATATACTTATGTTTTTGAACTTACTGGTTGAATTCTAAAAGCTTCCGTCAATAAGTACACATTAGATTTAGTAATTAAAATACCATGTGTATGGAATACAGGATTACTGAATTCTTTTAATTTTTTAGCATTCTTTTGATACTGTGACCAATAGTGCCTAACTAGTGCAAATGAAATGTAAGCCTTTGAGTTTTTACAGTCCTCCACCTTTTGTGTTGCTAAATAAATGTCTTTTTATTTATCTGCGTGGACACTTGATTTCTTCAGGTGATCCCACTTTCACATTTTTATATGTGACATGTCTTATGACCATTAGGGGAAAAGCAGCAGTCAGGGAGACAGTGCATCTACCTCACATAGAACAAATGTTATGTAGCTTTCAAAGCTCTGGTCAGGATATCAAGTCGGAGGTTCTGTTGTGAAGTCTCTCATGATGGCCATCAGGTTATAAGGAATCCTGAAGACTGTCCTTTCGACAGTCCGGTAACTGGTAACCAGGTATGACAGCAAAAATCACACCCTACCACCATTTTTACACTACAAACTGAAGATATGCTTATAAAAATGAAAGGATATCTGCAGTTATGTTTTGAATGTGCCATATATTCCCTCATTTTCTTCTTTCTCTGCCTCCCATTACATTGGGGTACAGTCTTGACTTCCACAACTCGCTTGGAGGGAGTCACCTCTCTGGTTGGCCCTGTTGGCTTGGAAGACTTGGGTGATTGTCTCCTGATGTCTTTGGGTCTGGAGGGCCTGGGACTGCTGAGATGCCCACATGCAGGCTTACCCTCACCCTCATCTGCTGTAGGCTTTGGACTCTCAGCCAAGCAGGATATGGAGGGACTCACATGCTCCAAAAGACACTTCAGAGGTCTGCCTGTTGTTCCTCCCTGTTGTTGCCTGCCAGCACCACTGTGTCTCCTGGAGAGGAGAGGGCATCTAGAATGACATCGAGGTCTGTTGCTTCCTGTCCCCTCAGCAGGGACCATGTGCATATCCGGCAGATGCTGAGTGTACTCAACATGGGTCTCCAGCGTGGTTGCCGATCTGTCCATGGAAGCATACTAGAACTAGCATAATGCTGAAAACATTGATGAAATCCTACATCCTTGAATCCAGCTCGACAAGTGTCTCTGACAAACCTGCCCACTGTTTCAGTGCCTGACTGTGCATTTTGATGAAGGCATTAGTAACCAAGACCATGATGTTCTCTATGGGGCTGAGCAGGTGCCTAGTCTCCACTGGTCCTTGAATGTGAGGGACCCGGGGCACTTATAATTGATCCATTTTAATTGGAGAGTTTGGAATCTTGCTGTAAATAATATCTTCAATAAGTGTTGCCTTTGTAAATCGTATTTACTTGCTTTCTAAATCTGTACACTAAAGCTTTGTGTTTCGCATACTAATCAATAGATTAATTTTAATGCGAAGAAATTTTTATACAGTTTAAGACAGTATTATGACTGTTCCCTGATGAAGTTCTACAGATCATTATGATCTTGGGTAAGGAAGAAGAAACTGGTTTTTCTTTATTCAACCTCTTCCCTCTGTTGGACACAGTGTGGTTAACAAAGATCCCTTCAGTCATGGATATCACTCCCAGTTACGATGATTTATTTTGTAAAAGGAGCCTTTTTAACTAGGCTTTCTTAAGTAAGAGAGTAGGTGAATTATTGAAACACAGGGAAAAATAAAATGGAACACATGCGTGCACATTTGCGTGCACATGCATGCACATGGAGTAAATGGAGCACATGAAGTTGCATGGGGTCCAGGGTGTACTAGCTAGATGGATAGAGAACTGTTTGGGCAACAGGAGACAGAGAGTTGTAGTGGAAGGGAAAATGGAAAACTGTGACCAGTGGTGTTCCACAGGGATCTGTGTTGGGACCACTGTTGTTTGTGATATACATAAATGATCTGGAGGAAGGTATAGATGGTCTGATTAGCAAGTTTGCAGATGACAACAAGATTGGTGGAGTAGCAGATAGTGAAGGGGACTGTCAGAGAATGCAGCAGAATATAGATAGATTGGAGAGTTGGGCGGAGATATGGCAGATGGAGTTCAATCCAGGCAAATGCGAGGTGATGCATTTTGGAAGATCCAATTCAAGAGCGAACTATACGGTAAATGGAAAAGCCCTGGGGAAAATTGATACACAGAGAGATCTGGGTGTTCAGGTCTGTTGTACCCTGAAGGTGGCAATGCAGGTCGATAGAGTGGTCAAGAAGGCATATGGCATGCTTTCATTCATCGGACAGGGTATTGAGTACAAGAGTTGGCAGGTCATGTTACAGTTGTATAGGACTTTGGTTCGACCACATTTGGAATGCTGCGTACAGTTCTGGTCGCCACATTACCAAAAGGATGTAGATGCTTTGGAGAGGGTGCAGAGGAGGTTCACCAGGATGTTGCCTGGTATGGAGAGCGCTAGCTGTGAAGAGAGATTAGGATTATTTACATTAGAAAGACGGAGGTTGAGGGGGGACCTGATTGAGGTCTACAAAATCATGAGAGGTTTAGACAGTGTGGATAGCAAGAAGCTTTTTCCCAGAGTGGGGGACTTGATTACTCGGGGTCATGATTTCAAGGTGAGAGGGGAAAAATTTAAGGGAGATATGCTTGGAAAGTTCTTTACGCAGAGGGTGGTGGGTGCCTAGAACGCGTTGCCAGCGGAGGTGGTAGAGGCGGGCACAATAGCGTCATTTAAGATGTATCTAGACAGATACATGAATGGGCAGGGAGCAGAGGGATACAGGTCCTTGAAAAATAGGCGACAGGTTTAGGTAGAGGATCTGGATCGGCACAGGCTTGGAGGGCTGAAGGGCATGTTTCTGTGCTGTAATTTTCTTTGTTCTTTGCTCTTAAAAATGAGAAGTAAGTTAAGCTATAACAAATTTTTTTTAAAAGTACAAACCAGTTTTTGTTTCATCTGCGTGGAATAGATGATGGAAAGTTATAATGTTCCACAAATTCGCTGGGAGAAGTTGTTTCCCGAGACAGAAATAGATCTGGCAGCATCTATGGAGACAAAACAGTTAATGTTTTGAGTGCAGTGACCATTCTTCAGAACTAATAGCATCTTTTGAAAAAGTGGTATTTATCTTGAGGACAAAAGGTAGCAGGGTGGGGAATGGAGTGAGTGGCAAGGTGGTAACAGGCCCCAGAGAGTGTGGGTGAGACAGTGGGGGGAAATGGTTATGTAGAGAAAGGGATTGTTGATAGTAACCCAGGGAAGAAGAAAAGCTAGATAGTGATCATGGGGACTATGAATAGTTGTGCTGCAAACAACCTATGTCATGACAGGGCCTAGGGTGTGTGTGTGTGCGTGGATAAAAGATGTGGAAGGATGTGATCAAGCTCTAAAATTATTGAGCTATGTATTGAGTCCTGAAGACCACAAGGCCCCCAAGCAGAAAACAAGATGCTGTTCTTCCAGCTTGCACTGAGCCTTGTTGGATCGCTGCATCAGGCCCAAGACAGAAATGTTGGCCAGAGAACACGGTGGTGTGTTGAAGGGGCAGGCAACTGGAAGCTTGGTATCACTTTATGAACATAATGTAGGTGTTCTGCAAAGCAGTCATCCTGTCTGTGTTTCATCTTCCTAGTGTAGAGGAGACCGCATTGTGAGCAATGAATACGGTGGACTAGATTGAGTGAAGTGCAGGTAGCTTGCTGCTTCACCTGAAAGGTGTGTGTGGAGCCTTCCAAAGTGAGAAAGGAAGAGGTAAATGGAAAAGGATTGTATTTAGGATAGTGTGGAAGTAAACAGACAAGTGTTGCATCTTCTGCGATTGTATGGATAGGTGCCATGGCGGGTTGGGAGTGGAGGAGGAATGGACCAGGGTGTCCTGGAGGGAACGGAGTGCAGGGGGCAGGAATGTATGTCTGGTAGTAGCATCCCACTGGAGGTGGCAGAATGGCAGCTTATAAGCTGTAACCTTCACAGTAAAGTATAGTTTAGAAGTTCTGGAACATCAGGCTAGCTAGCACATGTTCATCAGAGAAGCAGTTAGTTTTTTAAATCCCTAGTCTCGTGTAATCCTGGAAGGAGTGAACACAGACCTGTCTTTCAGACAAGCTGCTTTCTGTCACTTCACATTACGTCCATGGTCAGGGCATGTAACTGACATGCGATGGTTCAGGTTTTTGTCTTGTATCGCTTCATTTGAAGTATTTCTCTGAAATTCTTTGACACCCATCCAGCTGTGAAGTTCCCTAGCTTCTCTTATGGACCTAATCCACATAGGATGTTCTCAGAGCGTCACTGAATCATATTTTTGGCCACTCAATATCTTCCAATGGTTTTTTGATTCTTCTTATTTCTTTAGTCAGTAGAAAACCCAGTGGTTTCAGAAAAATCTGATAAAAGTCACTGCATTCCAAGTCTCTCACAAGTCTGACAGTACATTTTAACAGCAATATTTTACAAAAGAAGCCTGAATAGTCCCAATCCACCAACACTCCCTTCTGTCTGGCTGAGCTCACTCTGAACAATTTCTCTTTTTAGTCATCTCACTTTCTCCACATAAAACATGTGGCCTTCGATACCCATGTAGGTCCTATTTATGTCTGTCTCTTAGTATAATATGTGAACCGTTCCTTGTTCTAGATCTACTTCAGCCTCCTCCCACAACTTTTTCTCCAATATATTGTTGACGACATCGGTGTTTCTTCCTGCTATTGTCAGGAATTGGAAAAGTTAATCAATTTTGCTTCCGATTTCCATCCTTCTCGCAGCTCGGGTCTTCCAGTAAAGCCCAACAAAAGCTGGTGGACAAAGCCTTCATTTTCCTCTTAGGCAGCTTACTGTCTTCAGGATTCTACATTGAGTTCACAACTCTGGCCATGAATTCCATCCTCCGTTTTGAACTGCACCCCCATTCCCCAGTGTCTTGTTTGCACTGGTTTGTGCTAAGTTGAACTGACCTGTTTTCTGCTATTAACACCACCTGATCTTTATCACGTCTTTGTCCTACAAATAAAACTTTACTGTCTGCTGTGGGGCACCTTTACCGTCCATTCCACTCATTCCTCTCCAATTCCCCCAAATCACCCCACCACCGCATCTTCCCACCCATCTGTTGATTAGCCACTTTGCACGTTTCAAGCCATATCTCTCTTCTCACACAGCTCTCTGAATTGAAATGCTCGTTTCGCTCAATGTCTGTACGACTTTGTTTTTAACACCTTAGACGTCCATTTTGGATAGAAGTGTACAATTTGACACAGGACAAGGTTTTTTTGTGCAGTGTTTGTTTTTGATTAGCCAAAATGAATCATAGAATCCCTACAGTGTGAAAGCAGGCCGTTCGGCCCATCAAGTCCACACCCACCCTCCTAAGGGCATCCTACCTAGACCCACCCCATCCCTGCAACCCTGCATTTCCCATTGCTAACCCACCGAGCCTGCACATCCCTGGACACTATGGCCAGTTTAGCATGGCCAATCCAACAGACCTGCACATTTTTGGATTGTGGGTGGAAACCAGAGCACCCAGAAAAACCCATGTAAGTACAGGGACAGTGTTCAGACTTCACACAGGCAGTCACCTGAGGTGGAATCCAATCCGGGTTCCTGGCACTGTGAGGCAGCAGTGCTAACCACTGACCTACCATGCCACTCCAGTGTAGTTTTCAGACACAGAAAGAGAACGTGGGAAAAGCTAGTTGTGATTTAGAAGCCAGTCAGGTTAATCAGAAGGTCATATTGGTTGCATGTTTACTGTAAGCGACTCTGGTTAATGATTCAAACTTGGGGAGAGACAGAGAGACAGTTGTTTGATTGCTGTTTTCATCATTCCAGCAGTGTTCAGAAATACATTATTCAACATTATAAATGTCTCCTGTTTGTTCTTCTGCATAATTTTTAATTGAATAATTTATTGGTTCAAATTCTGTGTCACAAATTGGTAAACGTGATTAGACTGTTTAACATCTGAAGAGAAAGAATAATTAACGTGGTGGCATGAGATGTACCCTGTAGCCACTGTACTCAGACAGGAGTTTTCTGTTATGATTTCTGGGTTACACTATAATTAGGCTTCAATACTGAATAAAATGATTGCATTTGGGATCTTACAAAATTGAGGTCCAGCTGCAGGGATGACAAGTGATTCTGAATTCTGAGAAAACGTGCCGTTTATGTTGTTTCTTTTTGCAGCAGATTGTTATGTTTGAGGTATTGCCTAGAAGAAGATCAATTTACACGGTTCATTTCCTTTTATTTAATGAATATTTTTGCTTTCTCCACAGCTGAGTACAAACAGACCATCCTTCTCCCTTCTTCAATGTTTCTGTTAACAGCCTTGGGTGAAGCTTCTGCACTTGTTCCATTGAAGCAGTTGATGAATCACAGTTTGCCACATAAATTCATTGCTGGTCAGAAAACTAATTTACCTGATAAACTTCAGTCAATCCTGAATACCTTGGCTCCATTGCTGCTCTGTAAGGCTCGGCCTGTGCAAATTACAATCTACCTTATATTGCACAAGTAAGAAATTAAAAAGATTTATGTAAGATTAAAATGTGAGAATTTCATTTAGATTTTCACCTTTAACACCATGATATCTTGGGGCAGATTGCATTACCTGCAAAGAACCTGTCTGGGTTTCATTACATTGAAATCAAGTAGGTTTTGTACCACAGTCTGCGATCGACCCTGCCAGATTACTACCCAAGTGACAAAGATCTACCTCCATCCATATAGATTCACCAAATTGTTACGGGAGGCCATACAGCCCATTGAATGCATCGGCCATTCAATGAACTTTGGTACCATTCTCCTGCCTTATCTCCCTATCCTTTATATACTGTTTCTATTCACGTATAATCCCTACAATGTGGGAGCAGGCCATTCGGCCCATTGAGTACACACCGACCCTCCATAGAACATATCACCCAGACCCATCCTATCCCTGGAACCCTGCGTTTCCCGTGGCTAATCCACTTAGCCTGCACAGCCTTAGACACTATGGGCAATTTAGCATAGCCAGTCCACCTAATCTGCACATCTTTGCACTGTGGAAGAAACCTGAGTACGACGAGGAAACCCATGCAGTCATAAGGAGAATGTGCAAAATTCACGCAGTCACATGAGGCTGGAGTTGAACCCTGGTTGCTGGTGCTGTGGGGTAGCAGTGCCACCCCACAATCATCTAATGCCATCTTGAATGCCTTAATTGAACCTGTCTCCACCACATTTCCAGCAGTGCATTCCAAACCTATATCCTCCCTGATCTTGTATTCTGTCCCCTTGTTAATAAAGCAAAGATATTTTAAGCTTTATTATTTGCTCTCCCCACCTGTTCTGCACTATGCACATGGACACCCAAGTCCTCCTGCTCCTACACCCTTTTAAATGTTGTACCCCCATTTTCTATTGTCTGTCCATGTTCTTCCTGCCAAAATGCATTGCCTCAAACTTCTTCATTGATATTTATTTGCCACCTTCTTCCAGTCTTAAAAATATCTATTCACCACTACACTTTCCTATTACTTAGTAATTACAGACCAGTTAATTTAACTTCGTTGTTAAGTTTTCCCACCAATTATTTGTGATGTAACTATTAATTATATGCAAAAAGGTCGGATGATTAGGAAGAGCCAGCATGAATTTCTAATGAACAAATCATGTTTAAAAACTGAGTTTTTTTTAAAATGGTGACAGACAAGGTCGATGAGGGGAATGCTGTTAATGTGGTGAACAAACTTTCAAAAGGCATTCGATACAGTTTGACACAAAGTACTTGTGAGAACCATAATAGCTCATGGAATAAATGTGACAGGAGCAACATGGATACAAATTGGCAAAGTTAAGGTCTTGGCTTCCATTAAGAGCTGATCTTCACAACAGTTTTGAACCAGGGTATGATGCCTGAAATTCTCCAGTTTTCTGGCATCGTCCCCGAGTCTAGGAAGGACCGAAAGATTATAACCAGCACCCCTGCTGTGTCACTGTCACTTTCTTCAATAACCTTGGATGCATCTTATCCAGACCCAATGCCTTGTCACTTCAAATATCGATACACTATCCAACACTTCCTCCTTATCAATTTTGAAGTCTTCTAGTGACAGAACTTCCTCCTCTGTCACTTGGCCTGGGTCCCTAATGGGGTCTTTTACCACTTTTTTTACTAATAATGTGCCAATAGAAGACTTTAGTATTCTCCTTATTTTGACTGTCGGTCTTTTCTCATAATCCTCCTTTGCTTCTCTACTAATCTTTTTCACCTCCTTTCAGATCATCTCTACCTCTGTATTCTTCTTGGTTCTTAATTGCATTTTCGACCTGACATCTGTTGTAAGCACATGTTTTCTTCTTCATTTTAATTTTTATCTCATTTATTCCATACAGAGAACTCTGGATTTGTATGCCCTCCATTTCCCTTTCTTAAAAATATACCTTGGTTGTACCTCAACCGTCCCCTCTTGGAAGATATCCCATTGTCCAACAATAATTTTTCCCATCAGTCTTTTGTTCCAGCCGACATGGCCGTATTCTGTTTTTGCTCCATTGTCCCATTGAAGTCAGCTCTGCTCTTTTTAATAATTCTTACTCTTGATTGCTTGTTGTCTTTTCCGGCCGTAATCTTGAACCTTATGATGCAATGATCACTGTCTTCTAAGTGACTCCCCACTGTCACTTGCTCTGCTTGGTCCAGCTCATCTACAAGAACTAGGTCCATTAGTGCACTATTTCCTGTTGGACTGGACACATATTACTGCAGGAAATTTTCCTGAACACAATCTAGGAATGTTTGCCCCTCACTGCCCTCTACGCTACCACTATTCCAATCTACTTTTGAGGAGTTAATGTTCTCCATTATAACTATTCTATAACGTTGGCATGTCCTTTTAATACCCCCGCAGATTTGTTCCTCCATATCCGTGTAATTGCACTCTTTTTGTTCCTTAATTCTAGCCAAATTGATCTGTGTTTGAACTTCTGGGACATCCTCTTGTTTCAGCACAACAATGCTCTTCTAAACCAATATCACCATCTTTCCTCCTTGCCTTCATTTCCTACCTTTTCTGAACAACTTGTACCTAGGAATATTTAAAATCCAGTAACCACCACCACCCCCCCCCCCAACCAAAACACCCCAACCTTTCTTGAGCCAAGTGTTTGTTATTGCCACAACATCAGCCTTCCATATGGCAATCTGCCCCATAGCTCCCTAATCTTATTTACTCTACTCAGTACATTCACCATGCTCCATAATTCTGATTTAGATTTTATTACTTCCGCCCTTATCCAACTTCACCTAATGACTTTCTATTTTCTGTACAAGTGCTACCTGTCTCCAAATATCTTGTGCCCCCGGTATTCCTTTCTGCTATTCTCTCTTGGTTCACAGCAAGTTAATTCAATGTCCTTCCAACAGCACTAGCAAAATACCCCACAAGGATTTCTGTATGACCTTTGTTCAGGTGCATCCCATTTGGCTTGTACAAGTGCCTTCTTCCCCAGAGCCAGTCTCGGTGTTTAATCTGAACACTACATCCAAAGAATGTGTTTGGTACTTTGCTGCAATCACACGCCTGCTGACATAAATATGAATCTGTTCTAGTCAGTGGCTTCAAATTGCTGATGAGAGTAGTATGTTTTTAAATGTGTATTAGGTGATTCTTTACATTCCCCAATTTAAGACTGATTTTCTTTTACACTGTCACCTGAATTGTTCTGAATCTGTTCCCAGAATACTTCCGGGGTGTATGTAAGTGTGGTGCATATAGGTTCTCTTGTTGACGTTTCACTTGCACTGTACAGCAATTATCTGCCATTAAGTTTCTAACCAGGTAATCCAGCTAAGATTAGAGCTTTGTTTCTAACAATTGTTACCAGTTGTTACTGAGGCAACAATGTTTGGTGAGGCGAAGTGAAGTTTGTCTTCCCTTTCCTCGGTTAAGTATTTATGATATTTAACCTTGTATATTTATGTTAAGCATGGCAAACATATCAAAATTAACTTCTAAATAAAATATTGCTTTTTGTTTCAAGTCCTGGAAAGGGGCTAATTATTTTTCAAAAGCTGTGAATGATGTAAATCTGAAGTAAGAATAGAAAATGTTGGCAAAAAAAAATCAAGTTGTACAAAGTCTCTGAGGATAAAATAACAAACATTGCAATCAACTTGTTTTGATTTGTGACCCTCAGGTTAATGTCAGAGCTGCCTGCCTTTGATAACGAACATTTGAAATCTTATGATGACAATGTGAATGATGAAGAATATGTTTTGTAAGTAATGGCTTAATTTTTTCCTTGAGTGCCTCTATATAAGTAACTTTGACAGCTTGACAGCCTTTCATTGTTCTTTTGTTATTCTTATCAATCGGTGAAGAGAAAACTTAGACTCCAAGTGCAGCTTGGTATTGAGTTCCATCTTACTGTAGTCTATCCTAGAGCTACTTTAAAAAGTTCCTGCAAGTTCTAGTCATGCATATAACTGTTGTTTAGGTTTGTTTCTGTCCTGTAATGGAAGCTGTTTTGTAATAGTTCATCACTTCCATTCACTTAATTGGCCTTCAGGACTGTTCCTAGTGTTGTCTGTTAACATTAAGGATCGCCACCAAATTTAGGAAGAGTATAAACCAAAGGAACCTCCAAGTGAGTAGGATGTTTTGGCTATTGATTTGTGACTATAGCTTGAACATGCATATACCTTACAAGTTTACTGTTTTGCAGAGCTTTACAAAGACCCTCTTGAATGTACTAATCAGTTTGTTACTGACAATTTAAACGCAATATATTTGTTCTATAAACAGTACAAATCAATTATAATTCCTGATGAATGTATGACATATATAGATAACAGGTCCATTGCATGAAGGGGTGCTTGTTTATTTTTTTTTGGAAGGTTTTAATATCAAATTACTTTTGAAATAACCGTAAATAAGCAAAGATCAGATGAGTCAATTACCAGTTTTCCTAAGGCAGTGGTCATGTTATCTTTCTTTCCTTAAAGGTCACCACCGGCAGCACTTATGTCAGTAATTGATATTCAGGAGGAGGACTTGGAGAATATTTTTTATAACATTCCAGTTGGACAGTACACAGATATTAAACCACTAAGTGAAGCTTATTATTCCATTCTGGGATATCTGCTTGCATGGAAGCTGCTTCTCATATTTTTCAAAGCATCACCATCTGAGGTAAATATGTGATTGGAGTGCAGATATTCTGCAAAATGTTTACTGTGTTTTGTAAATGCATTTTATAGTTTATAATTACAAATCACACTTGCAACTTCTGGTAACAGAAAATTGGCACTGTATAAACATTTCATAGGGCATGGAAAATTGGAAACACAACAGGCAAATGGTATTTGAAAAGAAAACTGCCAGTGTGTCTGGATCATGCCTGAAAGGTACATGACCAAAATGATTCTTCACAGTTGTTGACTGCCCTGTGTTTTTGCAGCTTTTTCTATTTTTATTTTCCTTTTGTGCTTTGTGATTTATATTTATTTTAATACGCTGACAAGCAAATCAAGACCCCATCTCTCAGATTGACACAAAAAAACTTTCATGGCATTTTTGTAAATGAAGAGAAGAGTCCTCCTCAGTGTGTTAGTCAGCATTTATTCCATAGCCGTTCTCGTTATCCAGATTATTGCATTGCTGCTAATCAAGCCTTGCTGTGCAAAACTTGTCCCCTGCATTTCCTGTATTAAAACAATGACTACACTTGAAAAATCAGGTCTTTTCTTCGACACGAAAGTCAGGATATGATCCACCTTTTCTCTTTGTTTCCTGAGCAAGAAAGTTGCACTAATGCTATTCATGACACAGCATGAACTGATTTTAATGGAAGTCAAATACTTTTCTAAATCTTTCGCTTGAAACTTCACTAATCTTGCATGCACTTTACATATGTGATCACAATTTTTTTTAAATTAAAACTGAACTGTGTACACTTTTTATGCTAGGAGTTGAAATATGCCTTTCCCTATCTAATCAATGGAAAGAAAATGGTTAGTTTGAAGCCACTCTTATACCTTGGGATTTTATGTCTAAAGATGATCTTTCCTGTTCTTCAGTGAACCATATGTAGCACACCAGTCTTGTGACTTTTCCCTCTCAGAGCTGCTGTAAACGATAACATGTATTGACCATGTTTTCTAAGTATTTAGTATGATGTTTCTGAATCACTTAGAAGTATGTCTGAAATTATAGAACTGTTCATTGTCACTTTATACCTTTTAAATTAAGTAACATAATCCAATAAAAGAAATTAAATGATATTACTGTTACCACTTAAAAATTGATAATTTACCAGATAGAGTCATAGAGCTGTACAGCATGGAAACAGACCCTTCAGTCCAACTCATCATTGCTAACCAGATATCTTAAATTAATCTAGTACCATTTGCCAGCATTTGGCCCATATCTCCCTAAACCTTTCCTATTCATGTACCCATCCAGATGCCTTTTAAATGTTGTAATTGTACCAGCCTCCTCCACTTCCTCTGGCAGCTCACTATATACACGCACCACCCTCTGCGTGAAAAAAGTTGCCCGTTAGGTCCCATTTTAAATCTTTCCCCTCTCAACTTAAAACCTATGCCCTTTAGTTTTGGAATTCCCACCCTGGGGAAAAGACTTTGGCTATTCACCCTATCCATGCCCCCCATGATTTTACAAATCTCTATAAGGTCACCCCTTAGCCCCTGACCCTCCAGGGAAAATAGCCCAGCCTATTCAGCCTCTCCCTATAGCTTAAACCTTCCAACCCCGGCAACATCCTTGTAAATCTTTTCTGAACCGTTTCAAGTTTCTCAATATTATTCCTATAGCAAGGAGACCAGAATTGAATGCAGTATTCCAAAAGTGGCCTAATCAATGTCCTGTACAGAGCCCAATCTACTCACTACTGTAGATTTATAAAAACGAACAGTAAGGTTACACTTTAAAAAGCCACTTAGCTGCTCTGCTGCTATGAGCCCCCACACACAGGTTTTCTGAAATAATTTTAATTGCATCTCCATTTTTATACAGCAAGATGATGGAAACAAAATAACATATCTCAAATATTTACAGGGAATGACCTTTTGTTTTCTGTTCTCTAGTTGCGGGCCATATATGCAACTTATCTTCGCAAAAGTAAATGCCTACATAGATTACTGCAACATCTCTTCAGATTGATGCCAGAAAATCCAACTATTTCTGGACAGAGTGCTGATTCTGCCAGTAAAGGTCAACGAACGCTATTCAGTGAGAAACATGCCATTCTTCTCAAAGGTATAAATAGAAATGAAGAAAAAAAATGTACACTAAAGTCCATTAACGCAGCTCTGGCTTGGCTTTTGCTCAAAGGCATTATCTTATGATTTTCCCAAAGGTTGATGGTTAAATAAATATAGAGGACTGAGTAATTTATACTTTCTTTATCTGGGCTGTTAAGAACATTATAGGACTGTCATTAAGTGCCCTTCCTTTAGAAGACCATAAAACAGAGGAGCAGAAGTAGGCCATTCAGCCTATTAGGTGTCTCCATCATTCATTGAGAATCGTGACTGATCTGATAATCCTCAACTCTGCTTTTTTGCTTTTCCCCATAATCTTTGATTCACTTACTGATTAAAAATCCGTCTCTCAGCCTTGAGTATACTTAATTACCCGGTCTCAACAGCCTTCTGTGATAAAGAATTCCACACATTTACTACCCTCTGAGAAAAAGAGTCCCTCCTCATCTCTGTCTTAAATGTGCGACTCTTATTCTAAGATTATGTCCTATTTTCCTATACTATCCTTCTAAGGTGAACAACCTTTCCACATCTACCCCCAAGTCCTTTAGGAATCTTGTATGTTTCAATAATGTCGACCCTCATTCTTCTATATTCCAATGAGTACAGGCCCAAACTACTCAATCTTTCCTCGCAAGGTAGTTCCTCTATACCTGGTGACAGCCTAGTGAGCCTTCTCTGGATTGACTTCAATCGTATGTCTTTCTTTAGATAAAGGGCCCAAAACTATTCACAGTATTTCAACCGTGGTCTGACTGATTCCTTGTCTAGTTTTAGCAAAACTTCCATTCCCTTTGAAATAAAAGCTAACTTTACATTTACCTGCCTTGTTACCCACTGAACTTGTATGTTAGCTTTTTATGCCAAATTCATCTGTTCGATAGCTTTCTGCCATCTTTCTCCATTTGAATAATAGTTAGCTCTTCTGTTCTTCTTGCCAAAAAGCATAACCTCATATTTTCACATTATATTCGCACATCTCACATCTGCCAACGTTTTGCCCACTTGCCTAACCTGTCCAAAAGCCTGTGCAGACTTTTCATATCTAATGTGTGTACCTTATCAAATGCTTTCTGAAAATCCAAATATTTTACCTCCAGTGCTTCCCCTTTATCTCTCCCACTTCTTATGTCCTCAAAGAATGCCAGTAATTTGTTCGGCATGATTTCGCCTTCATGAAACCATGCTGCCTCTACTTGATTATGTTATGCATTTCTGAGTTCTCTGCTATTACATCCTTTGTATTAGATGCTATTATTTTCTCAATACCACACATTAAGCTAGCTAGCCTATAGTTACCTATTTTTTGTCTCCTTGCCTTTTTATATATTCATCAAAGTTTTTAATTTTCAAACAAACATATCACTATGCAATATTTCTATATTTTCTCAGCCTCAATTTACTGCTTAATTAAAATTCGGCTCTGTAGGTCTACTCTCCTCAATTTTCTCTCAGAAGCTCCCATTTCTCTTTAAGAAACTACCTAAAAGTTATCTTTTATCAAAGTTTAGTCACCTGTCCTAGTGTCCCTTCAGTTCTGAACAAGGGTCACTGGACCCAAAATGTTGACTCTGCTTTCTCTTTATAGATGCTGCAAGACCTGCTGAGTTTCTCCAGCAATTTCTGTTTTAGTTCTAATATTTCTTTAGCTTGGTGATGGTTGTTTGCTCTGATCGTCTGTTTACACTCCAGTGAAGCTATTTGGGATCTATTGTGACAGTAAAGGTGCTATGTAAATGTAAATTGTTGTTGCATGTGATGAGGGGCTGCAGACTTTAATGCTTTTTTCAATAATTTAAATTTTGATTTTTAGTTTTCAAGACAAGTTTACTAAGTATTAGATTAAGACATGAGATTTCTTTTTTTTTGCTAGAGAGACAAATCTTAAGCACAGAGGTTCCAAAGTTGGCTTGTGCAGTGTATTATAGTGTACTGGAAGATTTGCCAGCCACAGTTCGACTTTGGTGGAATAATCAAGACAAGCGTGTATCCAGCACTGTGGATAAATACACGAGGAAATATGTCAGCAGTGTCCTTTCTTCACAGGAAATTTCAGCTGTGCAAACCAGTACACAGTCATTCAAGAGCATGGTGGTTAGTGATCTTTTTAATGTACTCAAAATTCTATTTTGCTCTATGAAAAGCTATACTCTCAATAATTTATGTTGTCAATTATCAAAACACACTATGAAATTAACAAATGCTGGAGATCACAGCGGGTTCAGGCTGCTTCAGTGGTGGTGGGGTGTGGGTGTTGAGTTCTGGGGGAGTGAGGCATTCCTTCCCATCACTCTCAACAGCGTGATCGGGACCCCTTATCCTCCCCTTTCATCCCATCAGTCTCCGCATTCAAAAGATCATTCCCCAAAAGATCATTTCAGACAACTCGAGCACAACACCACCACCAACACATCTTCCCTTACTCCCCATGTCTGCATTTCACAGGAATTAATCCCTCTGGGATGTCCTAATCCATTCATCGACCACTAACACCACACCCCCTTCCATGTATCTGCAGAAGGCGCAACACCTGCCCTTTCACCACCTCCCTGCTCACCATCCAGGGGCTTAAACAGTCTTCCCAGGTGAAGCAGCATTTCACCTGTACCTCCTCCAGTTTTGTCTATTGTATTCACTGCACACAATGTTGCCTATTCTACATTGGAGAAATTGAACACAGACTGGATGTCACCTTTGCAGAACACCTCTGGTCTGTGCATAAGCATGACCCTGACCTTCCCATAACCAGTTATTTTAACACAGTGTCTTTCTGGCATGCTGATTTTTGTGTCCTCTGCATGCTGCAGTGAATCACAGCGTGAACTGGAGGAATAACATCTCATTTTAAGACTCAGCACTTTACAGCTTTCTGGACATAATGTTGAGTTCAACACCTGCAAATTGTGAACCAAATCCCATTCCTTTCCTTTCCATTCCTGTAGCTTTACTTGTTACATTCTCTGTCACCATGGCCTCTCTCCCCTCCCCCGACCCCGGTGGGACTGTCTGTGTTTGCAAGTCTGGCAGGTAGATACACCATTGTTCTGCCATTTTCACATTCTGATCATTTAATCTGAACTGTCAGCATCTTTTCTCGTCCAGCACTCTATACCCCACCACCCCCATGCCCCCCTATATAGCATAAATGCTGCCCCCTCCACACTTCACTTCAGCTCTGATGAAGAGTCATCTAGACTTGCAGCATTAGCTTGCTGTCTCTTCATGGATGCTGCCTGACCTGCTTTGATTTCCAGCATTTGTTTTCAGTACAGATTCCAGCAGCTGTAGTAATTCACTCCTAAGACACTGCCCAAGATGTATTAAGCATGTCAGCTATTATTCACAGCCTCAGCTCTTAAATGTTTGCAATAGGATATAAATATGCTAGCAGAATGGGGCAGACAAGTGACAGATGGAACGTGATGCATTTTGGTCCAAGGGTTTGGGAGAGGAAATATAGTCTTCGTGCCACAGTTCTATAGATTGTGAAGGGACAGAGGGACCTTGAAAAGATCATGTGCATAGCTTGCTGAAGGTTGGACAGATTGAGAGATTGGTTGGCAAAGCGTATGAGCTTTGTAAATTAAGATTTTAACTACAAAAGCAGGTAAGTTATGATGAACCTTTTAAAATGTTTGGTTGGGCCACAAATAATTTCACAGGAATTAATCCCTCTGGGATGTCCTAATCCATTCATCGACCACTAACACCACACCCTCTTCCCACGGCACCTTCCCATGTATCCACAGAAGGCACCTCCTCCCTGCTCATCATCCAGGGGCCGAAACAGTCTTCCCAGGTGAAGCAGCATTTCGCCTGTACATCCTCCAGTCTTGTGTATTGTATTCACTGCACACAATGTTGCCTATTCTACATTGGAGAAATTGAACACAGGCTAGATGTCAGCTTTGCAGAACACCTCTGGTCTGTGCAAAAGCATGACCCTGACCTTCCCATAACCAGTTATGCATTCAGTTCTAGCCATCACACTTCAGTAGGGTTGTGAGGATCCTTGAAAGGGTGCAGAATAGATTTAACAGAACAGTTCCAAGGGTGAGGGATTTCAGCTGCACGATTAGATAAAAGAAGCTGGATTGTGACAGGAGAAATTTGGTGGAGATGTACAAGTCTATGACAGGTTAGACAAGGTTCACAAAGAAAAGCTTTTGATATTAGGATACGAGAACTAGAGGTCATGAAATTAATGTTGTAGCCAAGAGATGCAGAGCGACCTGAGGAAGAACTTTCTTGTGCAACAATTGAAAATGATCTCGAGCTTGCTGTCTCTAGAAGTAATAGAAATGAAAACAATTATGATTTCTAAAGAAAATTGGATTGGGGGCATTTGAGAGAAAAACTTGCAAGGCTTTGGGAATAGAGTAGGGATAGGACTTTACTGGATTTCCTTACAGTGAACTAGTATGGACCTGATGAGCCAAGTTGTCTCTTTTGTGTCACTATGATTTTAATTGTTTAGGATGCAGTTACCTTGGATCTTCAGGCCTCTCTAACTTTTGTGTTAACATTTCTACTGATCAGAACTAAGTGCAGCAGCAAATAAGGCAAGAAAGCCAAAATCCCAAGAGCTTCAACATGAAAATTTGCTCTGAACAAAATGGATAAATTGCTCAAGATGAGGCAGAACCCTCTAGCACAGCACTTTGATCTCTCAAACATTTCTTCTAACACTTTGCAGTCAGTAAAGCCTTTGACAAGGTTCTGCATGGGAGAATAAGTAGTTACCTTAGATCACATGGAATTCAGGGAGAGCTTGCCAATTGGATACAAAATTGGCTTGACAGTAGGCAACAGACGTGGTGGGTGTTTGTTTTTCGGACTGGAGACCTGTGACCAGTGATGTTCAGAAGGGACTGATACTGGCTTCACTTTGTCATTTGTGTAAACGATTTGGATGAGAATTCAGGAGGCATGATTAGTACGTTTGCAGATGACCCCAAACTTGGTGGTATCGCTGACAATGAAGAAGGTTATCTAAGATTACAAAGTAATCTTGATCATTTGGGCCAATGGGCTGAAGAGTGACAGATGGAGTTTAGTTTGGATAAATGTGAGGCATTGCATTTTGGTAAAACAAACAAGACCAGGACTTTTACAGTTAATGGTAGGGCCCCGGATAGTGTTGTCAAACAGAGTGACCTAGAAATACAGTTATGTAGTTCTTTAAAAGTTGTGTCATAGGTAGGCAGGGTGATTAAGAAGGTGTTTTGCACACTTGCCTTCATTGCTTAGACCATTGAGTATAGTTGTGACATTATATTGATCTTTTACATGCTGTTGGTGAGGCCACGTTTGGAGTACCGTGTACAGTTCTGGTCATCCTGCTATAGGAAAGATGTTATTAAATTGCAGAGAGTTCAGAAAAGATTTACTGGGATGTTGCCAGGACAGGAGGGTTTGAGTTATAAGGATCGACTGGATAGGCCTAGACTTTTTTCACTGGAGCGTAGAAGGTGCAGGGGTGACCTTACAGAACTTTATAAAATCATGAGGGGCATAGATAAGGTGAATAGCAAAGGTGTTTTCCCCTAGGGTGGGGAGTTCAAAACTACATGGGGTATTTTTAGGGTGAGAGGAGAAAGATTAAAAGTGACCTGAGGGGCAATTTTTTCACACGGTGGTTTATATGTGGAATGAACTGCCAGGGGAAGTGCTAGATGCAGGTACAGTTACAACATTTAAAAGACATTTGGATAGGTATATGAATAAGAGAGGTTTTGAGAGATATGGGCCAAATGTAGGCAAGTGGGAGTAGTCTACTATGGGAAACTTAGTTGGCATGGACGAATTGGACCAAAGAGTCTTTTTCCACGCTGTATGGTTCTATAACAAATGAAGGGCTGCACTCTGCCATCAAAGTTCAAATCCAGAGAGAGAAAGAAGACACATGGATGAAAGTTAAGGAGGCATTTCTAACGTAATAAAGCCAGATGCTTAGCTGAACCACTATGCAGACTTGATTTTTTTTCCTGTGAAGTATGGCTTCTAAGATGAAAGTCATACATCCAACATATGGATCCACTGTACAAACAAAAAGTGAAATGTTGCAGCTGCAGAGTAGTAACAGGAAAATTCTGCAACTTTAAGGTGTGAACTGTGGAATATTTTCAGTTTTAACGTGACTGGTACATAGTTGTGTTAGCTGTGGACTCACTCACTATCAAAGGTAAATCTTTACTTTGCCAAATAAAAATGAGGAAAAGAAATTACCCGCTGTAATTTTGATAGCTGTACTAGACCAGGTGTCAAAAAAAGAACTCACTCAACCATGTATCCTTGGTGACCACAATACACCGTCAAAAAGTTGACACCAAACATAAGTGAGGACATCAGTATGATGTATCATCAAAATGATGATAAGGGAGAACTGATGAAAAGAGTGAAGAGATTATGGCAACATTCACCAACACTTGCTTTGATTCTGACATTTTGGTGTTATAAGGAGCAACCCCCCGATCTAGAGTGGACTGCAACATGCTAAAGAAAATGACCAGCGTTTGACACCCACACTACCATGGACAAGTTCTAGGCATAAATACGTGGGACTATTTGTAATTTATACTTAATAACAAAAGACCATAACACTTTTTAACATTAACTCTTAGCAGGTGTGTAAAAGTAGTTTGTAAATCTGCATTGACTCTAGTTTGGTTTATTAGTACTAATGTGAAGCACAAATGCCAAATGGCTTGTATCTATTCTGAAAAATCAATATGGATTGAGATTTGTGGTCACTTAAATGTACAGTTGATGTTTGAATAGCACTATCTCTTTTAACCACTTAGCTTGTGCAGAGGCCAAACTTTATTTACACCAACAGTCCAACGAAAAGCTGTGGGAGTGCTATGTCATTTTTCCGGGACTGTGACACCAGTGTTACCATTGCCATTTTTATACGTTCTTAATTTCTCAACTCCCATCAAAATCAAATATACGCATTATAATATTTGCTCAACAATCTCACACTGACTTCCAATTTGCATTATATTTAAAAGATTAATTAGATCATTGGAACACATTTTTATAGTTATTGATAAGCTTGTAACAACATTGCCTGTTCTGAGGGCTGGCATTTCATTAAAAAAGGTGAATTACTGATTCCCTTTTTTGTTGGTTTTTATAAGGTGAAAGCTCGACCTGTGGCCCGAGAGGTACTTGCTACTTATTCTGTGGATGACATATTCATTGAGCTCGTGATACAGTTGCCAACAAACTATCCTCTTGGATCAATTACTGTAGAAAGTGGGAAGCGAGTTGGTGTGGCTGTGCAGCAGTGGCGCAACTGGATGTTGCAGCTAAATACATTTCTTAATCTTCAGGTACTGTAAGATCACACAATGCAATATTTTAAAGTTATTTTAACATCTGTTCAAACTAACCCACATTACGTAACCGGATTAATTTTACTGAAAATTAATTTCAAGAATTCCTTTCCCTTGTTTCACTTAATATTTTAGAATTATTTTCTCCTGTGGCCACACATGTTGTATCCAGGGGTAGAACAGTGTTCTTCACTTACTTTTAATCTATCTAAACTATGCTGGGAGACGTATAAGCATGGTGCAAGTTAGGATTTACTACAATAGTTTTTTTTTTAGCTGACTGGAGCAATCCCTGACATTATGGAGGTTCCTAAAATATTAATTAAAATATTATTTAGGATCTTGTAGCACTTGCATTTGTTTTCTGAGCAGGAATTAAACCCCCTTGGTAACAGCAAATGAGTCAACTTAGACATAAGAGAACTCCCTTTTTATCAGCTCCAAAATGCATGGCTAGGCCTATACTTAGTATATACTTCAACTCCTTTTTTTAATTAATAAATTTCCTCTGTATACCCAGATTATACCACTTTCGAAGGTATCAATTTTTAAAAATTGTGAAATGCAGTATGAGTTTGATCAAATTATGTGAAAACCTCAATGAACTTTATATATGTTGATTTACAAGCTCTGAAACCAGGTAGAGAATTCACAATAAATTGTATGTTAATTTTTCATCCAAAATATTAACATTTTCCTTACTAGTTTGTGCAAACTGTAAAACCATCCAATGGACAAAGATGGTGTGTGTATTTTTTTAATTCATCCATTCTGGGGATTACTGTAGCCTACAAGGGATTTTGTTGATCTTGTTATTTGCTAAAACATAAGGCGGGGGCATTAGTGGACAGTAAAAGCACCTTCAAAGGGATTTGAAGTTGGATTCATTGTATGTCTAGAATCTTACAAGAATTAAAAGAAGAATAGTTTTTACGTTTACTCAGTATGCAGGAACATGAGTTTTTAAGAAGTTAGATGTGCATCAGTTAGTCAAATACAGATATTCAGTCACCTCTGTTGGCTTATTATTGGTAAATTATAACAGGGGAGGAAAATGTTGAATTTTTGCAATGTGATTTAATATATTTTTGGAACATATCTTGTTTCCTTCACTCCATACAGTCTAATGGGTAGAAAGTGAGCAAATAACCAAGAATCTTTAGACAGCACCTTCCAAACCCATGACCTCTGTTATCTAGAAGGACAAGGGCAGCAGACACATGAGACGTCATCACCTGCAAGTTCCACTTCAAGCTACTATTCTGACTTGAACAGTTTACCATTCCTTCACTGTCACTGCAACAAAATTCTGGAACTCTATCCCGACCAGCACAATAGGTGTCCCTGCAAGCACAAGCATGCAGCAGTTCAAAATGACAAATTACCATCAGTTTCTCAAGGGCAATTGGGGATAGCTAATACTTAGCCAGGTACACCCATATCCAAAGAATGAATTTTAAGAATTCATAAGTACCCTTGCGTCAAGGGAAAAAATGTGGATCTACTCTGCAGTCTACACTCTTGAGAAAAGTATTGTTATCATAACCTTGTTTTCATTCACAGGATGTGAGTTTATTTATTGTCTATCCCTAATTATCCTTGAGAGGGTGCTGCAGTGCATGTTGAAGATAATACTCACTGTATTTGATAGCGGAGAAAGTGAATGTTGAAGGCGTTAGATGGGATGCCAAACTGTTGGGTTTCTTTGTCCTGGTTGGTGTTGAGCTACTTGTTGGTGTTGTTGGCGCTGCACTCATCCAGGCAAGTCGAGAGTAATCTATCACACTTCTGACGTGACGGGACAGGTCTACAAGAGTGAGGAGGTGTTACTCGCTGCAGAATTGTGTGTCTGTGTCCTGTTCTTGTCGCCACAGTTCTTATCTGTCCAGTTCTGTTTCTGATTGGTGGTAACTTCTGTATTTTGAAACCTTGACACGTATTGACAGATTGACATGTCTGACAGTTCCAAGCGTCTTCTACAGCATTTGAGCACAATTTTCTAGACAGCCCATAATCATCCCCATCCACCACCACAACCACCACCCAGAAAAGATACCAGGTGCCAGCCTAACCCCTGCCCTTAAGAATCATGTCCACTTCAGCTCTCCAAAGGGGTACCCTCGTTATCCAAAATGAAATGCAGTAACAACAAACCTGCTGTTACCTGTTCTAATCTCCATAATCTGGGGACTCAAATCTCACTTCAGTGACCACAACTAGTCTTTTAAACCGCAGCTTGCCAGTCCCAATCTTGCAAACAGAAGAGGCTGAGTTCAGGGGAAGAACTTCAGGGCAGGGATACTTTCTCTTCTGGCAAAATGTGGGACCTTAGTCTCAACTGAGTTCACACATTTCAGATTTATGGTCGTCTGCACATTTTGTGCTCTCGAACAAGAGAAGGGAAAATGAGCTAGTGTGTTCCAGCTGTTGATTGGTACTCATTGATCTCAACTCCAAAGTGAGTGTGAAACTTCAGATGGGAATAAAGTCAACTTTAACTGTGATACACGTGGATATTTGCCAACACTCAGTGTTGAGGTTCTCACGTGAACAGAGGCTAATTAGACAATATACTGCTGACACCTTCTGTAATATTGCCTCAACTACCACCAGAAGAAAAGGGAGCATTATGGCCTCAATCAGCCTTGTTCATGACCATTTACCACCTGATCAATGGACTGCTCTTTAGAGACCTTCTGGAATGGCTATAAATCGTCAGTGGGAATTAACGGAAAAAATTAGGTTTCATGATCAACAGAATAATTTCACGAAAGATTTGGGTCAGAAGAATGAAAGAATTAAAAAAAGTCTTGTATTTAAACAAAGTTACAAAACTATTATGTCAGGTATAGTGGTTTTGGGAGCCTTGTAAATCAAACTACATATTTTCAATTGATCCTAGGGCAATATTTGCGAATGGGTAATGTATAAAATCCTCAATATTATATTTTTTACGTCGCCTCATTTATGTTATATAATTCTTCTATACATTGAGTTGACACATTTAAGTAACTGCATGGCCCGACTAAGCACAGACCCATATACTATCTAGGTTTTGTTTAAATCCCAACATTAGTTTTTGAGAGAGATTGCTTACAGATAGACTAACTAGCAGTGGCAAGGTTTTGCCTCCGCACATCTTCAGTGACGGACCTATTAGTTAAGGCTGAGATGAGAAGGAATTCCACCCTTCTTTCAAGCGGCCAGTTAGTCTTCGAAATTTTCTTCCATTCTGAAAACTGGAGGCAGGCTCACTGAATGCCCACTGAATTTACTCAACTCTGAGTTCAGCAGAGTTTTGATCTAAAATGGGTAATGTGGGGCAGACAAGAAAGTGGAATTAACAATCAGGTCAGCTATGGTATTATTCAATGGTGACTCAATGCCTCAATGCCTCAAATGCCCCACACCTGCTCTTATTTCTTATCATCTGATACTGTCATCAACAGGTTCTTCACCCAGAAACTGCCTAACTAACAGGCTTGGTTTCCAGTTGGGTGGGAAAGCAGGAGAGTGTGAGCCACTCTGTGGTGAGGAAGTGCAATCCAAGGATGGATCAAAAGTATCAGTGTTGGTGATGGGTGAAATGTCAGGGTGATGGTAGATGGATGTTGTCTGATCTTGGGAAACCTGTGTATAGCTGCCGGAAGCTTGTCTTTCCACAGTTAAATTCAAAATGTTGGATAACAATGAAACTTCATGATAATATTTGAAATACCAACCCACTTTATTGGAGTAAATAGGTCCTCTCCCAAACCTCAATTAAAATCAGAAGTAGATTGATCGGTGTTCATATCAGGAGCAGGAGTATGCCATTTAGCTCCATTCAGTAAGATCATGACCGTGCTGTTTGTGACCTCCACTTTCATGCCTACTGTAATTATTTATAGTAATGGTTACTCTTCATGTTGGTAATGCAATTTAAAATTGTTTAAAAATTTGTTTACTGATAGAAATTATTGTAGTTTCTGGAGCATTCCTAATTAACTATACAGTTTTAGTGGGTTTTTCATAGAATGGCAGCATCATGGAAGGCCTTGCATTGTGGAAGAGCAATGTTGACAAAAGGTTTGAAGGAACGGAGGAATGCATGATCTGCTTCTCAGTAATCCATGGCTCTAACTATTCACTTCCTAAGAAAGCCTGCAGAACCTGCAAGAAAAAGTTCCACTCAGCCTGCTTGGTAAGTTGTTTAAACTCAAAAAAAACAAATTTAAAAATTGTCAAGTAATGCCAGTAATTAGAATTTTTTAAAGTTGTAGATTCCATATTGTTGTTAGGAGAACGGTGGACATCAATAGGTCTTTGAATTTTTCTAATAATTGGTACTTTCACCAATAATATATAATAGACAACTTCGTATTGTGTATCATTCTTTAACAGGGCAAGTATATACCTCTTCTTTTCCTTCTGTGTTATAGATTCCTGGAGATGTACAGCATGGAAACAGACCCTTCAGTCCAACTCGTCCATGCTGACCAGATACCCTAAATTAGTCTAGTCCCATTTGGCCCATATGCCTCTAAACCCTTCCCAATCATGTATCCATCCAGATGCCTTTTAAATGCTATAATTCTACCAGCCACCACCACTTCCTCTGGCAGCTCGTTCCACACATGCATCACCCTCTGTGTGAAGAAGTTGCCCCTTAGGTCCCTTTTAAATCTTTTCCTTTGGAATAACTGTACAATGAATTGCAGCACAAACACTGGAAAGTTCCACTGCTCGTGAGTGTTCCTGTCACAATGTCACAGTGAAATCATAAACCATGACAATTCTTAAAGGAGTTACCAGCATTTATTGTCCACCTTAGCATTAAGAGGCAACCAGTAATGTAAAACTGAAGATGTGTAGTCAAGACAAGTTATGGGTGGCTTATTCGCATCTTTGAAAGCCATTAATAGACCAGTTGGATTTTGAAATCTATCCTTTGTTTTCTCACTGATATACATGAACTTCACTATTTAACAGTATACAAGTCTGACACCAACTCCATTGAATTCTTAAAACCACATTTTTATTCAGTTTTTTTTGCCCCCCCCGCAAGAACTTGCAACTTTGAAGCATCAGGAACATAGCATAAATGGAAATGCAGTGCTAATTTTGCAACAGTTGTATTTTAGGAGAGCTTTTTATGTCTTCATTTGTGAGGTGTGGTGGTGAACTACTAATATTATTGGACTAGTAATCCAAAGACCCAGGATAAAATCATTGGTCTATGGCTCAAATCTCACACAACAACTGGAATTTAAAGCTAGACTTGAAACTACTGTTTGTCAGAAAAATACATCTGGCTCACTTTCTTGCTAGGCAAATGAGCTTTGTAAACTTTCAGTTCGCACACTGATTTATTGTAGCATTAAAGGTATTCAAATAGCATTTATTGTTCGGTCACTGTAACAACTACGAGTCTATTTAACTAAACTAAATATTTAAATAAACTAAACTAAATAAATATTTAAAGGGAAACTTTAATTAAAAATACTAAAACCTTTACAGCACTTTCCCCCTTACCCACATCTTATGTTTGTCCTTTTTAAACTTTAAATATATTTTTTTCCATCTAGTTCACCTTCACTAAAACAGAAACCTTCCATTTTTTGTGTTTTTTCTTCTTGTTTGCTCCATCACCTGTTTTGGAAATGAGAACAATTCTCAATAAGAACCTAATACATTCTGTTACAAACCTATTTGAAAGACTGCTACATCAAAATTGAGCTGGTCCACACCATCAATGAAATTATGTTAATCCTTTGTTGTTTTTGTGTAGAATGTTCTGATGTCAAATGTCTTTAGCTAGCACATTTATGGCTCGTTGTTTGAGAAAGTGAATAAAGCTTTCACTTTTAACTAACAAAAGTAGGTTTCCTTAAGTTAGTCTTAATCAAGATTGAGGCAAATGTAACATTCATTTAATTCAGTCCGATTGCTTTACTTCACAAATATTAAAATACAGATGTTTTAAGTCATTGTTTCACTGTACAGCTGTGCTGCTGCATCACTTCAGTTGTTTGCTTGAATAGTGACAAAGAAATTAACTTTTTGTCCAATAATGAAGTGTGCAAAAATGTAAATATTTGGCTTTAAAGAACTACACACGTTCTTTAGCCATCATGAATATTACTAATGAATCATTACAATTTTCTAATACCTTTGGAATTTATTTGTCTCTCTGCCCTTTTATTCAAATCTTAAGTAGATTTATCTTCAGTTTTGCTGTGTAATTTTTAGCATTTCCTGAAATAGGTCTGAAATGTTTCGTTGTTGTCAAATTGTTTTTTTTCTGAAATGTCCACATCCTGTTAAAGTGAGTGTATAATATTTAATACTGTAGTAGATTACTGAAAAGTAGCATTATATTGAAAGCAGTAATTGTTTTGGACTGGAATACTATGGCATATGAATGGCAAGATTGCGCTGATTTCTACTGTGAAGTTGAGATTTTCAAACATGGACAAGTATCACTAAAGTGTACATAAATAATGGGAACAAGAAACAATTTGACAATATCTTTCATTCTTTCTTCTGACCTTCTATACAAATCATTTGGACAAGGAAACCTTTAGTATCTAACAACATTACCTGCCACTGAAGAGAGAATCTGTGCACAGTGCAGCAAAACTGGTTAATGCCACCCTTTGAAAGCATTCTGGGATTCTAGTTAATGGACAATTATATAGCTGAAACTTCCCCTCTTTGTCTTGGTGACATTTATCTATATTTGAAAGTTGAAGTTAAAATGAGGAAAAATTTGATTGTGCTAGTGTTTAGAAAAAATGTGCTTTTAAGCTCTGAAGGCGGTTCAGTAAATCTGTGGCAATGTTTGCAATGTTTTTATATTTTTCTATAATAGTATAAATTAATCTGTTTACTAATTTTTGAATTTTTTTGTTTACAGTACAGATGGTTTACTTCCAGCAACAAATCATCATGCCCACTATGTCGAGAGACATTCTTTTGAGACAGTTTAGCTGTTCTTATGATAAAGCATCATGCACCAGTCGAGGCTTTTTGATGGTCAGAAAGTGGCAATGTTTGAATATCACAGCAGAAATAGTATGTTTGTATGATTAGCCTCTAATCCAAAATATAATCTTGGAGTATTTCTGTCAATTAACAGTGTTTAAAAAGCATCAGTAATTTTCCACAATTAAATTTATCAATTAAATGAATGGCGGTTTATAAATGTGATTATTTACAAATTTATTTTTAAGTGTCCATGCTCCAGTTTGTCTTTCTGGTGTGGGGCAAGGTGCCTCTGTTTCTCAATTGGTGCTATTGTGGATCAGCTACTGGGGAATAAATGCACAAAAGTGGTGTCAGAATGAATCTCCTTTTTAATCCCCTCATTTTGTGGGATGATGCCTTTTTTTACTCAGCAATTGGTTATCAAACATTCATATCATATTACCATCCAATAAAACAAGGTTGTTTTAATATCGTCACCATTAATTTCCTTCTAACATAATATATTCAGTGATATGAATCTTTACTGTTAGTAAAATTCTAAATAATGAAGTGTAGTATTCTGTAGTGTAAATGAGTAATGCCTGCACTGGTCAGTTTTGTTCGAAGTATAGTTTTCAGTCGGAATTGAGCCTGGTACGATAATCCAGATTAGCATTCATATTAAAATTATGAAGGCCATCAATTTCTATACTTTACTGTTGCTGAACAAACTGTCCAGCACTTTTTCCTCCAAAGCGAGCAGTGTAAATGCAAATTTCAATTTCAATCTGCACATCCACAATAACCTGTTTGGATGCAGGACTACCACTTTAGAAGTGCTGTATGGTCTCTTATTTCACAAAGCTGTTTGTGAAACTTACCCTTGAAGTTTCCTATGGGGTGTGAGACTACACAAGCTTAAAGCATTTATCTAATTCCTTTGCTGGTTCAGCCAAGGCACTAATTAGCACTCCAACTAACAAATAATATTTTCAGATGCACATTTTTAATTTACTATAATTCTTTAGGACAATGCCAGGCAATGTCCATGTCCAACAAGAGAGAATCTTATCATTTTTTAACGTTCAATGGCATTACCATCACTGAATCCCCACTAAAAACATGCTGGGGGATTCCATTGACCAGTAACTCAACTGGACTAGCCATATAAATACAGTGGCTACAACAGCATGGCAAAGGCTGGGTATCCTGCAGCAAACAACTCACCTCCTGACTCCCTAAAGCTTGTCCAACATCCAGGAAAAAGTTAACATGCTTGATAGGCACCACATCCACAAGCATCCACTCCCTCCAGCCTCTATGCTCAGTAGCGGTGTGAATTACCTACAAGATACACTGTGGAAATACACGAAGGCTCTTTAGACAGCACCTTCCACAACGAAGACCTCTTCAATCTAGAAAGACAAGGGCAGCAGATATAAGGAACACCAAGACCTCAAAGTTCCCCTCCAAACCATTCACCATCCTGACTTAGAAATATATGCTATAACAAGGTGTAGAGCTGGATGAACACAGCAGGCCAAGCAGCATCAGAGGAGCAGGAAGGCCTGCTGTGTTCATCCAGCTCTACACCTTGTTATCTCAGATTTTCCAGCATCTGCATTCCGACTATCTCTTGGAAATAAATGCTGTTACTTCACTGTCACTGAATCAAAATCCTGGAACTCCCTCCTTAACAGCATTGTGGGTTTACCTATAGCAAATGGACTGTAGCAGTTCAAAAAGGCAGCTCACCACCACCTTCTGAAGGACAACTGAGGACAATAAATGCCGGCCCAGCCAATGCTGCACACATCCTGTGAATGATTTTTTTTTGAATTATTGGATTTTAGAATCAGAAACTGAATTTATTTTGCACTTTTCACATCTCTCAGATATTCCAAAATATTTCTCATGTAAGGAAGTACTTATGAAGTGAAATGATTTGTTATGAAAAGCAATTGTGCAGTTACCTTTGGTGACATTTGGGATGCTGACCAAAACAGTATGAAACCCGAACTCCTCTTTTGAATATTGCAATCAACAGGAAGAAGCAGATCATTTTAAAGAACACAACTTCCAACAATGTGGCATCACTCGGTGTTACCCTGAATTGGGTGCCTAAATCTTGACCTGGGTCTGGAACGCACAACTTTCTGATATACATAGCAAGTGAATGTCAACTGAACCAAGTTGACGTAAGACAAAAGAATACAAGTAAACATGTTTTGTACAAGTTTTATACATGTTATTTCATTTAAAATGTTATCTTTGAATGTTTATTCATGCTAGCAAATGTATATGGATGAAGAGTCCAACTGTTGTGGAATACAAATAGAATGATCAAGACCTACAAGCTTAAAATCCTGTAAATTTATTGGATGTAAAATTATAATACATAAATTGCTTATGAAGCTATTGAATACGCAGGTGCCTGATTTCTTAGTATATTATAAAGTGTGTCATCATCAAACCTGTATCATAGCATTAAGGAGAAGAGCTTTAAACAAATGTTTTACATTTTTAACATGCATTAATCTGCACCAGAAGCTTTTGTAATGTAAAGTAATTGCATTGTGTTTGAACTGATTTTAGCAATATGGTTGAAAATATTAGTAATGAGAAAATATTAATTGAGGGCATGACTGAAATCCATATATACTGAGAATGTGATAAATTTAATTCAGAATTTATAAAAGTTACTGGTACAATCTTGTAACACTGATCCTTGTTGAGAAACCAGACAAAAGCTGTCTGTAATGGAACCCAAATATTTATCTGGAGGGACTGCTGCGTTATCTGGTAGTTAATAACCCTGAAATCCTATACGGATGGATCAAATAAGATATTCAGAAATCAACCACAATTGTTATCTGGAATTAAGGAGCTGTGGTCAAATCTATGATAATAAATTACTTGTTAACAGAGAGAAATTTGATTGCAATCATCAACAGCCAACATCATATACCATAGATGGTGACATATAAATGAGGTCGCCATGATTGAATTTCTCTGCTAAGAAATGCTATATTTGCATTAGGAGTTGACTTTTGTTTTGTGCCTCAGAAAAAAAAAACATGTTTTACTCATCTAATAAATTTGTACATGGGATTAAGAAGCCAATATGGGTTGTGTTGCCAAAAAGATGCATGCGAGTTAAGACACAACTACACACAGCGGTTTGTGCGTGACGAATGATAAACAGAACTGAGTCCTCATGCAAAATGAATGAAATGTAAAGCTAATTTCAATCTGGAAGTCATTGCAGTAGCTAGATCATCACATAACTGTGCCATGATGAAATAGGACATGTGGTGTTAGTGAAAAACTTATGTGAGAATGAAAGGAGGAAGAATCCATCGTGAAGAAAGTGCCCAAGAACAAATGTGCTACAAGAACCTGGACTTACGATTGGCCTGCTGTTGAGAAATGTGCATTGGAATGGGTCCTTGAAAATCCTCAAAATGATTGTACTTCTGCAATGCAATGTGCATTAAGTGGACCAAAATAAACAAAGATCCCAATGAAGATTTCGGACCATCATTGAATTGGTATGGTTGCTTTAGGTCATGAAAATATTTAGTATTGCAGCAGAAGATCAAGATCACTTGGGCTACTAAAAGACCTGAAAACCAAAATCACCAATTCCCAGCAATTCTTTATCGGAGAGCACCAGAAACTGTTGTCTGTTCTTACATCATTGAGAGATGAAACGCCCATGAATTTTGATATGCCTGGTAATCAAGCTATGGAATGAAAAGGTGCAAAAACAGTTCAAGTGAAAATAACAAGACATGCAAAACAAGATACATTGTGGTTCTGACCAATGGCATGAAATGAAAATCAAAAGTAATTTTCAAATGTAAAATCGTACTATAAAATAAAGTTCTCTTCAGGAGATTTTGTATATTTCGATGATGATTGGATAGAGGCAGTTTGTGGAATGATTTTTTTTGATATTCCTAATGGTGGCAGTTGCTGAATTGTAATGGCAGTATAGTTAAAACAAATCTTACTTCATAACATTGTGATAGATAGTCATTAAAATATTAAAGGTTGTATAATTATGATTGTATATAAATATGTACAATATGATGCATTATTTATAAAATAAAAATGAAAAGTCTGCTGCTTTTTGTATTCAATTGATCATGCATTGCAAAACTGAGTTCATTAAATTCTCAATCATTTGCATAATATATGAATTTTATCAAGTAGGGGATTGGGCAGTCTTGTTGATTATTTCATCTATAGCTTGTTTGTAAAATGGTGTATTTTCTCCTTAATTCTTTTGCACATTTACTTTGTGTGATTGTAACAAGAGGTGATGGCAGTGGGAGGTGGGATTTTAAGAGTTTTCTAATGAAGTCTACACAGAGCTTTTAATGCCTTTCAATGGGGATACATTATCTGTTTATGTCCAAGTTGTTTTGATATGTTACCCAAGATCAGTTTTGGTGCTGTGTTCTGAATGCTTTTGAGCTTATTGACATGCTCCTTGGTAAGTTCTAAATTCCAAACAGATACTGCTCGTTCAACAGCAAGTTTGAGATATATTGTAATAGTTGAGAAGATGTGAAGAGTAGCATGTGAACTCTTCCATCTGCTCTTGTGTGGCTAAGCAAAGAACATAATTAATTGTGTGTGGAATGTATAATCCATATAATTGATGGATCAGGTTGCACTTGTGAAGAAATAACATCCAAATTGTAGTTAAAGCACAGGGCCTAATGACTTTAGCCTTGAAATGTGTACCTCAACGAGCCATTCATGCGTCATGTTCATGCTGAGTGGAATAGGAGATAATTGACGGAGAAAGAAGAACCTGTGGAAATATGCATGCGGCCTGTGCCCACCCCGCGGCACCCTCCCCAACCCTTGATGATTTGCCACCAAACAGTGGCATGCTATTAATGCACAAATGTCATTAATTCTTTCAAAAACTCTGGAACACCCGATTCAGTGGATGAAGTGAAAGATGATTAGTTGTGGAGGTTGAAAGTAGAAGTGCCAGATCTGATCCTGGGTTGAATCCTTAGGTAAATGTCACAGTCAAAGTGACTCCGAATGAATTCAATAAACTTTCTGCTCTGGATGTAGGAGACAATGAAATTGACCTTTTATTTTCAAATATGTTAAAGGTATTCTTGCAAAATTAATTCATTCAATGAAACATGGCACATTGATTTACTCTGTATTCCTGGTGCCTTTTTTTTAAAAAAGATTAGAAATGATTAGTTGTACATGCCGAATTTCCCTGACCAATGTTCCAACAGATAGAGTTACACTCCAGCTTGACCAGAGCAGAGGAACCTGAGACGAGCCATCAGTCAACCCCAGGATGAATACACTCTCCTCATCTCTCTCACTCTCCCGTATTCATCTGTATCTCCTGTGTTGCACCCTCTTTGCTTTCCTGTCTCATTTACCCTCTCCTATTTCACTCACCTTCTCCCTCACTCACCCTCTCGTATTTCATTCACTCTCTCCTCTCTCACCGTCTTTCTCACTGTCTCCTCCCTCACACACTCTCCTGTCTCACCCTTTCCTCTCTCCCTCACCGTCTCCTCTCTCACTGTCACCTTTTCACTCACCCTCTTCCCCCTCTGTCTCACTTTTTCCTAATTCAATTTCTCTCTCAAATAAAACACAGAATGGCTGCTGCTGGAGATTTGATACAACAACAGAAATTGCAGAAGAAACACCGAAGTCTAGTACCATCTGGGAGAGGAAGGGGAGTTAATGTTTTGGGTGAGTTGCTCCAGCCATTTCTGTTTTAGTTCCATTTGTCCCTCGTTGTCTTTATCTTCACGCTTTTCTCCTGTTGCCTGGTAACGGTGACGCTGTCACTGGTTTCCGGGACCGGGGAAGGGGAGCGACTCGGTTAACGATCAGGATCACTCCGGGGTCAGGCTCAGGATCTCTCCGGGTTCAGGATCACGTTGGGATCAGAGTCAGGATCACTCCGGGTTCAGATTCAGGATCTCTCCGGGACCAGATTCAGGATCACTCCGGGTTCAGATTCAGGATCACTCCGGGGTCAGGATCACTCCGGGTTCAGGGTCACTCCGGGACCAGAGTCAGGATCACTCCGGGTTCAGGGTCACTCCGGGATCAGGATCACTCTGCGATCAGACTCAGGATCACTCCGGGTTCAGGATCACTCCAGGGTCAGAATCATTCCGGGTTCAAATTCAGAATTACTCTGCGTTTAGATTCAGGATCACTCCGGGTTGAGGATGTGTCGCCGCTGTTAGTCTGCCAGAGTCGGGAACAATTTTGTTTAAAACGAGTAATAGGCTTGTTTCGTCCCCCAGCTGGCTGTCGTCGCTTTTTAGTTTTACTGATTTGTCCAGAATTAGTAATTACTAAGGAAGAAGCGGGGGAGACCAGCTCCGGGAAGGGGAGAGAGGGGGATCCCCAGGGTGTTCAGTGTAGAGTGGGAGCACCGAGACCCACTCACTGGAAAACCCAGCCCGGGCCGGCTGATGGGGGCTTCTGTCTCAGTGATCGAGCTACATTGAGGTATGTCTGAAATGTCAATGTATTTGAAAATAAAAAGTGGCATCATAGTAATTGTGAAACAAGAAGCAACATGACCACTTAGTAAAACTTTTTAGGATCAAGGATGGTACAAACTTTACACCTTCACAATTTATTTCCACTATTCCTCTTTTAGGTCACGTAGTGATTGGTAAGAGTGTGAAGACATGGCTTACCTTTCACTGACATCCCGCAGAATTAGGAAAGCCTAATGTCATCGTCCATTTCTAATGATAATAGTGCAGTCAGTCCGCATGCCAGAACAGATAAACCCACATAGTCCCAATACCTACAACTATTTTAACTTCAGATAACTATTGATAATTTCAGATTAACTTTGAGTGCTATTCCACACAATATTTGTTTTAATGTTGAAATTATATGAAACGTTCATAAATAGAATAATGAAGTTTGCACCACAAAAGAGGTAGCTTGGTTCATAATGTTTGTTTGGTCCATGAAGTCTTCACCTGTTGAAGGGGCAGTGCTCCAAAAAATTGTGATTTCAAATAAACCTGTTGGACTATAACCTGCTGTTGTGTGACTTCTGTCTGTATCTGTCCCAGTCCAACACCAACACCTCCACATCATTGTGTAAACTTGTCATCACTTCTCCACTTTTTATACTTTACTATGTAAAATCCAAAATGCAGTTGGTAATTTTCATGAATTAATTCACTTTCAGGAAATTCTGTATTTGAATCCTTAGATTATTTATTCATCTGCACCCTTCATATTTTATCCTTCCAAACTATGTTATTGGTAGCAGTAGCATAGTGTTTAAGCAATCCAGTGACCTGGACAAGTTCTCTGGAATCATATGTTCAAATCCCACCATGGCAACAGTGGGAATTTAAATTCAGTTAATGAATAAATCTAGAATTTCAGCTCATACTAGATTGTCATAAAAATCTATCTACTTCTCTAATGTGCTTCAGGGGAGGAATTCTGTGTGCACGTGACTCCAGACCCACAACAATTCAGTTGACTCTTCCATCTGAAATGGCCAAGTAAATGACTTGGTTGTATCAAGCTGATACGGGGAAAAGAAGTGGGTGTATGTAATACCACATTGATTGCAATAGTTTGTTCCTAACTTCGCCAATTAAGGATGGGCATTAAATCCTGCTTTTGCGAACACTACTGTCATGTCACATTATAAGTAAATAAAAAAAGTTGTAAATGTAACACTTGTAACAAATGTACATTTGTCACTTGTCACCCCATTCCACAAATCTTGCATGCTTTACATATGTAATTTACGTTTCTCAGTGTTTGCTGCATTGCTTAACCTTGTATCAATAGCAGGATTCAAAATTGTGTTTCACGTGCAATAGTCAATATAGTTTAGGTAAACCCAGTTTTAAAAAGCTATTTGTTTTGACTGTCCTTTATGAATCAACGTATTACCAAATGCCTATTTGTTTTATCTAACTAATAATACAGCTTTATTAAGGAACTGATTGTTCATTTTTAAACCACGGTCCTAACCTCCCTCTCAAAAGCCCAGTCTTGACTCCACTGTCCTTTAAGACGGTGCACCATCTCCAGCTTTTCTTTTCTCTCTTAAATCTTCAAATGGACGGTTGCCTCTCATACCTGTTTCCACCTGTCCCTGTCTGAATCAGATTTTTGACCCCGTCGCTGTACAAAACATCCCCTAACTAAAGCCACAAACAACTTTGCAATTGCAACTTCCAATATTTGTAGCCTTGTTTGATTGCTTGGTCAAGTACTTTTTTCATTTTGATGCAGACATAACTACCTGTTAACAACTGTTTTATACTCACCCTTCAGAAAGAAAGAACGGGGAACCAGTTCGCTACATGTTGTTCCAGTTTGAGCCTTCAGAATGATTTTGCATGTTTATCTGGAGCTTATTAGCTGGGAATGATTTTCAGCTATTGATCTATCTTCCCTGAAGTAATACCATTCATTCTGATTGGAAAATCATCATTAAGTACACCCTCAAGCGCTACAGACTTACCTGGCTCAAATATCAGATTACCTCTGAGACCTAATGTTGTTCCCAGTCAAGTCTTGCCAAGAATGCCATCTCATCTTCAATAAGATTCTGCTTCTGTGATCCCTATAAGACAGATATTTGGCTGGGATGGACCTGTGAAATAGAAAATATTAAAGAATGTACCATTTATCATTCAGTCCTTGCTATTGCAATTCTAGTTTGGAAAATCTATAAACTATTGTACATAGTGAATTTGCCATAATGGATTACCTTACTCTTTATAGAAGATAACAAGAATAGATGATATTTGCCTCTCTTAGTACGAAGGTCGCCGAAACTCTTTAATTCAGTAAAATGCTCAAGACTGAGTAGTAAATGCTGACCAATCCAATAGGTTCACCATTTCCCTGGAACATTTTAAGAATAACCTGCTTTTAATTAACTTTTTAATTACAAGCAATAATTGATTCTAGCTGATTTATACCTGTTACTTCTGTTGAATTATTAATACCAATATTTTCAATACAAAAAACATACTTAAATGGACACATCTTTGACATACTGTAGTTGAAAGATGATTTCTTCTAACATAGGAAATTTCTCTTGTGAAATGCAATGAGGTATGAAAATGATCCAGCGCCTAGTTATTACACAGTACTTATACAGCTTGATGACTCTCAAATACTTTCTGAGTGTATTACTTAATAATGATGCTGTCTATAAATATGAGATAATTACTTTAACTTGTTTTTGTCTCATCAGAATGATCTTGACATAATAATAATGAATCCCATTATCTTGGAAAGTAAAGGTTCACCACATTTGCATCCATCACCGCAAGATGATCGCTTATTTCAGAATAACAACAGAACAACAGCATGTGAATCAGATATGTAAGTAATCCACAAGAATTTTCCATTAACAATTTATAATGGTTCATAAGCTTTTTTTCCTTGGGTTATTCTATGCTTAACATAAATAATATCAATAGATTACCAGAAGAGAATAAATAAATATATGGGTTAATACAAAAACACTTGTCTCTCACACAGAGAAAAAACATACATCTGTTATATTGCTTGTAATGATAAATCATTTTGTCACTTCCCTCCTAAAAGATCTGGCTGTAATTTTTCAGCGATGTCACCTAGTCTCAGACTCCCCAACCTAACTGTCAATCCTGTCTGTTCGCCTTAATGTCTTGCAAAACTTGGATTTAGTCTTTGGTTCAGTAGGTACCCGTTGTGGCTTCCTCTACATCGGGGAAACCAAGCGGAGGCTTGGGGACCGCTTTGCAGAACACTTGCGCTCAGTTCGCAACAAACAACTGCACCTCCCAATCACGAACCATTTCAACTCCCCCTCCCATTCCACAGACGACATGTCCATCCTGGGCCTCCTGCAATGCCACAGTGATGTCACCCTAAGGCTGCAGGAACAGCAAATCATATTCAGCCTGTGAACACTGCAGCCCAATGGCATCAATGTGGATTTCACAAGCTTCAAAATCTCCCCTCCCCCAACCGCATCCCAAAACCAGCCCAGCTCATCTCCGCCTCCCTAACCTGTCCTTCCTCTCACCTATCCCCTCCTCCCACCTCAAGCCCCACCCCATCTCCTATCTACTAACATCATCCCACCCCCTTG
>JAHRHZ010000031.1:10925269-10983866 GCA_024137785.1 Ginglymostoma cirratum
CCCCCCCCCCCCCCCCACCACCTACACTCACCTTTACTGGCTCCATCCCTGCCTCTTCGACTTGTCTGCCTCCTCTCCACCTATCCTCTCCTCTATCCATCCTCTATCCGCCTCCCCCTCTCTCCCTATTTATTTCAGAACCCTCTTCCCCTCCCCCATTTCTGATGAAAGGTTTAGGCCCGAAACATCAAGCTTTCCTGCTCCTATGATGCTGCTTGGCCTGCTGTGTTCATCCAGCCCCACACCTTGCTATCTTTAGTCTTTGGTGTCCATTTTGGTAAATCCATGCTACATTCTATACAAAGCTAAAGATCCTTCCTGAGGTGTGATGCTCAGATATGGGTGCTCCTTCGACAGAATTGGTGAACTCTACAAAGGAGTATTACCTTAAAAGGAACAGAATAAAGGAGAGGCAAATAAAACACACACACGAGTGAGAGGAAATCAAATTGTTTAGAGCACATAATTGAAAATTCTCAGATGGTTACATGAGAAAAATTATATTAGCAACCTAATTAAAGCAATTAAAAATTAAGTATACAATGACTTATAGAGGACATATGAATTGCAAAGGAAGTAGGAGAACAGGCAATAACAAGGTGTAGAGCTGGATGAACACAGCAGGCCAAGCAGCATCAGAGGAGCAGGAAAGCTGTGAAGAAGGGTCTGGACCTGAAACGTCAGCTTTCCTGCTCCTCTGATGCTGTTTGGCCTGCTGTGTTCATCCAACTCTGCACCTTGTTATCTCAGATTCTCCAGCATCGACAGTTCCTACTATTTCTGTGAGAATAGGCAGGTTTGTACAGGAGTATCAAAAATGAGAAGAGTGAAACAGGTTTCTCAACCTGGAGTTTGGGAGAGAAAAAGATCAAGGCATGACCAAAGAATAGATTATCTCACCAACATACTGTTCTGCTAGTAAACCATCTCAGGCACTAAAGTGATCCTCCATCAGAAAGATGGGTGAGACACTAAACAAATATTTCATGTCAGTATTTACAGTGGAGAAGCTCGGGAACTTGGGGAAATAAATAATGATGTCTTGAAAAGACATATTACTGAAGAGTTATAGAGTCATAGAAATATACAGCGCAGAAACAGACCCTTCAGTCCAACTCATCCATGCCGACCAGACATGCTAAATAAATCTAGTCTTGTTTGCCAGCATTTGGCCCATATCCCTCTAAACCCTTCCTATTCATATACCCATCCAGATGCCTTTAAAATGTTGTAATTGTACCAGCCTCCACCACTTCTTCTGGCAGTTCATTCCGTACACACACTACTCTCTGCGTGAAAAAGTTGCCCCTTAGTTCCCCTTTAAATCTTTCCTCACGCATGTTAAACCTATGGTCTCTAGTTCTGGACTACTTCCCCCCCCCCACCCCGGGGGAAAAGACCTTGTTGAATGACCCTATCCATGCCCCTCATGATTTTATAAACCTCTATAAGGTCACCCCTCATGCTCCAGGGAAAATAGCTCATTATTCAGCCTCTCCCCATAACTCAAACCCTCCAACCCTGGCAACATTCTTTTAAATCTTTTCTGAACGCTTTCAAGTTTCACAACATCCTTTCTACAGCAGGAGACCAGAGTTGAACACAGTATACCAATAGTGGCCTAACCAATGTCCTGTACAGCCACAACATGACCTGGAGATGCTGGAGGTCTTAAAATGCATAAATGTTGATAAAACTCCAGGACCTAATTAGGTATTTTTCAAAACTGTGCAAAGCTAGGAAAGAGATTCCTGAGCCTTTTGTTGAGATACTTGTATCATCGACAGCCTCAGTTGAGGTGCCAGAAGACTGGAGGCTGGCTGATGTGGTGCCATTACTTAAGAAAGGCTGTAAGGAAATGCCAAGGAGCTATAGAGCAGTGAGCCTTATGTAAGTAATGGGTAAGTTGTTGGAGGGAATTCTGAGGGACAGAATTTATATCGTTTGGAAAGGCGATGATTGATTAGGGATAGTCAACATGGCTTTGAGTGTGGGAAATCATATCTCACTAATGATTGAGTTTTTTGAAGAGGTGACAAAGAAGATCGACGAAGGCAGAGTGGTAGATATTGTCTATGTGGACTTCAGCAAATCGTTCAAGATGGTTCCACAAGGTAGGTTGTTTTTAAGGTTAGATCACATGGGATCCCGGGGAGCTAGCCAATTGGATACAAAATTGGCTTGAAGGGAGGAGACAGAGGGTGGTGGTGGAGGGTTGCTTTTTGAACTGGTGGCCTGTCACAGCAATGATCGGTGCTGGGTCCATTGCTTTTCTTCATTTACGTAAATTATTTGAATGTGACTATAGAAGGTGTGGTTAGTAACTTTGCAGATGACACCAAAATAGAAGGTGTAGTGGACAGTGAAGAAGATTATCTCCGAGTACAATGGGACCTTGATCAGATGGGTCTATGGGCTGAGGAATGACAGGGGGAGTTTAATTTAGATACATGTGAGGTGTTGCACCAGGGCAGGACTTACACAGTTAACGGTAGGGCTCTGGGTAGTGTTGTTGACCAAAGAGACCTATGGGTGCAAGTGGATAGCTCCTTGAAAGTGGTGTCGCAGGTAGACAGGATGGTGAAGAAGGCATTTGGTATGCTTGTCTTTATTGGTCAGTGCATTGAGTATGGGAGTTGGATGTCATGTTGTGGCTGGATAGGACATTGGTTAGACCACTTTTAGAATACTGCATACAATTCTGGTCTCCTTTCTATAGGAAGGATGTTGTGGAACTTGAAAGGGTGCAAAAAAATTTACAAGAATGCTGCTGGGACTGGAGGGTTTAAATTATATGGAGAGGTTGAATAGGCTGGGGCATTTTTCCCTGGAGTGTCAGAGGCTGAAAGATGACCTTATAGAGGTTTATAAAATCATGAGGGGTGTGAATTGGGGTGAATAGCCGAGGTCATTTTCCCGGGTTGTGGGAGTCCAGACTAGAGGGTTTAAGGTGAAAGGGGAAAGATTTAAAAAGGACCTAAGGGGTAACATTTTCACAGAGGGTGACGTGTGTATGGAATGAGCTGCCAGAGAAGGTGGTGGAAGCTGATATAATTACAACATTCAAAACACATCTGAGTCGGTATATGAATAGAAAGGCTTTAGAGGGATCTCACCAAATGCTGGCAAATGGGACTAGATTAATTTAGGATATCTGTCCAGCATTGATGAGTAGGACTGAAGGGTCTGTTTTCATGCTGTATGACTTCAAACCACCTGACATCAGCATCATAACTCTCCACAGTGGGATCTGTAGTTCAGGTCTGAAGTTCATAAATTGAATTTCATTAAAACCAGGGTCTACAAAAGGCCTTTTCGAATGATGTAATTCCACTTCTTTAGAAAAGAACAACTTGCATGTCCATAGCACCTTTCATGACTACCAGATGTTTCAAAACACAGTACAGCAAATGAAGCATTTGGAACATACCTTTCCAATGCAGAAAACAGGGCAGCCAATTCACATACAACAAACTCCCACATAGACCAATAAGACAATGACTAGATCATGTTCTGAGGAAGGGTCATTGGACCCAAAACGTTAACTTTGTTTTCTTCTTCACAGATGCTGCCAGACCTGCTGAGCTTTTCCAGCAACTTTGTTTTTTTCTTGATTTACAGCATCCGCAGTTCTTTCGGTTTTTATTTAATGAGTAGATCATCTGTTTTAACGATTTTGACAGAGGGAATAAATACTGACAAGGAGCTAGGGATTATTTCCTTATCTTTCTTTGAAAAACAGTCTGAGCAGGCAATTGGGCCTTAATGTAATATCTTATTCACAAATAATACCTCTGACAGTGCAGCAATCTCTCACACATACCAATGGAATCACAGCTGACACATTTATAGGAATGGAGTGAAGAAGGAAATCTGGTAGTCAAAGCAAAGGTTTTTGGTTTGGCAATAAGATACATACTGAACTACAACTCCACTCATATCAGAGTATGATATTGAACATTTAGACTGCCGGACATTTAGGCTCAGATGAATGATTGATTCCTTCAGCCAGACAGCTTTGTATATTTCCAGCCCACACTATAACGGGTAAATCAATTGACCTACTGAAATGTCAGGAATAATTTTGTTTTTATGTTATTAATAGTGATGTATAGCCTTAATAAACATAAATACATTAAACAGACAACTCTATTTTCTCTACCATATCTGTGTTTTGCTATTTACATTTTTCTTGCTCATACAATATGTTTTAGAGGTAGGATAAAAAAAAAGGATAATCCTGTGGCTACCCTTTCCAAACTAATTCAATAGAAAATCAGGAGCCATGATGAGGGTGCAAAGAAATCAATAATGAATTCTTGCCTGGATGAATGCAATTGCAACAACAATACAATAAACCCAATGCCAAACAATGCTTGATTGACACACTATCTGCAACTTTAATTATTAATTTTCTCAAGCACTGGCAGAGTTGAAGCAATGTGTGCCATCTACAGGACAAGCTGCAGCAACTCGCTGGGGCTCCTTTCAATATGCAACCTCTACCGCCTAGAACAAGGGCAACGGGCACATGATATACCACCACCTGCAAGATCCCCCCTAGTCACACACCATTCCTGATTTGAAAACTTTTCATTGTTCCTTCACTGCTAAAATCCTGGAAATCCAATCTGCCCACTCCCTGACCGAACAGCGCTGCAGATGTTCCACATGGACTACAGTGGTTCGAGGAGATTGCTCGCCACTGTCTTTGCGTGGGCAATTAGGGGTGGGCAGTACACACTGGCCTTCAGTGATATTTATATCTCATTCACTGAATAAAAGAAAACGTCTTTAGTTGTACCAGACAAATTAAAGCATTTCTTTGTCTATACTATGTAAGTTCCTCGACCTGATGTTCATTTTGATATAATAAGTAATGTCCAGTAGGTATCAGCTGATCTCTACTTTCTGTCATTTTTAGAACTGTTCAAAATATTGCAGCTCAAATTATTCAAAGATCATGGTGTTCTTACAGAAATAAACAGCTATTTCGCCTCCTCAAGTACACAATCTGTGCAGCAGTAAGTACAAAATCAGAATCCATTGTATAGGCTGTTAATAACAGAGAACTAAAGAAGGTTTCTTTTTCTTTGTCTATCCATTGCTTGAGTGTTTTGTTCACCAATAACTAACATTCACATGAGGAATTCTCGTATGGTGGTAGCCTTTCATAACCACGTTTGGAGTACTGCATACAATTCTAGTCGCATTGCTACAAGATGGATGTTATTAAACTGGAAAAGGTGCAATAAAGATTTACAGGAATGTTACCAAGGCTGGAGGGTTTGAGTTGTAAGGAGAGGCTGGTTAGACTGAGACCTTTTCCCCTGGAGTGTAGGAGACTGACAGGTGTCCTCGTAGAGGTTTATAAAATCATGAGGGACATAGATAAGGTGAATAGGCAGCATAGGTTTAAGGTGAGAGGGGGAAGATTTAAAAGTGACCTGAGGGGCGTCTTTTTCACACAAAGGGTGATGTATATACGAAACAAACTGGCAAAGGAAGTTTTAGAGGCGAGTACAATTACAACATTCAAAAGACATTTAGATAGACACTTGGATAGGAAAGGTTTAGAGGCTTATGGGCCAAATGCAAGCAAATAGAACTGGTTCAGTTTACGAAACTTGGTCAGCATTGATGAATTGGGCGGCCAAAGGGCTGTTTCAGTGTTGTATGACTCTATGACACTATCTTGTGACATTTTTGACTTGAGCTGTGATGATCTCTTCTGTATTAAGCATCGCCTACAGTAATTCAGGTATAGTATGATGGTCTCTGCTGCATTTGCTACAGAAGAAAATATTGAGCTGAGAATGTGCACAATTCACAGACATTTGAAGGGAACGCAGTGGCAAAGTGGTAATGTTACTGAACCAGAAATCCAGAACTCCATGCTAATGTTCTAGGACTGCAGATGTCAGAAATCTCAAACAAAAACAGAGAGTGTAAGAGAAACACAGCAGGTCTGGCAGCATCATTGGAGAGAGAAACAGAGTTAACGTTTCAAGACGAGTGACCCTTCATCAGAACTGAAGACAGCTGGGGAAGTTGGTATGTAATGGTTTAGGTGGGAGGGAATAAAGTGCATGGAGACAATGCCCAGAGATAAAAAGACAAAAAAAGAGACAGCAAACAAACAGATTGTTAAACCAAGAGAGAAATAATAGCTGGCTGGGGTGCTAACCAAAGTGTAAATGTTTGAAAATGAGTTGGCTGTGCAGGGAGCAACCCATAAAGGACATGACTTTAGGAGTGTTTGGAAAAGGAACAAACAAGGGAGAGGATGTTCAAGTTCTGAAATTGTTAAACGCAAAGTTGAGTCCTGAAGACTGTAAGATGCCCAAGTGGAAAATTAAGTCTTGTTCCTCCAGCCTGTGTTGAGCCTTGCTGGAATACTTCAGTAGGCCTGAGATGGAAACTTTGGTATGGGAGTGCAGTGATATATTGAAGTGGAAGGCAGCTGCTTGCTAGGGGTCATTTTTACAGACAGAGCTTAGGTATTCAGCATAGTGGTCACCCAGTCTGTGGTTAGTGTCCCTTGTGTAGAGGAGACTGCATTATGAGCAGAGAATACAGTCGACCAAGCTGAATGAAGTGCAGGTAAAATCACTCTTTCCCCTGAAATATGTGTCTGGGGCCTTGGATAGAGGAGGGAGGAGATACATGGGACATGAATTCAAACCCCACCATGGCAGATGGCAAGATTTGAATTCTATAAAAATCTTGAATAAAAAGCTAGCCTGATGGCAACCATGTAACCAATGTCTCTTGCCCTGTCCCCCTCTACAGGAAACTACAGGCTAGTTACCATAATATCTGTCATATCAAAGTTGGTAGAAGCCATTTTTAAAGATGTTATCAGTAGGCCAGACAGAAAAGTTCAAAGTATTTAGACAAGTTAGAAGGGGAAATCATGTTTAACCAATTTATTAGAGTTCTTTGAGGAAGTAACATGAGCTGTGGTCATAGGGAAACTGGTGGATATACTCTACCTATATTTGCAGAAGGAATTTGTTAAGGTGCCAAACCAAATGTTGTGGAAAATACAAGCTCATGGTGTGGGGCTAGCATATTGGCATGGATAGATTGCCTGGATAACAGGAAACAGACAGTAAGTGTAAGTAAGTCATTTTCTGATTGGTGAGATATAATGTGTGTAAGCGTGCCATAGGGAACAGTGCTGGAGCGTAAACTTTTTAGTTTTTATAAGTGACTTGGAAGAAGAGACTGAAGATTACTTAATTTGCTGATGATATAAAGATGTTCAGGAAAGTGAATTGTGAAGATGACATAAGGAATGTAATGCCCTTATTCAAGAAGGATGGTTGAGATAATCCAGGAAATTGTAGCCCCAGACACACATTTAAGGTGATACAGTGATTTTACCTGCACTTCATTCAGTTCGGTCAACTGTATTCTCTGCTCACAATGCAGTCTCCTCTACACAGGGGAGACTAAAATCTGTGACAGGAAACTATTGAAAAAATTCTGAGGGACAGCATTAATCACCACTTGAAGACACAAGTTAGCATGGCTTTGTAAGGGCTGATAGTGTCTAATAAATTTGGAGTTTTCAGGGTGGTGCCTAGGCGTGTAGATGAATGTCGTGCAGTTGATCTACAGTAAGGCTTTTGACAAGGTCTGGCATTGCAGACTGGTTAGAAGCAAAGAACCCACTGGGTCCACAGCAATTTGGCAAACTGGATCTAAAATTGGCTTAGTGGCAGGAAGGAAAGAGTGATGGCCGACAGGTGTTTTTGTGTCTGGATGCCTGTGTCCATTAGCATACCACACGGTTTGGTGCTGATTTCTTTGCTGTTTGTTATGTATGTTAATAATCTAGACATTAGTGTCAGAGGATGGCAGGTATGTTCATGAAAATTGGTGTGTGGAAAATAGTAAGATAGAAAAACTTAGACTACAGGATGTTATAGACCATCTGATCAGATAGCTGAACAGTGACAAATAGAATTTAATCCTGAAAAATGTCTGAAAGAAGATGCTCTCCAGAGGGTCAGCACAGACTTAATGGGCCAAATGGCCTCTATCTGCACTGTAGGATTCTATGATTCAGTGATTCTATGAGGTAGAAAAGATATATAAGATAGGCACTATTACAGTAATCACAGGGGACTTCAATGTGCAGGTGGACCGAGAAAATCAGGTTGGTAGTAGATCCCAAGAAAAGGAATTCATGCAATGTCTATAATGCTTTTTGGAGCAGCTTTTGGTAGAGCCTACTAGGGAACAGGCAGTTCTGGGTTTAGTGATGTGTAATGAGGCAGTTTTGATAAGGCGTGAAGTTGAAGGGGCAGTGACCATAATATGGTAGAATTTACCCTGCAGTTTGAGAGGGAATACTTTCAATCAGATGTAATAGTATTACAATTGAGTAAAGGTAACTACAAAGACATGAGAGAGGGGCTGGCCAGAGTTGATTGGAAGGGGAGCCTAGCAGGGAAGACGATGGAGCAGCAATGGCAGGAGTTTCTGGGGATATTTCAGGAGGCACAGCAGACATTCATCCCATGGAAGAAGAAACAGACTAAGGGGAGGACGAAGCAAACATGGCTGACAAGGGAAGTAAGGGACAGCATAAAAACAAAAGGAAAAGCATACAATGTGGTGAAGATTTGTGAGAAGCAAGTGGATTGGGAAGCCTTTAAAAGACAGCAGATTACAAAGCATTAAAGGAGAGAAGATGAAACGTGAGGGTAAGCTATTAAGTAATATAAAAGAAGACTGCAAGGGTTTTTTTTAGATATATTAGAAGAAAGAGCGAAGCAAGATGGACATTGGACCACCGGAAAATGAGGCTGGAGAAATAATATTTGGCAACAAAGAACTGGCAAAGAAACTGAATAGGTACTTTGCGTCAGTTTTCACAGTGGAAGAAGCCAGCAGCATACCAAAACTTCAACAGTCAGGGGAAAGAGGTGAGTGTAGTGATAATCACTAAAGAGAAGGTGCCAGGGAAACTGAATGGTCTGTGTTATGGACCAGACCAGACCTCTTCAAAATGTGTCAAGAAGGTAGCCCAGATGCTAACTTCTTCTTATTTTAAAGGGAGATGTGAGGTGCGTGTTCCAGATGTGATGTGACTGGTCAAACTACTCAATGTTAAGCAAGACAAAAACTTTTAAACACTATAGTTAAAATACAAAAAAACAAAGGAAAGAGGAATTCAGAATAACTTAACTATTGGAAAACTGAACCGAAAAATAGATATAGTACCCAATCCTAATTAACTGTTCCAATATAGTAACATCCCATAAACACACCCCGTTGGCAAGAAGGCAAATTCAGACACAGATTTTCACATGCAGTTTTCCAATCCAGGAGGAAACAACATCAAGAGAGATTTCGGAGAAAGTAGGAGCGAGGAATGATTCACTAAGACCCCAACTCTCTGTGATTCCGAGCAGCTGATGCTACAGCCAAAAAACAACTAGAAAGCCTGGTCTGTGAGAACTGGCCACTCCCATTCAAGCTGCTTTTGTTGTTCCAACCTTTTAAAAAAATCCAAAGAAGTATTGTTTACTCCAGTGGTTCTAGGTAAAGGTAGACAAGTCTCCTGGCCCTGATGAAATGCATCCCAGGGTACTAAAAGAGGTGATGGGGGAAATAGCAAATGCACTAGTAATTATTTACCAAAATTCACTGGACTCTGGGATGGTTTCCGCAGATTGGAAAACAGCCAATGTGATGCCACCGTTTAAAAAAGGAAGTAGACAAAAAGCAGGTAACTATAGGCCAGTTAGCTTAGCTTCGGTAGTGGGGAAAATGCTTGAATCTATCATTAAGGTAGAAATAGCAAGACATCTGGATATAAATTGTCCCATTGGGAACACCCAGCATGGGTTCATGAAGGATAGGTCATGTTTAACTAATTTGGTGGAATTCTTTGAGGACATTACTTGCATGGTGGACAATGGAGAACCTGTGGATGTGGTGTATCTGGATTTCCAGAAGGCATTTGACAAGGTGCCACACCAAAGGCTGCTACATAAGATTAAGTTGCACGGTATTACAGATAATGTATTGGCATGGATAAATGATTGGTTGAATAGTAGAAAGCAAAGAGTAGGGGTAAATGGGTGCTTTTCTGGTTGGCGGTCAGTGGCGAGTGGTATGCCTCAAGGATCAGTGTTGGGACCGCAATTGTTTCCAATTTACATAGATGATTTGGAGTTGGGGACTAAGTGTGGTGTGTCAAAATTTGCAGATGACACTAAGGTGAGTGGTAGAGCAAAGTGTGCAGAAGACACCGAAAGTCTGCAGAGGGATATAGATAGTCTAAGTGAGTGGGCAAAGATCTGGTAGATGGAGTACAATGTTGATAAAAGTGAGGTCATCCATTTTGATAGGAATAATGGACGATGTTTTAAATGGTAAAAAATTGCAGCACTCTGCTGTGCAGAGGGACTTGCGTGTCCTTGTGCATGAATCGCTAAAAGTAGGATTGCAGGTGCGGCCAGTAATTAAAAAGGCAAATGGAATTTTGTCTGTCATTGCTAGAGGGATGGAGTTTAAAAACAGGGAGGCTATGCTGCAGCTGTATCGGGTCCTGGTGAGGCCACACCTGGAGCACTGTGTGCAGTTTTGGTCTCCTTACTTGAGATGGGATATACTAGCACTGGAGAGGGTGCAGAGGAGATTCGCTCAGTTGATTCCAGAGTTGAGAGGGTTGGATTATGAGGAGAGACTGAGTAGACTGGGATTATACTCGTTGGAATTCAGAAGAATGAGGGGAGATCTTGTAGAAACATATAAGATTATGAAGGGAATAGATAAGGTGGAGGCAGGGAGGTTGTTTCCGCTAGCAGGTGAAACTACGACTAGGGGGGCAGAGCCTCAAAATAAAGGGAAGCAGATGTAGGACTGAGGTCAGGAGGAACTTCTTCACCCAAAGGGTTGTGAATCTGTGGAATTCCCTGCCCAGTGAAGCGGTTGAAGCTACCTCACTGAATGTTTTTAAGGCAAGGCTAGATAAATTTTTGAACAGTAAAGGAATTAAGGGTTATGGTGAGTGGACGGGTAAGTGGAGCTGAGTCTCAAAAAGATCAGCCATGATCTTATTAAATGGCAGGACAGGCTCAAGGGGCCAGATAGCCTACTCCTGCTCCTAGTTCTTAGGTTCTTTTGTTCTTGTGTTCTGGTAGCCAGTTTGGCATTTCTACCTTACAACCTTTCCTTTAAAAAAAACCAAGACAAAATAATCTCTTAAAGTAACAGCATCGTCACATCTGAAGGTGAATAAATCACCCGGACCAGATGGACTACACCCCAGAGTTTTGAAGGAGATAGCTGAGGAGTTTGTGGAGGCATTGGTGGTGGTCTTTCAGGAATCACTGGAGTCAGGGAGGGTCCCAGACAACTGGAAAATGGCTAGTGTAACACCCCTGATAAGAAGGGAGGGAAGCAGAAATTGGGAATTAACGGATTGGTTAGCTCGACCTTGGTCATTGGTAAGATTTTAGAGTGTGTTATTAAGGATGAGATTGCGGATTAGTTGGAAGTGCATGGTAAAATAGAGCTGAATCAACATGACTTTGTCAAGGGCGGTCATGCCTGACAATCTACCAGAAATCTGTGAGGAGGTAATGAACAATTTCGACAAAGTAGAGCCGCTGGACATAATCTATTTGGATTTCCAGAAGGCTTTTGATAAGGTATTGCGCAGGAGGCTGCTATTTAAGATATGAGTCCGTGATTTTACAGGCAAAGTACTGGCATGGATAGAGGATTGGCTCACTGGCAGAAGGCTGAGAATGGAGATGAAGAGAGCTTTTTCAGCATGGCAGCTGGTTATTAGTGGAGTTTTCTAGGGGTCTGTGCTGGGACCATGACTATTCACTTTATACGTTGACAATCTGGACAAAGGAACTGAGGGCCTTGTTGCTAAGTTTGCAGGTGACATAAAGATAGGTGGATGGACGGGTAGAGTTGAGGAAGTGGGAAGGCTGCAGAAGGGCTTGGACAGTGGGCAAAGAAGTGACAGATGAATACAATATGGGATTGTGTGAGATTATGAACTTTAGTAGGAAGAATAGAGGCATAGATTATGTTCTAAATTGGGGAAGCTTTGGAAATCTGAACTACAAAGCAACTTTGGATTCCTCATTCAAAGTTCTCTTAAAGTAAACATGAAAGTTCAGTTACGAAGGCAAATGCAATGTTAGCATTCATTTCAAGAGGGCTAGAATATAAAAGCAGAAACGTACTGCTGAGGCTGCTAAAGGCCCTGGTTAGACTGCATTTGGAATATTGTGAGCAGTTTTGAGCCCCATATCTGAGGAAGGATATGTTGGCATTGAAGGGAGTCCAGAGGAGGTTCACAAGAACGCTAAGAATGATGGGCTTGTCATATGAAGAGCAGTTGAGGACTCTGGGTCTGTACTTGACGATGTTTAGAAGGATGAAGAAGGACCTGACTGAAACTTATAGAATACTGAGACGCCTGGATACGTGGACATGGAGAAGATGTTTCCATAAATAGGAGAGACTGGGACCTGAAGGCACAGCCTCAAAGTGAAGGGATGACTCTTTGGAACTGAGATGAGGAGAAATTTCTTCAGCGAGATGGTGGGTAATCTATGGAACTTATCGCTACAGAAAGCTGCAGAGGCCAAGTCATTGAATGACTTTAAGACAAAGACAGGTAGATTCTTGATTAGAAAGTGGACCAAAGGTTACAGGGGGAACGCAGGAGAAAGGAGTTGAGAAGTATATCAGCTATGATCGAATGGCAGAGCAGACTTGATGGGCCAAACGGCCTCATTCTGAACCTATATCTTATGGTTTTATGGATAGGTAGATAAGTTATTAAGAATGCAGTTAGATGACTTGCCTTTATTAGTTAAGGCATTGAAAACAAGAACAAGAAAGTTACGATGAAGCTGTATATAATGTCAGTTAGAGCACAGCTGGAATATTGTGTGCCGTTCTGGTTACCACACTGTAAGAAAGATGTGATTGCACTAGAGACGGTGCAAAGGAGATTTATCAGATATTGTCTGGTTCGGAGCAATTAAGATATGAACAGAGGTCAGATAGGCTGAGGTAATCTTCCTTAGAGCCGAAAAGTCTGAGTGGAATCTAATTGTGGTGTGCAACTTTCTGAGGAGCATATACAGGTTAGATGGGGAGGAACGTCTCCCTTAGTAGACAGGTCAATATCCAGAGGGCACAGCTCTAAGATAAGAAGCAGACGACTTAGAAAAAGAAGCATTTTTTTTTACAATGAGAGAGTGTAAAGGGATCTGGGTCTCCTAGTGCATGAGATGCAAAATATTAGCATGTAAGTGCATTAGGTAGCTATAGAGAATTTAATAGCATGTTATAATTTATTGCAAAAGAAATTAAATACACAAGTGGGAAGCTATGCTTCAGTTATATAGGACAGTGGTGAAACCACATCTGAAGTACAACGTACAGTATTGTTTTCTATTTAAGGAAAGATGTAAATTTCTTGGAGACAGTTCACGGAAGGTTTACCGATTTAATATCTGAAATTGGCAGCTTGTCTGATAAGCAAAGGTTGAACAGGCTTGACTTATATCCACTGGAGTTTAGAAGAGGAAGAGGGCAAGTTGATTGAAACATATATGATCCTGAAGAGTCTTGCCAGGGGAGATATAGAACGAATGTTTCCTCTTGAGGGACAATTTAGAACTAGGGATCACTTCAAAAAATCAGGGATTGCCCATCTGAAACCAATGAAAGGAAGAATTTGTTTTCTCACAAAGGATCATAGGTCTTTGGAACTGTCTTCCTCAATAGGTGGTAAAGCAGACAACTTGAACATTTTTATGAGGTAGTAGATTATTGAGAAGCAAGGGCATGAAAGGTTCTCAGCAGTAGTCAAGTACATGGAGTAATCAGATCAGAATGGTGGAGCAGGCTTTATGGGCTGATTGGACTGCTGCAGCTTCTAATTTGTGTATTTGTATCCATCCAATGAACATGGCCAAGCCATGTCATTGCAACCTCATTGATTGTATGTTGGTTTAATCAGCATGCACCACAACCTTTGTGTTGATGTTCTTTTGCTGCCAAGAATCGCTGAGGATAGGGCTGAGTCAGCGAAAGTGGAAACTGGTCAGTCTTTTCTCTTACCTGGGTATATGTTGTCCAGGCCTTACTATTATGGAGGAGTGTGTTGAGGCCTCCAGCTTAGTAGATGAGCAGCTTGGTGTTCTCACTCAGGTTGTTGTTCAGCATTTTATATTCAACGTGGTCATAATAGTGCAGCTTTTGTGACGTGCCCTGATTTCAGCATCAGGTGACAGACTGTTGTTGATTATGGAACCCAGATACATGAAGCTATCAACAACCTACAGGATAACCTTGTCATGGCTGATAGATGGTGGCATAGCAACATACTGCAACTTGATGTTTGTCATCTTGATGCTGATGGCCAAACCAAACTCTGGGCTAGTGTGAGAGAGTCTGTCCGCTTGCTGCTAAAGGTGTTCCTTTGGTGTGGAACATTAGTGCATCATCGTCAGCATCGCGCAATTTTCTGAAGAGCAGTAGACACATCTTTGTCTTCGATCTCAGGCAATCTAGGTTGAAGAGCTTCCCATTAAGTCTGCTATGCGAGCAAAGGATTTGAAGGCATTTAACAACAGTGAAGAATATGCCAAAAGGTGTCAGTACCAGTACAGAACTCTGTTTGACACCACTACAGATCTGGAAGGTTTTGATGCAGCCTCATCATAACCAGTCTTGTCCAACATATTGTTTTGGAAAGAGGAGATCACATAAAGCAGCTTCAGTAGGCAAACTTGACGTTTTGGGCCTAAACCCTTCATCAGAAATGGGGGAGGGGAAGAGGGTTCTGAAATAAATAGGGAGAGAGGGGGAGGTGGATAGAGGATGGATAGAGGAGAGGATAGGTGGAGAGAAGGCAGACAAGTCAAAGAGGCGGGGATGGAGCCAGTAAAGGTGAGTGTAGGTGGGGTGGGTAGGGAGGAGATAGGTCAGTCCAGGGAGGACGGACAGGTCAAGGGGGCGGGATGATGTTAGTAGATAGGAGATGGGGGTGGGGCTTGAGGTGGGAGGAGGGGATAGGTGAGAGGAAGAACAGATTAGGGAGGTGGAGCTTGACCTGCTGTGTTCATCCAGCCCCATGCTTGTTATCTCGGATTCTCCAGCATCTGCAGTACCTTTTATCTCAGTAGGCAGCTACTTTTCAGCAGGAACTTAATAAACACTTACTGCTGACATAGGGAATGCAGTCTCTCATGTTGATGAGGTCAGGCGGCACAGTGATTTCATGATTGCTTTGAAGCAAACACTTTAGCTCCAGAATTGTTATTGTATTCAAATTCCACGGTCTGCCACAGTGACTTTGGAATCCATGTTACCAGAACATTACTCTTGGACCTGGTTTGCTAGTCCAGTGACATGACCACTAAGGCACCTCCTCCCAAATCTTAATTGAAGTTTGGCCAAACTTTTATAATCAAAAATTTCATAAATAAATCAGTAATTCCTTCCTTCTACATTATTATTCTTAATTAAATGCAGAGGTTGTTCCTGGCCTTAAAAAATACTCAGAAGATTGTTGTGCTTCCGTTAGTGCTAACCTTCCCCAAAGCATGTGCGTAGTTTATTGTGCAAATGGACTTTCTGAAAATCTGTGAATATTTACCTTTATTGCCTCCTGTGATAGGAACACTGCCTGACAACTAACATTCTAAGGAAACTTCAGCTCTCCGATGTTGAGCTCCTGAAGGATACCAGCTTGTCACATAAGATTAGATTCAGGTAATTTCTGAGGGACAGTCTTTGACAAAGCAACACTGACACAGAATGGACCATATTTAAGAAATGCATAGTGAAGTACAAAATAGAGGTATGTTTGATCAGTTATATGTAATTTGCATAATAATCATCTACCAGTAGAACAATATTATTTTGTTTTAAAATTAGCAGAACTTCAAGACCTGTTTCGTTGTATCTATATAAAATGATTAGCTCAATTTGAATTTGTATTGTCAGCTTACTTAACAATTCTACAGTGGACCGGGAGTGCAGCAGTTATTTAATTTACTTTAAACAATGAAAAAGCACAGTTAGCTAAAAAGGCTGACACCATTTACAGAAATCAATCATATTATTTCGTTTCAGATTTGCTGGAGAAGAATTTCCTCCCATCCTTGTGTTTAAGATTTTTCAACATGCCGGGAGTTGTAAAAATCACTATATAAGTGGGAAAAGAATAATCAGGCCTGCGACTAAGGTAACTCCATTTTTCTTTTTCATTTTTCCTTCACATTTACTCCGCTCTGGGTATTAATCCACTTGCTAGGGTGAACAGATTGATTCATATACAGGAGGTAACTTCCATCGTTCTCCAATACCATATGTGAATTTGACAGTGAGTAACAGGCCATTTGGGCTATCCAGTCTGATCTGCCATTTAATGAAATCATGGCTGATCTCATAACCCTCAACTCCATATTCCTGTCTTTGCCCCATAACGCTTAATTTAGCTACGTATTAAAAATCTGTCTTAAATGATCCAGCTTCTAGAGCCTTCTGTGGTTAACAAATATCCACAGATTCACTACCCTTTGGGAGAAGAAATTTGTCTCAGCTCTGTCTTAAATGGGCAACACTTGCACTAAGATTCGGCCCTCTGGTTCCAGACCCATCCACAAGGGAAACAACCTCTCAGTATTACCCAGTCAAGTCCACTAAGAATCTTATATATTTCAATAAGGTCACCTCATTCTTCTAAATTCCAATGAGTACAAGCTAAACCTCTCCTTATAAGAATATCTCTCCATGCCTGAGATCAAACAGTGAGCATTCTCTGGACTGCCTCCAATGCCAGTCTTGCCTTCCCCTAGGTAAGGAACCCCTAAGTGTCCAAACTGTCATAGGTGATTTATCTAAGGCCTTGTATAGTTTTTGCAAGTCTTCCCTATTCGTATACTACATCCCCAATGAAATAAATGCCAATGTTCCTTTGCTGTCCCTATTACCTGCTGAAATTGGATGTTAGCTTTTTATGATTTATACATGTGGATTTCCAAATCCGTCTGTGCTGTAGCTTTCTGTATTCTTTGTCCATCTAAGTAATATTCAGCTCCTGTACTCATATTGCCATGCCACATTATACCACATTATATTCCATCTGCCAAGTGTTTGCCCATTCATGTAACCTGTCTATGTCCCTCTGTAGACATTGTGTCATCTTCACCTTGACTTCTCACCTATTTTTGTGTCATCTGCAAGTTTGGTTACCATACATGCAATTCCCTCATCCAAGTTATTATTGTGAATTGTAAATAACTGTGGCCCCAACACAGATTCCTGTGGAACCACTAGTTAAAGGTTTCCAATTTGAAAATATCCCCTGATCTCAACTCTCTATTAGTTAGTTACTCCTCCAGCCATGCTAATATACTATTTCCAACTCCACAGGTCTTAGCTTATTAAGGGGCCTTACTTGCAGTACCTTATTGAATGCTGGCAGCATGGTAGTTCAGTGGTTAGCACTGCTGCTTCACAGCGCCAGGGACTCGGGTTTGATTCCACCCTCGCAACTGTCTGTGCGGAGTTGCACATTCTCCTCATGTCTGCGTGGGTTTCCTCCGGGTGCTCTGATTTCTCCCACAATCCAAAGATGTGTGGGTTCAGTGGATTGGCCATGCTAAATTGTCCATAGTGTTGAGAGGTGTACCAGCTAGGTGGGTTAGCCATGGGAAACACAGGATTACAGGGATAGCCTGGGGGCTGAGTCTGGGTTGGATGCTTTTCAGAGGGTTGGTGTGGACTCAATGAGCTGAATGGCCTGTTCCAACACTGTAGGGATTCTATGATTAACAAATTAAGCTTTTTGGAAATTCAAATATATTAAATCTACCAGTTCTCCTTTATATATCCTCCCTGTTACTTCCTCAAAGAATTCTAATAAATTTGTCAGACATGATTTCCCCTTCATGAAGGCGGGCTGACACTGTTTGATCATACTATGCATTTCTAAACAGTCTACTATTGCCTGTTTTCTATTCGACACATTCCGCAAGACAGATGTTAACTGATTAAGAGTTATGTGCTTCTTGTTTCCTTCCCTTTTTGAATACTGATGTTACATTGGTGAATTCTCCAGAATCCAAGTATTCCTAGAAGATTACTACCAGTTCATCTACTATCTCTGTAGTTACTTTCTTTAACATCCTAGGATGCAACCTAGCATGTCACACGTACTTATTGGCTTTTAGCCCCTATCGTTCCCAGTACTTTTTCTTTAGTGATAATTATTGTATAAACTTCCTCGCTCCCTTCTGCCCCTTAAATATTTAAGCTTTTGAAATGCCATACTGCCCAGTGCTATGAAGACTGATACAAATCCTCTGTCATTTCCTGGCTCTCCATTATTATTTCTCCAGCTCTCTTTCTAAGGGTCATATATTCACTTTGGTCCCCCTTCCTTTTTATATATTTATAGAAGCTCCTGATGTCTATTTTGATATTACTTGCTAGTTTACACTGTCAGTTTATTTTCTCCCTTCTGGTTCGGTAATCTCTTGTCATGGACGAATGCATCTGGGACAGGTACATTGGTGAGAATGAGGTCAAACAGGCATTTTCCTCTTCTGTTCTTTTACCATCTGTCCCAGGCCCAGTTTAGCAGATATGTTTTTCAGGATTTTGCCAATTCAGATACCAAGCCATCTTTGGTGGTGGCCATTGAAGTCTCTTACCTAGATAACATTCTGTTCACTTGCTACTCTGCTTCTTTCGCATGGTGTTTAACATGAAGGAGTTTCAGTTGAGGGAAGTTTGTAGGTATTATTTATGGAGAGATTTTACTCCTCATTTTGATCTTGTTCCATTGGATTTCATGAAATTGAGAGTCAATGTTGACAGCTCCCAGAGCTGCTACTTCTCAATGATATACCGCTGTGCCACCACCTCTGGTTGTCTGTATTTCCAATTGGACTGAGCATACTTGGGTATGGTAATATACAAGCCCTGGGACACTGTCTGAAAAGTATAATTCTATAGGTGTGATTATATCAGCTTGCCTGGTCTGTGGGATATCTGTCCCATTTTTTGGCACAAATTCCCCAAAATCTCTAGGAGGCGTTCCTTTGCTGAATCGAAGTCAAATACCTAGGTCTGTGATCAGTAATCTAATCTAGTTTTATTCCTATTACAATTTTTGTTAAAATGTAATGATTTATTTACTTTGTTGGTATTTTGGGAAGGATTAAGAAGGAGCTCTTGTAAATTGCCCTTTTCTTTCAGGTTCTAACTTTATAATTCATAGATTTAATGAGAGGCTTCTTTTCTCAATAGGCAGCAGCTGCCTCCTGCAAAATTATGGGACACAGGAAATTCTACGATCTTATTATAGAGGATAACCTTCGGTATCAAAGAACCAAAATAGCAGATGAAACTGATATTGTTACAATGAAAGATTATATGCAGGTTTGAACGCTGCTTTTGTAATGCGGCAATTTGCTAAAGTAATAGAGGATGATTGTGGGGTAAAATTAGCTGGTCTGCAATGTCAGGTAAGAAAAGTACTCGAAGACTGCATACCATCTATACTGTCGCTTTCTTTAGAGCAACTGCAAAGTAATATTTGACATAGAAGACTTGAAAGATGCTGTTAAATGGAACACAAGAGGAGATATCATTAATTTTTTTTTAAAGTTATAAAGTTTTTAAAGTTTTTGGGTGGAGCTAAGAATCAGCAAGGGAAAGAAGACATTGGTAAGAGTAGTGTACAGAACAAAAAATAGCCACTGTGGGAAAGGCTAAGTATGTATTAAAAAAAGGAATAATAATTATGGGGTGACTTCAGACTTCATTTGATTGGGTTAATCAAATTGGCAAGTGTCTTTGACAACAAATTCATAGAGTGCATCGGGGATAGTTTCCTAGAACAATGGGTCATGGAGCCAACCAGAGAACAGGTTATCTTAGATCTGGGAATGGGTAATGAGACAGGTTTAATAAATGACATCTTGAGTAGAGGATGCCTTAGGAAGTATGATCATAACATGGTAGATTTAATATTCAGTTCAAGAGTGAGAAACTTGAGTTGGAAACAACAGTTTAACTTAAACAAGTGAGTTACAATGAAATGAAGGTAGCATTAGCAATGGGCGGCACGGTGGCTCAGTGGTTAGCCCTGCTGCCTCACAGTGCCAGAGACCTGGGTTCAATTCCACCCTCAGGCAACTGTCTGTGTGGAGTTTCCACGTTCCCGCCATGTCTGTGTGGGTTTCCTCCAGGTGCTCCGATTTCCTCCCACAGATCAGAGGTGCCGTTCGGTGAATTGTCCATGCTAAATTGCCCATAGTGTTCAGGGATTTGTAGATTAGGTGGGTTACAGGGGGATGGGTCTGGGTGGGAAACTCTGAGGTTTGGTGTGGACTTGTTGTGCCAAAGGGCCTGTTCCCACACTATAGAGATTCTATGATCTATGATCTATGATCTTAGCTAAAGTGATCGGGACAGAAAGATTAGCAGGAATGACAAGCAAGCAGTGGAAGACATTTAAGAAAGTAATTCATGACTTTCAACAAAAATGTATGCCAGAAAAGAAGAAAGATTTGAAGAGAGGGATAAACCAACCATGGCTAACCGAGGAAGTTAAAGAGGATACTAAGTGAAAGAAAAAGCATATCATCAGGCCAAAGTCAAACCGAAGACTGGGATAAATTCAGAATCTAACAAAGGAGGACTAAAAAGTTAATAAAGACAGAGAAAATAAACTACAGTGGCAAATTAGCGAGGAATATAAAAACTGACAATAAGAGGTTCTTTAAATATATAAAAAGGAAGAGAGGGGTCAAAGTGGACACAGGTCCCTTAGAAAATGGTTTTGGGAAACAAGGAAATGGCAGAGGAGGTCAACAGATATCTTGCATCAATCCATATAGTGGAAGATACTTCAAACATTCCATTACTAATAAAGGACACAGGGGAGGAATTAAGTACCGTCAACATCACCAGAGAAGTTGTATTACACAAACTAATGGGGCTAAAGGCAGATAAGTCTCCTGTCCCTGATGGTTTGGATCCTAGGATCCTAATAGAGGTAGCTAGAGTGGATACATTGGTTATACTTATCAAAAAGTCATTGGATTTGGAGATTTATGGGGCAATTGGAAAACTACTAACGTGACCCTCCTATTTAAAATGAGATGGAGGCAAAAAGCAGGTAACTATATATTGATGCATCTAAAATCCATTGTTAGAAAAGTGTTGGAATCAATTATTAAGGTAGTAATGGCAGAACTTTTAGAAAATCGTAATCTAAATAAGCAGAGTCTGCATGGCTCCATGAAAGGGAAATCATGTCTGTCTAATTTGTTAGAGTTTTTCAAGGAAGTCTGAACCAGATTAGATAGAAGGGAACCAGTGATGTGTTGTATTTACACTTCCAGGAGGCGTTTGTCAAGATACCTCACAAAAGGTTAAGTTGTAAGATAAGAATCCCTGGTGTTGGAGGTAATATATCCACATGAATAGAGTATTGGCTCATGGGGAGGAAACAGCAAGTGGGGATAAGGAGTTCTTTTTCGGGTTGGTGACTTATGACCACTGGGGTTCCACGGTGATCAGTGCTGGGACCATAATTGTTTACAATATATATTAATGACTTGGAGGATGGAAGTGATGTACTGCAAGCAAATTTGCACACACAATAAAATAGGTGCAAAGGCAGGTTGTGAGAGGGATACAGACAGTTTACAGAGAGATATTGATAGGTTAAGGAAGTGGGCTAAAAGTCAGCAAATAGAGTTTTTTTTTCTTTATTCATTAACGGGATGAGGGTGTTGCTGGCGAGGCAGCATTTATTGCTCATCCCTAATTGCCCATAGGGCAGTTCAGAATCAACTACATTGCTGTGGGTCTAGAATTTGATGTGGGAAAATGTGAAGTTGTCCATTTGGAAGGGAGAACAAAAGGATATTATTTAAATGGAGAGACATTGCAGAAAGCTGCAACACAAAGGGACTTGTGGGTACTTATGCACAAAACACAGGAAGGTAGCATACAGGTAATCAGGAAGGCTAATGGAACGTTGGCCCTTATTTCAAAGGGATTGGAGTATAACATTAGGGCAGTCTTATTGCAGCTGTAAAAGATATGGTGAAACCACATCTGGAGTACTGTGAGCAAATTTGGACACCTTATTTAAAGAAAAATAGCATTTCATTGGAGGCAGTTCAGAGTAAGTGCACTAGGATGATCTCTGAAATGAAGGGATTGTCTTATGAGTAAATATTAAACAGGTTGGGACTCTATTTGTTTGAATTTGGAAGAATGAGGCATGATCTCATTGAAACATATAAAATTCTTAAGGAGCTTGACAGAGTAAATGCTGAAAAGATGTTTCCCCTCATGGGAGAGTCTAGGACTGTAGGTCATAGTCTCGGTATAAAGGGATGCCAATTTAGTATTGAGATGAAGAGGAATTTCTTCTCTCAGAGGGTTGTAAGTCTTTGGAATTCCTTGTCAGAGGTGTGGGGCAGATTCCTTATGTATATTTAAAGCTGTGATGGGTTCTTGATCAATAGGGAAATCAGGCATTATGGGAAAAAGGCAGGAAAGTGGATGTGAGGAATGTTGGATCAGCCTTGTGTCCTAATCCCGTTCCTATTCGTCGTGGTCTTATGAGAAACTAGGGCATAGGCAAGATGGTATTGAAGAATTATATATGCATCCATAAGACTTTACACAACATTCCAATTTTTCCTAAGATGAAAAAAATCACAAACAAGATATTCATGGGTAAATGTAGGAAAGTGTTGTCAATTTTATAATTATACAACCTGGTAAAATATAACTTTATTATTAAACTTGGTAATGAAAGTTTGCAATATAACAGTATTTAGGAGTCAACCTGTAATAAGTGACTGGGGTCAAGAGTAGGCCAAGGATGACCGATTCCTATCCTTAGACAACACTTGTGAAACATTTAGGTTTTGATGTCACTGGAAGATTTCCTAGTGCTGATCAAAAAAAAATTCAGATTAACAAGTGTAATTGTGAATCTATAATTTCTGCATTGCTATTCTAGTGCCATAACCTTTAAGCTGCTATATGCCAAAAATACTTGATTATTTCTGGTCAAAAGAATTTGAAGGATAGCCATCACGTGGGATTTTACAAATGGTGTTTCCATCCTGCCCCACACACTATTAATGTTAAATAGGTCCTATACCTTTTGATTAATTAGTTGTCAGGCACAAAACAGCGATAAAGAATAAATTAGTGGGGGTGGAACAAAAATCAGGTATATCGCATGACTCACGCTGATAATATTGTATTACAAAGATTAATTCATTGATGAGTGTCTTGTTTATATTCTCATCTGTATTATTCTTTTGTAGTACATAAGTAATCTGGATGAGACTCCATCTTATCTTGGAGGAAAAGACAATTACTGGAGAATGTTGACCCTGACAAACCTACCCAGGACAACAATTATGTATGACATTATGGACTATGCTCAAAACAAAACTTTATCTCAGCGTTTGAAAGAGGAATTGCCAACTCTGCTTTCCAAACCCATTACTGAAGAGATTCAACTTCAACACATTAGAACAATCTCTCAGACCAGGTATCTAAGAGATGGGGTAACTTTGTGATCTGCTTGTAATATTTATATTCAGGAATAAGGTTCCAACACAAAATGAAAACAGAAAATTGCTGGAGAAATTCAGCAGATCTTGCAGCATCTGTGGACACAAAAACAGGGTCAATGCTTCGAGTCCAATATGACTTCTTCAAAACATTCTGAAATGGTGGCCCATACAAGTTCAATATAACCTCTTTGCCGTTATCAACTTTGAATACACACAGCTTATCCAATACCTCCTACTTATCAATTTTATTCTCTTCAAATGCCTGAAACACAACCTATTACACAATGTCTTTGGTAAAGACAAACTTGAAGCATTAAGTTTAATACCTCAGCATGCCTTCTGCCTCCATACATAAATCTCCTTTTTGATTTCTAATTGTATAATGTTATGGACTACTCCTTTTACCACCCTTTTATTATTTATATGCCTATAGAAGATTTTGGGATTCATTTTTAAATTGGTTACCAGTATCTTTTCAAATTCCCATTTTGCTTCTCTCCTTCACCTCACTTCAGAACCTTCAATTGTATTTTCTATGTTGTAAGCACACCTTTTCCTTTTCATCTTGATTTCTGTCACATCCAGATAGCTGTGGCTTTTGCCCTACCTTTCATTTTCAAGGAAAATGTACCTTGAACATGTCCAAAATGCTTCTTTAATGAAGGTAGTCCATTATTCATCTCTTGCTTTTTCTGCCAACTGCTGACTCCTATTTATTTCACCCAGATCTGTTCTTATTCAGTTGAAGTTAACTTTGCCTGGTTAATTATTGACCTGATATCTCATATAGTCAGTTCAACATTGGGCTAGACTAATCTGGCGATGCTTAATCCAGGAACTGGATGGGTGTGAACTGGACAATGCACACAGCAACTTGCCACCCCAAGATATACACAAGATACAGATGGTGCAGACAAATTAGGAACTTGTTGAGAAAAAATGTAGTACAATCTACAGTATATTGAAAGACCTATGTGTATTTTCCTAGATCACCATGTCCAGCCACAAACATTCCTCCATCTCGATCTTCAACATCCTCAAGAGAGTCACAACGCTGTTCTTACAAGGCACGACAAAAAGTTTCCAAAATGAGAAAGATTTACGGTTTGGATAAAAACAAAGAGGTAAAACCGAGTGATTAACGTATAGATGTTTTAATTCCATTTTGTATTGCCTTAGGTTAGTCCAATGTTTGTTAAAATAGTTGAATTCATTTTGTTTCAGTCAATTCTGATAATTTACCGATATAATAAATGAATTAGATCAATTGAATAGTCCTTTGCTGATTGCACCCAGTACAAACTAGACTTGTTTGATCCCATGTTTGAATTTGATTTATGGTTAGCAAGTTTGCAGCTGTCACTAAAATTGGTGGTATGGTATACAGTGAAGAAGGTTATCTAAGATTACAAAAGGATCTTGATCGATTGGGCTGAGGAGTGATAGATGGACTTTAATTTTTTTTCATTCATTCATGGGATGAGGGTGTCGCTGGCTAGGCAGTGTTTATAGCCCAGAGGGCAGTTAAGAGTCAACCACATTGCTGTGGGTCTGGAGTCAGACCAGGTAAGGATGGCAGTTTCCTTCCCTAAAGGGCATTAGTGAACCAGATGGGTTTTTCCTGACAATCGACAATGGATTCATGGTCATCATTAGATTCTTAATTCCAGATATTTATTGAACTCAAATTCCACCATCTGCCATGGCAGGATTCAAACCTGGGTCCCCAGAACATTATCTGGGTCTCTGGATTAACAGTCCAGTGATAATACCACTAGGCCATCGCATCCCCTTGGTTTGGATAAATGTGAGGTGTTATATTTTGGTAAGACAACAAGGGAAGGACTTATACAGTTAATGGTAGGGCGCTGGGGAATGCTATTGAACAGAGAAACCTAGGGCTTCAGTTACATAGTTCCTAGAAATCTGCGTCACAGCTAGACAGGGTGGTAAAGGCAGTCTTCAGCACACTTGCCTTCACTGCTCAGACCATTGAGTGGTGATATGGGTGTACACTGATAAAACCTTTCATTATCTCGGGGCAGTGACTTGAAAGAAATTCTGGGATTTGCATTTTAATTGATCGAAACCCGCATCTCCTTCTAACTGATTAAAGATTTAATAGGAGGGAGTCAGCCAGCCATTTTAGGTTTATTTAATCCATTTGCATCAGTTGTATGATCCTTTGATCTTTTACTTATAAATTCTGTGTCTTGATACCTCCTGTCTCACTACCTGCCTGAGGAAGGGGCAACACTCCGAAAGCTAGTGTTTTCAGATAAAGCTGTTGGACTATAACCTGGTGTCATGTGTTTTTTTGACTCAGACCATTAATTAAGAGTTGGGACATCATGGTGCATTTGTACAGGACATTAGTGAGGCCACTTTTGGAATACTGTGTAAAGTTCTGGTTGCACTAGTATAGGAAAGATATTATTAAATTGGAGAGGGTGCAGAAAAGATTTACAAGGATGTTTCTGGGATTGGATGCTTTGAGTTATGAAGATAGGCTGGGATTTTTTTCACTGGAGTGTAGGAGGTTGAGGGGTGACCTTATAGAAGTTTATAAAATCGTGAGGGGCATAGGTAAGGTGAATAGCAAAGGTCTTTGCCCCAGGGTAGAGGTGTTTAAAATTAGAGGGTATAATTTTAAGGTGAGAGGAGAAAGATTTAAAAGGGACTTGAGGGGCAACTTTTTCACAGAGAGGATAGTTCGTAAGTGGATTGAACTGCCAGAGGAAGTGGTAGATGCAGATACAGTTACAACATTTTAAAGACATTTAGACTGATACATGAATAGGAAGGGTTTACAGGGAAATGAGCCGAATCTGGGCAAATGGGACTAGTTTTGTTTGAGAAATTTGGGTCGGCATGGATGAGTTGGACTGAAGGGTCTGTTTTTGTGCTGTATAATTCTATGAATGCAGCCAGCAGTTCTCCAGTAGTGTCTCCCAATCTGACTCCTGCACTGTCACCCTGAAACCATGCTCAGGGTGTATCCTCAGTTGCTTCCACTTTCTAATACGTATACTTGCCTTTGTGAACTGATCTGCTAGCAAATTACTTCGAGATTCATCTTTTCATCACCTTTAAAAACTCTTTAATCACCTCCTTTGTTAAAACTCTTGTGGATCAGTCACAAGTGAAATTGGTAAGATGAGCCATATATTTCAGCACAACCACATACCCCCGGTACCCTTTCCATTGATTCATTTACTTTTGTCAGTTGTTGGTTTTGAGGGTTCGTGATCAAAGATACCTAATATAGGCAATTGATGAGCTATGGAAGTTTTTTGATCATTTACTGAATTGTTGAGAAGCAGCAATTTAGATATCATACATTAGTAAATTATATTTTTAAAAAATCCAATCGTGATAATTGGGGACAGTTCAGCTTCCAGAGACCAAACATGCTGTAGGTACAGAATATGTTCGTCTTGTTAAATTTGTGAAGGCAACATCCTGCTCTTCCTCCTCCTCTGGTCCATCTTCCCTCTGGAGATGGCAGGTCCCTGAGGACTGCCTGATAAGGACTGTCCATTGACGATATACTGTACCTCCAGGAACTCATAGATTACACTTTATCAATCAATTGCCTGAATCCTTTTGGCCAATGACTATGTGACAGCCACTCATGACATCGGATGATCGTGCTTCCCTTGTCCACATCCACTTGAGGACTAGTTTTCATTCCTTCTAAGAAAAAAGCCTTATTTTTGAAAACATTGCACTCATAATAGGATAATGCAGGACCTGATGAATCTTTTTTATGTTGGTAGAAACCTCGTTACTGCTGGAACACAGTTAAATGAAGATTCATGCTATACATAGAGTACTAAGAGCATAGAGATTTAAAAGGGACCCCAATATCCAACACAGCTACTAATGCAGACTGAACCAGATCACGCAAAACCTTGGCAACCAATTCCATCTTATTATTCGACCTGCTTTAAATGCTGCCATAGTCTGTCTAATGCTGAAACTCTTAGCCAGCATTGGCACCTATGAGCTTAATTTCTCATTCTTCTCACTACCCACATTTCTGAAGCCCTTTCCATCTATTCGCTCACCCCCCAACTTCATAACCTTCTCAATTTTTTTGATTGTTTTCTGTCACTCTCCAAGTTTCTTCCTTCATGGCTTACCTCTTTTCTTGACCTCCTATTTCTCTCAACTCTTTATAAAGCATTTACAACTTTTGTTACTTCAAAGAACTACAAAATATTATTGTTGGGAGAGCATGTTCCTCACACTAGGTGCTTGAAATTCAGTGTTCCATTCCTTATGAGCACATGGAGGATGCTGATACCTATTCACTGCACAAGTCATATTTCTGAATGTACTGTATATCGGAGATCTTTAAATGACACGTAAAATACTGGGGCCTTTCAATTTTTGAACTTTTGAATCTCATGCACAAAATGAAGGTCTTTGCATTGAAGGTTTTTCTTCTAGCATTACTGTTCTCTATTAAGATTAGGAAACTACATGAGAGACTAAGTAGTTACTTAAGCAATTGCTAATAGTTACCTGTAAATTAATGTGTTGACTCAACTGAGCATGACCGATGATTACAGATACATTTTAAGTAATAGAAGGTGCGAGTGCTATTCCAAAGTTCAAGAAAGTTGTACTACTACTTTTGTGTTTGGAAACAAAGATACAATAGTGCCAAAGTGTTTGAAGACCCCGTGCAATTGCGCTTTTGTTTCAATCTCTGACTTGTCATGATTGATTTTCAGGAAGTCCTGAATAACCCCACTCATCACAGTCATGCACAGGATGGTTTGCAGATTGTCACAAGTTGTGGTCAAGATAAGAGAAGTCCAGCTGTTCATTCAACTTCTGAAGAAGAATGGGAACATGAAGTGGATGAACTGTATGCTTGGACACAAGAACTATCGCTCGACTATTAGTCTTATTTTAGTCACAGAAATCTATGCAGTGAAGTCACATAGCTACCAGACTGGCTCTTCCATGTCAAAAATACTCAACTGTTCAGTATAGTCACATCCTTTGTGGTTCTTTTTCATTTGGCTTTCACTTTACCTGCATTGTATAAGCTGTATTCTATTTTCTTTGGTTTATATAACATTGGACTGTTGGATGCATATAATAAGTTAAAAACTGAATATTTAACATCTCTAATGTGAAGTTTTAGTGTACAAAATTAAGGTCCTTCAGTAACAGTAAATGACTTGCATTTTTCAAGAAGGTGCAATCAACAATGGTCTTTCTTCACTGTTTGTTTGATTTTCTCCCATTCTCTTCTGATGATGTGACTCATACTGCACAATAGTTATTTGGGACTTAGCTGTCCTCTGATGAATTGTGAGATCTTGTGACACAGTGAATAGTGCCCCTGCCTCCAAGCCAGAAGCCCCAAATACAGGTCCCACTCCAGGACTAGATAACACATTTATACCATAATCAAACTGATTTATAGGTTAATAATCAATCAATCCGTTCACTGTGCTACTGGAAGGTGGGAGAAAACAATGAGCAGGAGCACCTCTTGGTCAGCCATGTATGAGGCTGAATGACACCCCTCAAGGTACAGCCTCTGGCCACAAGTTGACAACCTCTTCCACATAAAATTAACCATGGAAATTGCTTTTATAGCCTGGTACCAGTGAACCAAGGAAAACTGCACGCATTGTTAAGAAGTTACTTTGCTACACCTGTGGGATGAAATATAAGATTGGATTTGATGACTTTGTGCAAAGATCACCTCTCAAGCAATTAAAATAAAACCTTGCATTTACACAGATCCTTTCCATTCTAGATCCCAATGTGTTTAATGGGCAACTGGTTTCTGTTGAAATGTTGATATCTATGAAAACACAGTATTCAATTTGCACACAAAGGTCCAACAAATCACAAATGATGTGTTTTACTAAAAGTGTTTGAGGAATACATTTTTGATAGGCCACTGGAATATTTTTCCTCTTTCGAATGCCATTCCCTAACAATGGGCTCAAGTTAAACCAGTCTGTTCACTAACTTGATATCACATTTGATCCCAAGGTGAGCTTCCAACCTCTTATTTGTTCCATCAGTATAACTGCGTATTTTCATCTTCACAATTTTATCAGACTTTGCACATTTCGGCTCATGTGCTGCTGAACCCTCATTCAGGTCTTTGTCACCTCCAGAGTCAACTATTTCAATGCACTCCTGGCTGGTGTTCCACATTACACTTTCTGTAAACTTCAGATCATCCAAAGCTCCTATGCTCATACCTTAACTTTCAGCAAATCAAATTCCCCTTTGACCCGTGTTTGTTGATCTACATTGGCTCCAGTTAAACAACATCTTGACTTTAAATTTCTCATTCTTGTTTTCAAATTGCTCCATGGACAATCTCTCAAATCGGCTCCAGCTATACAATGATCCATGACATTTGCACTTATTGAGTATCCCCATTTCTAATCGTTCTACCATCAGTGGATCCGCCTTCAATAGCCAAGGTATTGGAGGTCCTTTCCTACACCTCTGCCGCACTTTCCTCAAAAGTCTTTGGTCAGAGAGATAGGTTCCAATCTTCCAATTATTTGACCTAATATCTCCCTATGCAGCTTGGCATTATATTTTCTGATACTCCTATGAAGTGCCTTCAGATGTTTCATTGTTCTAAAGCTGCTGTATAAATACAAGTTGTTATTACTTTTCTTCAAATACTAACATGAGATCTTTCAGATGCACTGAACTACCCTGGGAAGTTTAGCTAGATCAAGTAAAAAGATCAATGAGACCTTCATGGTCTTAATGATGCAACAACCAAAAGATTATAGTGTGTTACCTTTTGAAAGGCACGACAAACTATAATTCCTGTTTAGCTATACAAGACCTTATTTGGCAAAATTGTGACGTGCTGTAAATTACCAGAGGTTCAAGGTTATGATTCAAGTACTTAAAATGGAAGGAATTATTGTTACATCTATGAATAAGGCTTATATTACCTGAACAGGTAAAAACAAATCCACCTTATCATTGTTGTAGCAAATAAAATAATATTTTTATTTTACAGAGCAACACCATAAATTTCACAAAGAAACATACTCCAGGTAAATACATAGGACATTTAATAAAAATTGTTTCCTTAATGTTAGTGAAACATTGAAACACAGACATTAACATTTTTAAATGGATGAAGGGACTTAATTGGTTTAATCAAAAGATAAACAATATTTACAAAAGGACATTTGCATAAGTCAAAGCTTTTTTGACAATGATTGTCAAAAAAATTCGAAGTGTGGTTATGAGAAAAATCACTAGAATACTAATTCAATTTCATACATTTGTTTAATGAGATTTAAAGTGTAAAGGTTTCACACACTTTTGTTCTTTAGTTAGATGACTTTTACCATCTCTGAAAATAATATCATGTCATATATATCCATTGATACATTAATAGAAAACAAATACATTTAAACCTATTTTTCCTTCAAACTGAGAAATTAAGGCAAGTTCACAATACCATTTTTGGGATTCTTTCTGGCATCACCTTTAATAGAAATAAAGTCAAAGCATATTAATATACAAATACTCAAGTAAAATTGACAAATGAAGAAATTCTTTTTAAAAGTCAACTCTTTTATTTAACACTTTTTACAATTTTACAAATATCTTCAGCTTTAAAAAGTCACAATTTTTTTGCACTGATTAAGAGGATATTTGAATATTTTTATTATGTACTGCAGTGCGATTCCAATTTTTCTTGCAAGAATATACAGTTAATATAAATAAGGCATGAACATTCAGTCAAATATTTAACATGTAAATGCATTTTAACTTGGGCCTGTCTTAGATTAAAAGCGCTCTTTCTTGCCCACTCCTGCTGGTAAAAGTGGCTCTCAGCACCAACAAGCTGGCCCATGACTAAATGAATAGGTTTTAGGTCGGAAGATAAACTCAAAGAAATTGTTACAGCTATATTTTGTTCTATTTTAACTTCATTGGCTGCATTTGTGAAACAGTCCAAGAACCGACCAATGTTTATGACTTACATAGTCTGTTTCAAATGTAGAAAAATCTCCCTTTTATTCAAAACATTGACAATGAATTACAGAAGTTTAGGTTTGTTGTGCTTTCCAGCGCCACAATTTTGATTACAATAAAACAAAATGATTTACTGAAAAGAATTCTCGATGACTAATCTTAACCTTACATTTAGTTTGAGAATGCAGGCACTTAAAACTCTGGGACTACAGTCTGAATGCCCTGTTTCTTATTACCAAAATTCCATTGAAATTAAATAACTAAATATCTTTGGGTGATTAATGCAAGGTCTTTAAAATTTGGGTAATTTGTTAAAACCCAGAACAGGGCTTATACACAGATTATGCCATCCCATTAAACTACCAAGTCCCTATCAATCCCATCAAGTCTCCAGGCACATAAATGTTAGCTACATATGCTTCTGTGCAACACAAGGTCTTTACTTACAATTGATTTTCATGAATTGATTCAATTTCTTTCCCCCCACCCCCTTATCCTACATATATATACTTACCTCAAATCTTTATAATAAATTACCTCATCTTAAGGCTTGGAATAAAAAGGAGACTATTCAGTAGACAGAACTGAATTTTTTTTTTAAAAAAAGGGGGTAATTCGTACAGCGTACAGCCTAGTAGATGGTCCTGTATTGGTGACAATTTATAAAACAAGTGAGGTGGCTTTTTTTGGGAAAAGGTGTATCCGACTTGCACGAAATACATACATGGTGAAGTGTCGAGGATCATGATACTGATACTGATGACAGCTGTCACCTCCAAAGAATTGATGAATAAAAGTTGATTTTCAAATGTCATCTTTTAATTGAGAGGCTTTAAATTCAGACTGCTACAATGGCATATGTTGGTGATAAATCATTTTTAATATTTTAATTTCCGTAACACAAATTTTCAAGACTTTAGTTAACTAAATACACTTCATTTAGAAGCTTGATGCATCCACTTTGTCCAGAGAAATATAAGATTCAGTATTTACATGTCAACAGTTTTTACACTTCCTGATTCGTTTACATTTTTGTTTGATAAATCTAGTTTTTTACAATCAAACTCATGAAATTTTTTTTGGTTTCCAAATGGTTAAAATGGTAGGTATCCAATGTGTTTAAATAAGCTTTGCAGGTTACAAAAAAAAGTGTTGCAAATGTGCAAGATAAATTATTCAGTCCAGGAAAAGCTACAACTAGAATCTACTGTTCATTCCAGAATAAATGATGGCATGGAGATGGTACGAAAATGTACATTTACATGCATTTTGAAAAATGCTTTGTTCTTAGAACAGAACTTTTTTTCTTTTTAAAAGAGAAGCCTTTCCAGTGTATTTCACCACCCAGACAGTTTCAACTCAAATCAATGAGAGACTGGTTTACCTAAATCCTGTAATTCTACTGAAAACTTATTCAATCATCTCAAATCCCACATTCACATAAAGGTGAAGAAGTTTAACATACAAAAGCCATTGCAGTGACTTAATGAAGGATTTCCCAGCAATCCTTTTTTTAAATTAACTTGTATGGTTTAAGCTATTTGCAAGATACAATTCACTCTGGAGTCTTGGTTTCCAGGGTTGTCCTCTAGAACTCTAAAAATATAACTTCTACTTTACAAATAAAAGTTAAAAAACAAAAGACTGTATTCATATTAAAGCCAATGAAAAGTGAACCTAAATTTGTTAAGCACAGATTTATATACAGGAGGAACTCAATAATTCCTTTAAGAGGTTTGATTTCGCCAAAATAATCGTCTAATTCACTATAAAATTGTTCTAGCTTCCAGACTGTATCCTTTTCCCCATCACCATCCTTGACTCCCACTGATCCTATCAGAAATAGTTTTCCTATCTTGTGTGATGTCTGCTGCCTCCTGCATTAAAGTTTAACTGCACACTGGGATATTTTCATAAGGTAACCGACCTAAAGAATTTGTTCCTCAATGGATGCATAATTCTGAGCACAAATGATCGGACCATGGAAGAGAAATCAGGAAAATTTGATTAGAAGTTCAGGTGAAATAAGATTTCAGTGGCATGCTAAAGTTGTTGATAAAATTATAAACAAGAGAGAAACCTAAAAGAAAAATACAAAAAAAATTATAAAAATTGACAAAAATTCAGCTACGGTCTACAGAAATTGTACCACGGATAGAGAATGCCAGGCTCAGGTTGTAAGGGTATTTAGGGTCAAATTGTCAAGTACAGTTACAAACATAAACTTCACCATTAACAACTCAGGTTTCTAAAGTTAGTTGGTAGAAACAAAATGTAAAATCTTTTACATATTTTAGCTAAGACTACAACTAATCCAAATTAAACAAAAAAAAAAACCTCTGAAATGCACAGGAAAGACATACACAGCTTCTTCTTTGGGCATCCAGTATTTCAATGGGAATACTTTTCAATACTGCACAACTCGCTCTCACCCAAATTAATTAAAGATCTATGCTCCCATCCAGTTGATTAGTGTAAGGTAACCATTGCCTTGGCTTATGTACATCTCCGAACATGCTCCAATATGAAGTCAGGAAAGTAAAGGCTGCAGACTTGTAGGCCGTCCAGCTTACAAGGCATCCTTGGATATTCATCTTCTTTCCATTTATTTTCTTCTGGATCAAAGGTGAGTATGGAGTCACTGTACTGACCATTGTAACAAAGGCCACCAAGGACTATTATCTGCTTTTCAACAACTGCCACCCCGTGTCCACTTCTACCAATGGGCATTGATGCTAGGATAGTCCATTGATCAGTATCAGGATTATAAACTTCTGTAGACGGACAACCTTGAGACTCAAAAGATGCCCGTAAAATTACACATACACCACCAAATACATAGAGTTTCCCATTGTGGGCAATCATTTTATGAAAGCAGCGTGCATAATTCATTTTGGCTTTGTTCTCCCAACATGTTGTAACAACTTGCGTTCTCCTTGTCCGCTGTTCTACAGTCCCTTCTTTGCTGGGATCAAATACACATACCTGTTTGGAGGTTGAAGAGGACATTATACCTCCAGTTATGTACAGCTTATTGTTGAGAACTGTTCCTTCATGTCCATATTTATTAACTGGATATGGATCAATAAATTCCCATTTGTTTTGTGTAATGTCGTAACGTTCTGTAGAGTAAAATGTTTCATCTCTCGTTCTCCCTGCCACAGCATAGATATATTTTCCAATGATACCAACAGCAAATTCAGATCGGGGAACCGACATGTCAGACATTCTCAACCATGAATTTTGTCGAGGATCATACCTGAAAACCTTCGAAGAGGCATGAAATTCACCATCAGGGCCCAACTCTTCCCCTCCTAACAGAAACACAAAATTGTTCACTACTGCAAGGCAATCAGGTCGCAATGGTACTTGTGGACCTTCCAATTCCCACCAGACTCTTGGTCTGTGCAGCAGAAGAATCTTGCTATTCACCATGCTGTGTCCAATCATTCCTCGGAAAACTGCAGTCTGTGCCTTGCCAGAGCGAATGCGGTTGGATCTCATCTCCAGAAGAGGCTGTTGATTAATATTCTGAAAATAACTTAAAGCCTGCTCAACCTCAAAACGCAGCTGTCGCGAGTAGCGATAGAATTCAGATGGTTTCACCTGAGAAAAAATGAGAATATATAATAAAATGGTGGCAGTTAAACAATAAGAATATCACTGCTCCAGTCTTCAGTTCAGTTCTGGTTATCAACCCAAATATAGTTAGTACTTACTATATGAAGTCCTTTGTCCCATAAAATGATCAATTGCAGCAATTAATACAAAAGCACCAAGACTTCATTGTTTTGCAATTTTAGAACAGACCACAACAGGCACTTTAGCATAAAAATTCAAATTTAGCCTTCACACTAGTTAGCACTAATGATGCAGTGTAAACTACAAACACAATAGGAAAGTTGTAACCTAATTACACAGCACATACTTTACTGTAGACTGTTTAGAGGAGTGACATTCTGTTATAGAAAGCAGAAACTTTTTGTTGCTCTTTTTCAATACTTTACAAATTAATATGACTGAAGTTCAGTACTTAATTCATATTGAACTGTTTAAATGGGAAAATTACCGTACAGCTGGATCAAAATCTTTTTGACAAACTAAACATAAGCAACAATAATATTTCACATTTATTAACTTTCCAGCCATGCTTTGTTCTTAATGGTTTAGCTGTCAAGTCACTATGGTACAGGAAAGCCAGAATGGAAAGTTCATGAGAAACAAAATCAAATGTCTGAACATCTCCTAATTACCCTACAAATTTAATACTGAAAAGAAAGGAAATACATTTATATGGTCTCATTAAATAGGAGCACACAGTATGCAATTAATTTGAAGACATACTCATTAACTGAATGTACAGCAATCATTTCTACCACATGGATTCAACCAAGAGTGGATGACAACATCCTTTAGGTATTTTAAATTGATATGAGATCCAGCATTTTATAATTCACAGAATGTAGGCTTACATTGTTTCTCAATGGGAGATTTTATAGAAGGCATCTTATAAAAGACTGCAATAATCTGGGGGAAGGCAAAGAGAAAGGCTGTAGTCCTGCAACAAAAAAAAGTGGCCTAGACTAGCTTTTCATACTTAACATAAACATGATTAGCAAGTTTTTCAGAGATAACAAGGTGTAGAGCTGGATGAACACAGCAGGCCAAGCAGCATGAGAGCAGCAGGAAGGCTGACGTTTTGGACCTCGACCCTTCTTCAGAAATGGGGGAGGGGAAGGGGGTTCTGAAATAAATAGGGAGAGAGGGGGAGGCGGACAGAAGATGGATAGAGGAGAAGAGAGGTGGAGAGGAGACAGACCGGTCAAAGAGGCAGGGATGGAGCCAGTAAAGGTGAGTGGAGGTGGGGAGGTAGGGAGGACGTAGGTCAGTCTAGGGAGGATGGACAGGTCAAGGGGGCGGGATGAGGTTAGTAGGTAGGAGATGGGGGTGGGGCTTGAGGTGGGAGGAGGGGATAGGTGGGAAGAAGGGCAGGTTAGGAGGCGGGGACGAGCTGGGCTGGTTTTGGGATGCGGTAGGGGGAGGGGAGATTTTGAAGCTTATGAAGTCCACATTGATTCCATCAGGCTGCAGGGTTCCCAAGTTGCTGTTCCTGAAACCTTCGGGTACCATTTTTGTGGCAATGCAGGAGGCCCAGGATGGACATGTCGTCTGCGGAATGGGAGGGGGAGGTGAAATGGTTCGTGACTGGGAGGTGCAGTTGTTTAGTGCGAACCGAGCGCAGGTGTTCTGCAAAGCGGTCCCCAAGCCTCTGCTTGGTTTCCCCGATGTAGAGGAGGCCACAACGGAAACAACGGATGCAGTATACCACATTAGCAGATGTGCAGGTGAACATCTGCTTGATGTGGGAAGTCTTCTTGGGTCCTGGGATGGGGATGAGGGGGGAAGTGTAGGGGCAGGTGTAGCACTTCCTGCGGTTGCAGGTAAAAGTGCCTGGTGAGGTGAGGGGAGTGTGGAGCAGACAAGGTAGTCACGGAGAGAGTGGTCCCTCCGGAAAGCAGATAAGGGTGGGGAGGGAAAAATGTCTTTGGTGGGGGGTCGGATTTCAGATGGCGGAAGTGTTGGAGGATGATGCGTTGGATCCGGAGGTTGGTAGGGTGGTACGTGAGGACGAGGGGGATTCTGTTTGGTTGTTATTGCGGGGACGGGGTGTGAGGGATGAGTTGCGGGAAATGGGGGAGACACGGTCGAGGGCGTTCTCGACCACTGGGTGGGGGGCGGGGATCTTGTGGTCCTTGAAAAACGAGGACATCTGAGATGTACGGGAATGGAATGCCTCATCTTGGGAGCAGATGTGGCGGAGGCGAAGGAATTGGGAATAGGGGATGGCATTTTTGCAGGAAGGTGGGTGGGAGGAGGTGTATTCTAGGTAGCTGTGGGAGTTGGTGGGCTTGAAATGGATATCGGTTTCTAGGTGGTTGCCGGAGATGGAGACAGAGAGGTCCAGGAAGGAGAGAGAGGTATTAGAGATGGTCCAGGTGAACTTAAGGTTGGGGTGGAAGGCGTTGGTGAAGTGGATGAACTGTTCGAGCTCCTCGTGGGAGCATGAGGTGGCGCCGATACAGTCATCAATGTAATGGAGGAAGTGGTAGGGTTTAGTGTAGGTACGGAAGAGGGATTGTTCCACGTAACCTACAAAGAGGCAGGCATAGCTTGGGCCCATGCGGGTACCCATGGCCATCCCCATTGTCTGTAGGAAGTGGGAGGAATTGAAAGAGAAGGTGTTGAGGGCGAGGATGAGTTCAGCTAAGTGGATGAGGGTGTCAGTGGAGGGGGACTGGTCGGGCCTGCGGGACAGGAAGAAGCGGAGGGCCTTTAGGCCATCTGTACGGGGAATGCAGGTGTGTAGGGACTGGATATCCATGGTAAAGATGAGGTGTTGGGGACCAGGAAATTGGAAGTTTTGGAGGAGGTGGAGGGCGTAGGTGGTGTCACAGACGTAGGTAGGGAGTTCCTGGACCAAGGGGGAGAAAAATGGAATCCAGATAGGCGGAGATAAGTTCAGTGGGGCAGGAGCAGGTGGAGACAATGGGTCGACCAGGGCAGTCAGGTTTGTGGATTTTGGGAAGGAGATAGAAGCGTGCGGTGTGGGGTTGGGGAACGATGAGGTTGGAGGCTGTGGGTGGGAGGGCACCTGAAATGATGAGGTTGTGGATGGTTTGGGAGATGATGGTTTGGTGGTCGGGGGTGGGGTCACGATCAAGGGCGCGGTAGGAGGTGGTGTCAGAGAGTGGGTGTCTGGCCTCGGTGATGTAGAAGGTCAGTGCGCCATTTTCCTTTTTTTCTTGCACAAAACACACTTCAGTCACATACAGCAGTCAACACATCCATCCTTCACTCTCATAAATAACCAAACGGCCCAGACTCCATTTATGATATTTATAAACATTAAGGTAAAAAAGGAAAATATTGTTAAAATTCAATTCATGACAGTGCGTTTCTTCCAACAGAAATAATTACATTCACAGAAAACTTCCTGCAGTCATTATCCAATTCCTTGCTGAGTAAGTGAAGAGTTGAATTTGGTATCTTTTGAATGTTACAAACTAGCATAGGTCTGGATAGATTTTCCACCTAAGACTGTGTAATGACACAGAGTTTGGCAAAGTAACATGCACAACACACTGTGGAGGATAACATTTAAAACACATAAGGAATGTGGTAAGTGTACAATGATACATAAGATTCATTCTAAGCAGAAAAGGTATTGCTTCATGTTTGCATACCTCCCCTTTTTTATATAACAGCAGGGATTTGCATTGGGGAATGGTTTATGTGGAAGGGCAGACATCCTACACCTCACCCAAGTGCATACCCTTCACAATAAGCTGAAATAGCAAACACTGGCAAACTATTTGAAAGTGGAAGTAGCATAATGAAGATAATGTTTGCCCTCACCTTACTTCAGCAAAGGGAATTTAATATGGAGTAAAAGCTTAAAGCCTAGTTGATTTTTCCTGTTTCATGGCTGGGAAAATCACTGTTCACAGGTAGCAAAGTGGAGATACTCCTGGTCTGTTGATATTATTCCCACACCATGTGGCAAATTCACAAACTCAGCTCTCTTTTTAAAATAAGTCATTAAGCAGCACCCTACATTTTATTCCCCTGATTTTGTCCCTTTGAAAAAAAATGTTAATGCAGCTGACTCTCTTCCTCTTAAGAAGTTAAAAGAAAATGCAGGCATCTTAGAACTTTCAATGAATAGTCCATTGAAGAGTATTGCAGCACAACACCTGCATGGCAACTGCCTGAGGGATGGGCCACATATTTACAGTACATTAACATCTCAAAAGATGAGGCTGACTGCTTTCAAGAAAACAAATAAAACCATTAAATCACAAATAGTTGCAGATATGGAATGTAAAAGTCACCACAGAGAGCTGTGTAAAAAAACTTACACTAAAATACATTTGCATTCATCCATTAAAGATAAGAAGTTCTCAGTGCTGAGAAAAACTATGTCTAGCTTTAGATGTGCACTTTACTGGTTCAAAAATTGCAGTAAATCCAACAAAATCTGGACGTGGTGTAAACAAAGCTTAAAAAAGACAACTCATGGATCAATGGAAGTAGTTTTTTTTAGGAGGAGCAACAGTAATAGGACATACTGCCTTAAATCAGCAGAAGTTGCTACTTATGGTTTCCATCAGGCTTAAACTTGATCAGGTTATACAAATTACACTACAATATGAGCATTCAAAATGGAAGAAGGGGTAAGGAGACAAAGCAGCCATTTAAAGCTGGAATGATACAGCACCAAAGAATCCTTCCATATTAGCATGAATAGATAGGATACTATTGAATAATGTAATAAAGTCAGAATTGCTCATTTTTGTTGTACATCATTTATTTACCCGTGAATATATGATAGTACAATTAATATAAAGATGGGATTGAGGACGTGTGAAAACTCTGGATTAATATGGCTAGCTTCAAGCTTCAGTTGTTTCATCCTAGTTAGAACTTAACTTTAGTACACCAAATTACATCATTTTCTGTATAGAAAACAAAAAATTCGTAAGCATTTTTGCACAACCAAAGTTAACATGTACCATCTAGTAATATCTAATTCTCAAAGTAAAACTGACAAGATTTGTAACAATTTCAAGTATAATTTGCCGTGATTTTGCTTCAAGTTATCTGGTCAGTCTCACATGGAGATACTACTTCGTGTTTTGCTCTGGTTGAACCAAGTGGTTAATTTAGGAGGTAGGGAGGTGATAAAAAATTTAAAACAGCACAAAGATCCTCCATAATTATTTTAGGAAAATTCCAACTTAATTTAAGATTTTTAAATTATGGCATCATGTATTCCTTCCTGTGTTATGGCTCATCTTATACTGTCTGCGCAAATCAGCATATTGCGCTCCAATCATTCTAAAAACCTGGGTTTTAGTTACACTTGTTATGTACAAATAAACACACAAAGACTTACAGGCTAGTTTGGTATCGCCAGTACAAATGCTCTCCACACTTTGATGTGTGCTGGGAGTATCAGTCCACGCCACACGACTGGTGTGTTACTGCAAAAGGTGAGCTGTATTAGAGTAAAAGTGTGTGTCCTGTCCCTTCCCTTCCCTCCCACCACCAAACAAATAAAACACCAAACAAAAACAATAAACACATCTATTTTGCTCAAGAAAGTTTCTGTAATTAAATCAACATCACAAACGTATACATTTTCACATACAAGATGAATAGCAGTTACAGAGACTAACACTAGTATATTAACTCTGCTTCCCTCATTCCCACCTCACCAATCGCAACTTGGAAAAACAGTATCTGAAACAATGCCTTCTCCTGATAAATACAGTGGAACCAACTTAAGCACAATTTATTCCAGATTGAGAAAACCTAAGGGTTGATCCAATTGTTCACCAATGGTTTTTGGCTAGACTGAAGTAGAATACAACAGCAGACAGGCATCAGCAGCTGGGTGGATGGGGTAAAACAACTGCAGCTCCTTATTAAACAGCACAACTGAACATATAAAGAGTAAAGTGCTGAGCAAGTCTTTGGATTAACAAGTTGTTTTGTTAGTTTCTGAAAGTCACCATGGCTGATCTTGTTGGTTTAAAAAAACTTAATATAAGGCAGAAATTACTTAGAGAAAAAAAGTGGATGTGTTTGTGGCTTATGAAAAGCCTTGAAATTGGATCTCCTCAGAAGTGATCATCAGCTGTATGTGGTACAGAGCACAAAATACTGAAGGAAGATGTGTGGGTAAAGGGAAGAAGAATGAAGCCTCAAGTTTCCTCTTGTCTACATCTCCGATTACAACCGTGCTGCTGGTAATTGAAAGGAGGGGAAGAAAAAAAACTTGTAGTTATGCTTAGCTGAGCATTCCTCTGGTCTCATCATAGGCAACTCAGTCACAACTCTTATACCTGTCCACTTGGTTGCAAGAACTGCATGGCCTGAGAAAGAAGTATTATTGATCTTAAGTGTGTTCCACTGTATTTTCTGGCTACAAGATTTATCACATTTACAGAAATTATAACCAACTGCATTGCAATCATTCTACACAAACACAGAGGAGACAGAACAGGACATTTCTCACTAAAATGGAACTGTACTAAATTAAGTGTGCGCATTTAATTACATGCAAGTACGGAAGGGTAAATAGTTCACCTTCAAAGGAATGAACCCTATCAAGACCTGCCTGAATCCAAATCTCTTGAGTTTTCTATCTTAATTTGTTTCTTCTGAATTGATGGTGATTATGGCAGAGAACATCTTCTGCACAGTTGCTGGGTGCTTTCAGATCCAAACAAAATAACTCCACAATCCTCTACTGCAATGTGGGGGGACAAAACTTATTCTAATTGCAGCCAAGTAGTTATCTACTGGGTCTGGCTTTGAACTAGATTTTGGACATAAACACACTTTGGACCCCTTGCTACAGGTACACTGGAAAAAAAAAAGACAGGACAACCAGCAAACTGCAGAAAAATAAAGCAAAGCCAATAAATGATTGCTGGAAGAAAAGTTAGATGAATAATTTATGTTGATTTCACCAAAACTGTATGAAACGCTAGTCACCAAGTTTGGATAACTAACCAAAGCTCGATGGATAGGCCAGTTACAGGATATTTTGTGAATGTCAACATATGAACTGAGCCTTTGGCTTGTAACTGATCACAATGGGTCTTTTCGCCCCATTCAATTTTAACTTAGGTTACACACTAACTCCTAGTACAGGTGGATCCAGTATCACTCTGGTTCACTCTCAATTCCACATGAAGTAAAATGCACAGACTACCAATGACGAAAAGACTTGCTGCTGCTCAAGAATCCAAGACAAATGTGCTGCCATTCCCAACTGAAATTGTATCAAAGATGGAAGTTTGAAAATAAACATTTAGTAGAACTTCAGAGCTTTAAGTGTAGAGGCTTATTTTGCATTAGAGCAATATTTAAAAAGGTTATCTTGCTCCCCAAATATAATAACAAAGAATCAATTCTATGGCATGCCAGACCAAAGCAACTTTATCTATCATTTTTGCATTTCTCCAAAAACTTTCACATCAAAGCACCAAGTGTCACACAAAAATATAATTGCAAACTTATTTTTCAGTAATGTTGTAGATTACCCTGATGCAAGAATTCTGCTTTGTGCTGCCACAGATTAGGCAATAGCTAGAAACTGAAAGAAAAAGCAAATAAACCAAGACTAGTTGCTAAAGATAGCAGATGGCAAGCTACAGCAAAAGTAATTGTACCCTCAATGATATTTTCCCCAGAGCACACGATGGTCTAACTATGTCGATTCTTGGTTACTGCTTTCAAACATACTAACCTTTTCCAAAACGTTTGTCGTATTCATCAGACAAAACCTGACATTCTGAACAATGGCATCTGTGTGCCTCCAACGGCTTCTGTCATGTCGCAGCCAGGCCTGCGCAGCCTCAAAAAGCTCAATCTCTGGAAATCGGCTTAATTGGTCATTTTCCAAACATGACAAAAGCTTTTCAACACTCAAGTAGGATAGAAAGTCAGCTCGGGACATGAGTGGCACGAAATTCTCAAGGAGGAACTTGTCCAGCTGTTCTTGGATACCATCTATATTAACACTGAAATCATCCAAGAGTCGCATGATTTCTGCACAGTTATCCAAGCAGATTTTTGATAATAGGAAAGAACAGCAGAATTTCACCACTTCAGTCAACTGGACATACATGGCTGCCTGCAGGATCTCATGGACAGTGCTCATGTTCAGTTCAATGGAGCCATAATACATAAATTGAAGCACATGACTAAAACCTGTTGGAGTCAGTCCCTTAAGATGAATCTTGTTCTGGTCTCGCTCCCTCATGTCAGCTGTGAACATTATTCGAAAGTAGTCACTCTGTGTAGCCAATAGTGCCTTGTGAGCCTGGAATTGGTGATCCTCAATTACTAGCGTGACATCGAATAACAATCCTTCTTCATACAGGGTTTTAAACCCTGAAGAAACACAGGAGTCATGAACAGAAGAGTTGTACACATCCACGTTTCCTGCCATTAATACCCTGAAACAGTCAAGAGAGTTAATTTTAATGTGGATCAAGATAAAAATAATACATTTATCATGAAAGAAATTCTATAGGAATACTGGCTACAAGTGGCTCACCACATCTATCACTCCCCTCTTCAAACAACATAAATATTGGTCCTCATGTCATTACAACCTCTGAAGCACAATGCAGCTACATTTTAGAAATTACAATCTATACCAGTTTAATATTAAGTAAAAAGATAAAATGTCTTAATACACAAATATTACTGCAGTTTTCAAAGACAATGTTGCCATCTAACATTATCTGAGAAAATAAATTAATTAAGGTAACATTATATTTCATAGCTACCTATAATCATTGTATTTGCTCAATTCAATCAAACCACAAGGGCCAACTGTATTTTTCCAGTCTTCAAGAAACTTTTTAAACCAAGATTTTGCACCAAAATCTTCCAAACCTAGTGAATTCTGGACAGATCCCAGTGGATTGGAAAATAGTTAATCTTAACACCTTTATTAAGGAGAGAGACAGAAAGCAGGAAATGATAGGTCAATAAGCCTAACTTCTACCATAGAATTTTCTAATTTTTAGTAAAATACAGAAAAAGTAAGGAGATCAGAACAGAATATTTAAATCATACGTGACCAGGCAGCATTTGCATGGTTTTGTGAAAGGGTAACTTGAGTTTTAATTAATTTGATTGATTTATGGCACTCCTTTGAGGAAATAACAAGCAAGGTAGATAAATGGGAATCTGTAGACATGGCGTTCATTTTGAAAAAAACATTTTATAAGGTGCAACATCAAAGGTTACTGCAGAAGATAAGAACATATGCTGCGTTATCTTTCAGGAACCACAAAGTAGAAATAGATGGGTATTCTTCAGGTTGGCAAGATGTGGCCAGCAGCATGTCATAGGGGTAAGTGCTAGGACCTCCACTTACCATCTGTATCAATGACTAATTCGAGGGACTGAATGTATGATGGCTAAATTTGCCAATGGCACTAAGGTAGGTAGGAAGACCAAGTGTCAAGAGGAAGTACAGAGCATGCAAAAGGATACACAGTAGTTAAGTGAGTAGACAAAAATCTGACAAATGCAGTATAATCTGCGAAATTGTGAACTTGTCCATTTTAGCAGGAATAAAATAGCAGCATATTATTTCAGCGGAGAAAGATTTCAGAGCTTGGTGGTACCAAGGAACATGGATGAGCTGGTATGCGAACCATATAAAGTATAGCTGGTGAGAAGGAAAAGAAATAAAATGTTGGCAATTATTGCTAGGTGAATGAAAGGCAACTTTTACTTTAGCTGTACGCACATATCTGGAGTACTGTGCAGAGTTTTGGTCTTTCTAGATGCCAGAAGATATAATTATGTTACAGGAAGTTCAGAAAAGTTTCACCTGACTCATTCCTGGGAGTTTAAACTTACAAAGAAAGACTGAACAGGTTCGGCCTATACCCACTGGGGTTTGCAAGAATGAGAGGTGACTTTATCGAAAGATACAAGATCCTGTGAGGGTGATAAGGTGACATGGGGAGACCAGAGCTAAGAAACACAGCAAAATTTACCTTTTTAGTGTTTACGGTGCTCACCATCACTATCAGTTGTTTTTATACTGCTCATTGTTGATACAGTATTCCCTGCTGTTTTCAGTATTTGCTATCAGTGTCCAGTATTTGCTTCTAGCTTAAATTCTTCGCAAAAGAATTATACATAAACAACCAGTGAATTCTGAAATTTAGCCTTGGTTTTACCCAATCCAACCGAGCACAAAGACTAATACAGTTAGCAAATTATTGCTTTTTGCATTGTAACCCACTTTCAGAAAAAAAAAGTACAATACAATAACACACATCTCATTTTAAAAATAGAGACGTGTTACCAGTGATTAAAATCACTTTTAGTCAGAGGTTTCAACATTTACAACAAAACGTGTTAGATAATCCTTTGACATTCTGACCCACTCAACATTAAATTAATATTTAACCATATATTTATCAGTGCTAAATTCAAACAGACCTTTCTTATTTGCTGCTATTTAATGAAGCAGTAATTGCTGCTTTTCCCGCAGGAATGGGCTTTGTGCACTCCTTGGGATAGGTTTCTATCGTCAACACCAAGGTACTAATCTGGGGGATGTTTTCATGCTTTAGTTACACAGCCGACTTTATTTTAATCCAATTAATTCAATGACATGAGAATTACAAAAATCAAACATGTTCTACGAATGGATGATTGACTCCGCCAGATTACTGCATTGGTGAAGACAGTAGCTATTTGAATTTTACAGGTGCCAGCCAGGTAATTTAGGACCTGGGAAACCCACGAAGTGAAGGCAATTCATAGCAACCAATGTCAGCATGCAGGTGCTTTGAAACAGCTATTCTGGGGAGGCAAGGAGGAGCAAGGTGTTTCTGACAATAAAAACACATTTTCAGCTATTGTCCGCCACTATCCTCAGTCCAATACGTGTTGGTCTTTGTTCCTAAACGCTGCCACATTCAGAGTGAAGCTCCCATTGACCTTTTTACAAATGCCAGGACTGTTGCTGGCTGCTATATTTTAATGCTGGTTTTCTTGCCGGCTCTCTCAATCTGGAAGATTGACGATGGAATACAGAGTTTGAAAGAATTGTTAAATTCAAAATTATGTTGGTATTTTAAATTTAATAGATATTTCACTTTTCCAAAATTTTTTGCACTCTTCTGAAGGCAGTGAATCTGCTCAGGTATAGATCTATGATCACCGTTTAGATGCTCGCATAAACATTGGGAGGGCCGGGAGAAAAAATTCTGTAGCTCGGAGCCTTGGCAGCTGATTGCATGGCCACCAATACAGCAGCAACTGAAACTGCAAAGTTCAAGAGGTCAGATCTCTAACAGCACAGACACCTCCAATTATTGCACTGCTGAAGAAGATTATATTTAAAGATGGATGATACCATGGAGGGTTATGGAAAGAAAAATAAGAATTTTAGAATAGACATGTTGACGAAATGAGAATTAATGTAGGTCAGTGAGCACAAGGCACAATGTATAACATATGAACATAAGAATTAGGAGCAGGAGTAGGCCATCTGGCCCCTCGAGCCTGCCCCACCGTTTAACAAGATCATGGCTGATCTTTGAGACTCAGCTCCACTTACCCGCCCACTCACCATAACCCTCAATTCCTTTACTGTTCAAAAATTTATCCAGCCTCGCTTTAAAAACATTCAGCGAGGTAGCTTCAACGGACAGGGAATTCCACAGATTCACAACCCTTTGGGTGAAGAAGTTCCTCCTGATCTCAGTCCTACATCTGCTTCCCTTTAGTTTGAGGCAATGCCCTCTAGTCCTAGTTTCACCTGCTAGCAGAAACAACCTCCCTGCCTCCACCTTATCTACTCCCTTCATAATCTTATATGTTTCTATAAGATCTCCCCTCATTCTTCTGAATTCCAATGAGTATAATCCCAGTCTACTCAGTCTCTCCTCATAATCCAACCCTCTCAACTCTGGAATCAACCGAGTGAATCTCCTCTGCACCCCCTCCAGTATTAGTACATCCCTTCTCAAGTAAGATGACCAAAACTGCACACAGTACTCCAAGTGTGGCCTCACCAGGACTCTATACAGCTGCAGCATAGCCTCCCTGTTTTTAAACTCCATCCCTCTAGCAATGACAGACAAAATTCCATTTGCCTTTTTAATTACTGGCTGCATCTGCAATCCTACTTTTAGCGGTTCATGCACAAGGACATGCAAGTCTCTCTGCACAGCAGCGTGCTGCAATTTTTTACATTTAAAACATAGTCCATTTTGCTGTTATTCCTACCAAAATGGATAACCTCACACTTATCAACATTGTACTCCATCTGCCAGACCTTTGCCCACTCACATAGACTATCTATATCCCTCTGCAGACTTTCAGTGTCTTCTGCACACTTTGCTCTGCCACTCACCTTGGTGTCATCTGCAAATTTTGACACACCACACTTAGTCCCCAACTTCAAATCATCTATGTAAATTGTAAACAGTTACGGTCCCAACACTGATCCCTGAGGCACACCACTAGCCACTGACCGCCAACCAGAAAAACACTCATTTACGCCTACTCTTTGCTTTCTACTGGTCAACCAATCCTCTATCCAAGTCAATACAGCATGGGGCGGCACGGTGGCTCAGTGATTAGCACTGCTGCCTCACAGTGCCAGGGACCCAGGTTCGATTCCCGCCTTGGGTGACTGTCTGTGTGGAGTTTGCACATTCTCCCTGTGTCTGCATGGGTTTTCTCTGGGTGCTCCAGTTTCCTCCCACAATCCAAAGATGTGCAGGTTAGGTGGATCGGCCATGCTAAATTGCCCGTAGTGTTCAGGGATGTGTAGATTAGGTGGGTTACAAGGGGATGGGTGTGGTTGGGATACTCTGAGGTTCGGTGTGGACTTGTTGGGCTGAAGGGCCTGTTTCCACACTGTGGGGATTCTAGATTCTAGAATACATTACCTATAATACCGTGCAACTTTATCTTGTGTGGCACCTTGTCAAATGCCTTCTGGAAATCCAGATACACCACATCCACAGGTTCCCCATTGTCCACCATGCAAGTAATGTCCTCAAAGAATTCCACCAAGTTAGTTAAACATGGCCTACCGTTCACGAACCCATGCTGGGTGTTCCCAATGGGACAATTTATATCCAGATGTCTTGCTATTTCTACCTTAATGATAGATTCAAGCATTTTCCTCACTACCAAAGTTAAGCTAACTGGCCTATAGTTACCTGCTTTTTGTCTACTTCCTTTTTTAAACAGTGGTGTCACATTGGCTGTTTTCCAATCCGTGGGAACCACCCCAGAGTCCAGCAAATTTTGGTAAATAATTATTAGTGCATTTGCTATTTCCCCCATCACCTCTTTTGGTACCCTGGGATGCATTTCATCAGGGCCAGGAGACTTGTCTACCTTTAGCCCCATTAGCTTGCCCAGCACTGCCTCCTTCGTGATGACGATAGCTTCTAGGTCCTCACCTGCTATAACCTTCTTGCCGTTAGTTTTCGGCATGTTATTAGTGTCTTCACAGAGAAGACCGACACGAAATAACTGTTTAATGTCTCGGCTATTTCCTCATTCCCAGTTATTAAGTTGGCCTTCTCATCCTATAAGGGACCAACATTTACCTTCGCCACTCTTTTACGATTTACATATTTATAGACACTTTTGCTGCCTGTTTTTATATTCTAAGCTAGTATACTCTCATAATCTATCTTACTTTTCTTTATAACGTTTTTTCTGGCTTTCTGTTGGCCTTTAAAGATTCCCCAGTCTACTAGTTTCCCACTAGCCTGTGCTTTTTTGTATGTGTTTTTTTTCAATCTGATACTTTCCTTTATTTCCTTAGACATCCATGGCTGGCTCTTTCTTTTCCTACACTTCTTCCTTATCACTGGAATATACTTCTGCTGAGCACCGAAAAATCGTTTTAAAATTCCTCCACTGTTCCTCAACTGACCCACCATAACGTTTTTGCTCCCATTCTACCTTAGCTAACTCCTCCCTCATTCCTTCATGGTCTCCTTTGTTTAAGCACAGGACATAGGTACTGGATTTAACCCTCTCACGCTCCATCTGTATTTTAAATTCGACCATACTGTGATCGCTCCTTCCGAGAGGATCCCTAACTGTGAGATCATTAATTATTCCTGTCTCATTACACGGGACTAGATCTAGGATAGCTTGCTCCCTCGTAGGTTTCATTACATATTGTTCAAGGAAATTATCACGGATGCATTCTATGAACCCCTCCTCAAGGCTGCCATGACCGACCTGGTTTGACCAATCGATATGTAGATTAAAATCCCTCATGATATTTGCTGTACCATTTTTACATGCATTAGCTATTTCTATGTTTATTGCCCGCCCCACCACGATGTCATTATTTGCTGGCCTATAGACCACACCCATCAGTGACTTCTTCTCCCTGCTATTCTTAATTTCCACCCAAATGGATTCAACGTTTTGTTCAGTAGAACCTATATCATCTCTCACTACCGCCCTGATATCATCAGGAAGTGGACTTGATACAAGTTAGGACAAAAACAACAGAGTTGTTGACGATCTTGGGTTTACAGAAATGTGTTATTATAGTTGAGTCTCGAGTGAAAATTTCAGAAGCAGATGAACGGAGACAGGGTGGAATCGGGCAATTTTAGAGAGGTGGAAATAGATGGTGTTTATTGATGGTACAGGTATGTAGCTGGAAGCTCAGTTTGCATGGTTCAATGTCAGACAGTCACAGGAATGGACTTGGTGGCTGGGGAACAAATTTTGCATCAGGGACCAAAGAAAATAGCTTCAGTCTTCCCAATATTTAGATGAAAAGAATTTCAGTTCTAATACTGGATATCAGATAAATAGTCTTTAAATTACAGTGAAGGGGTCGAAAGAGGCAATGACGTGGTTAAAGTTGGTCATGTCAGTGTACACGTGGAAACTGACAGTGTATCCTGTGTTAATGGCATGACATATTTTTCAAGGTTTCAAATGACTCAGTTAATGAGCGTTTATCAGGGGTTTCATTCAAAATCAGCAACTGCATAACTTCCTCACCCAGCCAATTCAGTGGCTTCTTTCATGAAATTGTAATCAGGTTCAAAGACAATGCATGCTTTTGGGCAATTATCGCTCTCAAGTTTTCTCCCATTTTATGTTGCAATGGAACCTGCAAATCATGATTTAATTTACTGCATAAGGCAGATGTGGTAATTATTCATAATTGGAAAAAAAAATAGCTTTACTTATTTCAGCCACCTCAGTCCTTCAGTTCTGTAAATCAGAAAATTGTTACATTCCAGAAAAGCACTACATGTCAGCATTTCATAAGTGTCAATTTAATTTGGAACCGATGTGAGAAGGGGATGACAAGCAATAAACAAAAATTGCAACTTATGAAGAAGGAAGAGTCACATTGTGATCCCAAACCATGACAAGCAGCAAACACTGCCTCATCAGAAACGAAACAATAGCAAATCTATTGCAACTGTAAATTATTAACCAGTTGTAATCCTAGGTAGGCCATTGCAAACATCAAGGACAGCTTTTAAGCTAGTAGAATAAGTTGACCTCAACTCCAATTCATTCATTCTCTTGGAAATGCATCTTATTTTTCTTGTTTTTGTTACCTAAAGGAGGCATGAATCTGCATTGTTACCCAAGATGCAAGTAATTAGTTTACACATTGATAGCAGAACACTTTTCCTAAGAAGAAAGTAAATTTTACTGTCAAAATTGGAATTCAGTTTGGCGGCATTTTCATTTTCTCACAAGTAATCAATATGTAGTTTTGCACACCTATAATCCCTGCTTTACAACGACTTAAACCTACTTAACATCTTTAGGAAAGAAAAGTCCCAAAGCACAAGAAAGACAGATGCAAAGTACTAATTTAGTACCATGCCCTCAGCTTTTGAATTACTTAAGTTACCTGCCAGTCTTTTCTCACTTGCTCTTGGTTTCTCATTTATTTTTCACTTCCCCGGTAAACTTTTTATATTGAACCTGGTTCTTCTCACTTGTATCTGTCACGGACTTTTTCTGCTTCAACTTACTTTCTCTCTTATCATCCAGGAAGCTCTTGCTTTGCTCTATCTATCCTCCCTTGTGGGATCAACATAAACAAGTTTGTGAGAATAACATGCAAAAATCACATTCTTCCACAGTAAATATTTCTTTTCTTAAGATATAACAATATTTATATACCCATTTGCTATTTTGATAGCAGACTAACAAGCAACAAATAGACCTATGGTCAACCTCCCTGTGCAATAAGACCCGATCTTCACCTGATTGCCTTAGGAAGGCATTTATCAGTAATGGAAAATACACTTAAGTTTGTTTTCTTCCCCTACGCTGTACTTCAAGTAGAGCAGGCACCTCAAATTAGGGCAGGGAATGGTGAAACGTAAATACATATACTACCCAAATGTTACATAGAAAACTAAAATTTAATTATTCCATTCAGGTGCTTTTTGAAAACATTCGGCAGTTTATAATTTTTTGACTTTTGATTGCCTCAAACCTTCAACCATAGGTTACTAAAGAGCATGGAAAAACAGCATACATTTCAAAGCCATGTTTACAGTGGTGTCCACCTGACACAGCCAAGAGGTGAGGAGCAAGGAGGCATTATCATTTCTGGGCTAGACTGCTTGGAAGAGAGATCACATGGTTGGAAAGTGCAGACCGTTCTCATTGAAACAGGCAATATCTGACAGTCATCTCACCCTGCTGCAACTGGGCCTTCTGCTGGATGAGCGTGGAGTAACATTGATGGAACCTGTGAAGAAGTCCTCAAACCCAACCGTCTTGTGCTCCTGCCTAAAGGAGGCTTCACACTAGTCTGCACAGAAGAGAGAAATCTAAAATAAGTTTGCAGATACATTCCTACTGGCATTTAAGTGACTAAGCCATGTTTTTATGACAGAGAGAAAGCCTGAAAGGATATATTTACAATTTTCTGGTGGACCAAGTTGTTTTGCCCTTCTCTAGGTTGGCTTCCTACAGCCATATTATATCTTGTCCAAGCAGCTACTTTTCATAGCTTGAGTTGATACTTTATGACAAGTACTTTAACTGCCGAGGAAACCACATCAGCTCAATCCTACCTTTAACTGATATTAAAACGACAAATTACGAGTCACTTGCCTATAATTAGGTACAGCACTGCATTTATCAGCAAAAATGGTTATTCGATTTCCCTAGTTAAGAACTTTTAGCCCAACACAAACTAGGAATTGAACGAGATCTTACTGTGAAGTACATTTATCCACGAAACTATCAGAAAGCTCAAAAGATGATATTCCTTGCAACAACCTTACATTTTCTAAGCGAGAGCTAAGATACAATTCACAATAAACTACCAAGCACTATAAGGATAAGAGTTAAAATTTCAAGTATTTTAGAAATTATAACTAGTTGGTACATTTTAATGCTGGCATGGCCACTCCACAGCATTTGATCAATGTGACCCATGAAGTTCTGCCAATTCAGTTCTCTTTCTGTTTATATTTCATTTCTAGTCACTTGGCCCATTTGAATCTTGTGATGATGCCTGTTAGAACAAAAGCTACACTTAGCACTGTTACTGTTTGGTGGAGAAATCTTAAATCTGCACAATAAATTTAATTAGTATGAACAGCTTGTACTGGTAACACGAATGTTAGTAAGGGAATGGCAGCATAGTGACAGTGTAATTGGTCAAGTAAACAAAAGGCCCAGGTTATTGCATAAAGACACAAGTTCAAATCCCACCACGGTGACTGGTTGAATTTAAAATCCACTAATAAATTTAGAACAAAAAGTGAGGGTCAGCAATGGTGACTAAGAAACCGTTGGATTACCTGGTTCTTGAAGAAATGAAATTTGTCATCCTTATTCAGTCTGGGCTTCGTGTCACGCCAAAGATAGCAGCTGGTTGAGATTTAACCATGCTCAGAAATGATCTAGTAAACCTACCACTGCATAATCCATTAATGCAGGGACTTTGATATCTATTGCAGATATGTACTACAGTTTCAATAGAGTCATAGAGCTGTACAGCATGGAAACAGAACCTTTGGTCCAATTCATCCAAGCCGACCAGATGTTCTAAATAAATCTAGTCCCATTCGCCAGCATTTGGCCCGTATCCCTCTAAACCTTTCCTATTCATGTACCCATCCAGATGCCTTATAAATGTTGTTATAGTACCAGCCTCCATCACGTCCTCTGGCATCTCATTCCACACATGCACCACCCTCTGCATAAAAAATTCACCACTGCTTTAGATTTTTTTAAATTGTACTTGAGTTGGCCAGTCAATTGCCAAAATATATCTGTGCACAAGAAATGCCGAATCATGCGCAATCATCATCAGCCAAAAGTGCCAAGTGGATGATCAGATGTCAGTCTTCAAACAGTTTGATTCACTCCATGTGATATCAAGAAATGGCTGAAGGCACTGCATACTGCAAAGGCTATAACACAGTCAACACACTAGCTGAAACGCTGAAGGCACCAGAACTAACTGCACATCTAGCCAAGCTGTTCCTGTACAATTATAACACTGAGAACAGTTCAACAGTGTGGAAAATTATCCACATATGCCCTGTCTACAAAAATCACAACAAGTCCAATCTAATCCATTAATCAAAGTGATGGAAGCATACATCATACAACAATAACATGCCTAACAATACCTGTTTGGGTTCTCCAGGGCTATTTGACTACAGCATTGGTAAGGGATGTACAAAGGAGCTGAATTTAAGTGGTGAAGTAATCGTGATTACCCTCCACAGTAAGGCAGTAGTGGATCGACTGCGACAACAGTTTAGTCTAACCTTGCTGCCAGTACAGTAACATCTCAATAGTAAAGCTCCTGCATTTTAACATTTTCGCCACCTGGTCTTTCTTAGAAATTAATGCAAGAAAACTGGCGACAATGATGGGACAACTAACTTGAGATGCACCAGCTCTACCCATTGATCTGTTGGGGAAAAAAGTCATTGCCCTTATTACAGGTCTCTGAGGCACTCCAATAAAAAGAAAGGAAATCAAAAGACATTACTGCACTGAGGCAGGCACAGTCAGCAAGGAAATAAAGTATTCATTTTAGGGAAGATGTTAACTGTGCAGATGAAGCCTGCCATGTGTTCCACCCCAAAGGAACACTGAACCGCGAGTGTGCTACATGGAGGGAAAGGTCTTCAGCCAGGGGTGTAGACAAGCAGCCTTAAAAACCTGTCTCAAATGGGAACAAGTAAGGTTAAACCAAACGGTTTCCTGCTCAAAATGGCAGATGACATGATGACATGTGATCAGACTCAAACTGACAGTCCACCAGACTTCCACAATTAAATAACGATAGCAAGGAGACTTCAGAAAATTGAAGTCAATTCACATCAGGAAAACATCCCACCAGTTGCTGTCATACCTCACACAAAGGAAGAAAGCTGTAGTGGTGCGGTTGGAATCCAATCATCTCGGCCACAAGGGCACCACTGCTGAATTTGCCAGGGTAGCGTCCTGGACCCAACCATCTTCCGCTGGTTCATTAATGGATCTTTCTCCATTGCAACGTCATGGGGAGTTGGTTGTTTGCTGATGCTGATTGTTTGTGTAACATTCAAATGCATTTATGACTCCTGAGATATTGAAGCAATTTGTGCCCGCATGCAACAAAAATGTGGAAAACATTCAGGCGTGGACTAGGTGTCATCAGTGACCCAAAACTTAACGAACCAATCACATAAGTATAATGGCAATTGGACCAGACATGAAGCTAAGAGTTCTGCGCCAAGTAGTTCCTATCACATCAATGCCTGGATAATATCAAAAATGTGACAGAATAATCAGCATATGCCTGAATGAGTGCTACTCCAACAACATAAGAAGCTCTCCGCTTGATTGGCAATCCACCTGCTGCCACCTTAAACATTCATCTCTTCTACCCTTGGCACACTGTGGTGGCAGTATCTACTAGCTCCAGCCCCTTGCCAATCACCCACCACTTACAAGAATAGGGACAGCAGGTACTTAGAAACATCAACACCTGCCAGTTTCATTTCAGGTCAGAGACCATCCTGACTTAGAACCATATTCTTGTTTTGTTACAGTCATTAGGTCAAAAACTCAGGGTGCTGCTAGGACCCGAATTCTAAGTATACCTGCACCATATCGGCTTTAGCAATTCAAGATGACAGCACACCACTAAGTTCTCAAGGAATGGACAACAAATGCCTGCAACACTTGCATGCCACGGTAGAATAAAAATGCTGTTTTGCAGTTTATGCATGTTCAATAGAACTAGTTGCCCAGGGCAAAAAGCATGGAAAATTGGACTTTAAAGACACTAAGTGTGACACACAAAAATGTTTTCACACAAAACCATTTATAGGATATTGCAATCTTGAGACTTGCAGTTCTAAATACCTTTCTAAACAACGGGATCCTAGTAGTCTAAAAGGGAAAACAAGCTATGATATATACAAAACTTGCAAATATGGTTATTACCATGCCAAGTTGCACCATTTACCAAAAAAATTAGAAATTACAACTCTCTATCTAATCTCAACCATTGCTGCATTTCTAAAAAAAAACAGAATTTCTTTGAATATATTAAATACATATTACTTTTTCTTTAAAAGTCTGTTATCGCAGTTAACATACTAGTAATTTTAACGTAACTTCAACATAGAGTCAGAGTTTTTACAGCAAGGAAAGAGGCCCACTATGTCTCCACCAGTCATCAAGCATCCATCTAGTCTAGCCCCACTTTCCAGCATTTTGGCACATAGCCTTGTATGCTATTGCATTTCAAGTGTTTAACTAAATTATTCTTACATGTTTCAAACGTTCCCACTACTATCACTTTTCAGACAGTGAGTTCCAAATATCTCCAACACTCTGGCTGAATTATTTTTCCTACAAATGCTCTCTAAAACACCTGATCTTACCTTAAAACAGTGCTCCCTAGCTATCGGCCCCTTGAAGGAGACAAGTTTCTCCCTACCTACCCTCAGAACTTTGTGCACTGCAATCACATTCGCCCCTCAGTCTTTGCTCTAAGGGAAATAAAACCCTAGCTCATATGGTCTGCCTTCATTGTTGAACTGTTCCAGCCCAAGCAACATCCTGGTGAATCTCTTCTGCACCCCCTGTTGCGCAACTGCATCCTTCCTATAATGTGATGACTGGAACTGCAAGTAGTATTCCAGCTGTGGCCAAATTAATCCTCTCTCGTAACCTCCTTACTCTTGCATTCAATGCCTTCACTAACAAAGGCACGTATCCTCCATGCCTTCTTCACCACTTTACCTACCTGTCCAGTTGCCAAGGATCTATAGGCACGCACATCACAATCTCTCCGATTTCTGTAGTTCCTAGGGTCCTATTCCTTGCCTTGTTAGTCCTGCCAAAATGTATCACCTCACACTTTTCAGGATTAAATTCCACTGGCTGCTGTTTAGCCCATCTAACCAGCTCAACTATATCATCCTGCAGTCTAAGGCTTTCCTCCTTGCTATTTGACACATCACCAATTTTCATGTCATCTGCAAAGTTACTGATCTTACCTCCAACATTCATATCAAGATCATTAATGCACACAACAGCAAGCAACCCAGCTCCAAACCCTATGATTCAACACTGGACACAAGCTTCCTTCAATCATCAACCTCTGATTTCTACCACTAAGCTAATTTTGGATCCATTTTGCCAAATTGTCCTGGATCCCAAGAGGCTCTTTGCTTCTTAACCAATGTGTCAAGCGAGCTCTTGTCAAAAGCCTCACTGAATCCACGTAGACGATAGCAACTGTATTACCCTCACCTACACATCTCGTCATCTGCTCAAAAAATTTAATTCAAAAGATATAGTGACTATTTTCGATTAATCACTGCATCTCTATTTGGAGATTAATTCTACCCCTCAAATATTGCCAATGGTTTCCCTGCCACATATGTTAGACTCACTGGCCAGTAGTTTCCTGATTTATCCCGACCACCGAGTTGCGGTCCCATAATTAATGTCAGAGCCCACTACAATCTCCTCCTTTGCCTGCCACTACAACTTTGGATCTATGTACGAAAACTTAATACGTAAAAAGACTTGGAAGACCAATCGCAGTTACTTTCATTTGAACGTACACGAAGCAAATTGAAGTATTTTTTCTATGAACAAAGTCGACTCTCCAAGTTTGACCCTTTGGAATTTACGCTAGAATTGTGTTGCATCCTCAGGCTCACGCTCCAGGCGGCAGGTGCTTATAGGATAGGCGAAAAGAAGAAGACAGTCTGGGAAGCTGCAAGTTGCGGCCCGTTAACCTGCCCTGAAGAGCATCAATTCCCGGTCAGTGCCTCACACTCACCAACATCAGTAGCTGCCACTCCGCATTCACAGTCCGTTTGAACACAGCTCAGGAAGGGGATCCCGGCGCTCTATCCCCTCTCAGCACTTTGCCGCCAACGGAGTTAGCGCCGTGTTTTCCACTTCCCCCACCCCCCCCCAAGTCCACCCCCGAAGCTCGGCGTCAACTCCGGCCGACCACCGCCATCTTCTCCACCACCGGCCAGGGCCACTAACGTCACTTCCGCCAGACCCATCAAAACTTCGGGGAACAGCTTCCGGGTAAAGGTCACCACCCGGCTTCTAGGGGTGGGGTCTGGGGTGCATCACGTGCGCTGTGGGGTGTTGAGTCGGGGCGGCGGTGGTGAGAGCTGATGCCGAAAGGGGCTGCGCCTGGTGCTGAGTGACTGGTTAAAGGCCGCCTTGTGGAAGCTCAGGGTATCGAGCTGTACCGCGGGTCAAATTATGACCTGATCAGAAACTAATTCCCCGGGACTGGGGCAGCATGCCGCAGTGTCTGATTGATCGAGTGGACATGCTGGTTCCCCTCCCCCTCCCCCAAACCTGCCCCCAACAACACCGGTCCCAGGGAAAGCCTCTACTCCAAACACCGAGCCTTCGGACACTGACACTTGCTGTCGAACTAGTATTTACTGTGCCTTTAATGGTGAAACCTTCCCGGTGTGATTCACAGGGGCGTTTTGCAAAATTCAGTCAAAAGGCCAAAGAAAGTATTGGACAAGGTGGAGAGTTTCGAAGTAGAGGGGTTTGCGGAGGGATTTCCAATGCTGGGTCCCACACAGCTGAAGACGTTGCTCACACCGGCAGGGCCGTTAAAGCCTGCGATGCTCAAAAAGACCAGAATTGATTGAATGCAAATATCCCAGAAAGTTGTATCAGAGATAATAGGTACTGCAGATGCTGGAGAATCCGAGATAACAAGGTGTGGAGCTGGATGAACACAGCAGGCCAAGCAGCATCGCAGGAGCAGGAAAGCTTGACGTTTTGGGCTTAGACCCTTCATCAGAAAGGTGAAGGGTCTAGGCTCGAAACGTCAAGCTTTCCTGCTCCCATGATGC
>JAHRHZ010000031.1:10984266-11044768 GCA_024137785.1 Ginglymostoma cirratum
GATAACAAGGTGTGGAGCTGGATGAACACAGCAGGCCAAGCAGCATCGCAGGAGCAGGAAAGCTTGACGTTTTGGGCTTAGACCCTTCATCAGAAAGGTGAAGGGTCTAGGCTGGAAACGTCAAGCTTTCCTGCTCCCATGATGCTGTTTGGCCTGCTGTGTTCATCCAGCTCCACACCTTGTTATCCCAGAGAGTTGTGTTGGGCGGGGAGAGACTCCATAGACAGAGGAGGAAGATCACACAAGCAACAAAACTAAAATTTGGATCAAAAACGAATTGCTGGAAAAGCTCAGCAGGTCTGGCAGCATCGGGGAGAAAAATCAGAGTTAACGTTTCAGGTTGACTGACCCTTCTGACCTTTTTTCAGCAATTTCTGCTTTGAATCGAATTGAATCATTTATTGTCACGTGTTCAATGTCAAAAGTACATGGAAAGTGTGTATCTTCGCACATGGCGCCGTTCACATTAACTTAGAATAAGCGAAACAAAACTGAAGAGATTCCAACTTTCCTTTCCACTGCTGCAGTCCCGCTCCGGGCTTTCCAGCCCCTGCCATACATCCGCCAGAGTTCCTCTCCAGGCTTTGCAGTTCTTTGGGGTTTTATTTAAAATTAGGATTTTGCTTAACGTAGATCCACTGTATCAGCAATCACAGGGATGATAGTGGACAGGACCTGGTGCTGGGGCAGTGACATTTGGTCTCGTTTTATACCCGATAGTCTTATTTTCAGCTGGTTAGGCCCTTCCAGTAGCAGATGCCTATATGTTCAGTATTTTCGTTTTGAAATATCTCTAAACCCCACAATTGTTGACAAAAACAGAAACTACCGGTGAAACTCAGCAGGTCTGGCAGATTCTGCCACTGAAATACTGTTGAAGATTCAGCAGACTTGAAACATTTACTCTGCTTCCTTCCCACAGATGCTGCCAGACGTACTGAGTTTTACCAGCAATTTCTGTTTTTGTTTTACATCTCCAGCATCTGCAGTTCTGTGTTTTATTTTACCCACAATTGTTTATATGCATTGGAGTGTTATTGTCACGTATTCGATGTAAAAATGCAGTGAAAAGTGTGTACCTTCACCGTACATACATGGCGCCATTCACATGAATTTGGAACAAGATAAGAATAAAAAAAACTTAAGAGAGTCCCACTTTCCTTTCCACTGCCGCAGTCCCACTCAGGGCTTTCCAGCCCTCTCCATGCCTCCGCCAGCATCCCACTCTGGGCTGCCCCATTGGTCCACTCTCACCAGCCCAGTCTTGAGCTGCTGCCATCGCTCTGGCCCACGCTTGATTCTCTGTCGGTGCAGGACACAACTGACACATTCAGTTCCCGCCACGTGGTTCCCAGTCGTGACCGAGCTCCTTCCCAACTCCTTAGGTAGGTAGTTAAAAGGGGTGGCGGCGAGGGGAATAGAATTACTACAGAGGGAGAGAGAAGGGAGAAAAAAAAAGGATGGACAAAGAAAGAAAAAGAAAGAGAACTGGCGAGCAGAGTGAAGCTCCGAATGGAGCGACTGACCCTGCTGCCATCGTGTAATTAATGGTTTGGGACTTTCGGAGAAATTCTGCTACGAAGCAACTTATGTAGCTGAGTTCTGAGGAAAGGTCCCCAGTTCTGAGGAAGGGTCACCGGACCTGAAACATTAACTCTGTTTTCTCCTTCAGAGATGCTGCCAGACCTGCTGAGTTTTTCCAGCAACTTTGTTTTTGTTCCTTCTTTACAGCATCCGAAGTTCTTTTGGTTTTTAACTTAATGTAGCTATTTGATACAGATGATTGGACAAATTGGTATGATGTAAATTATAGGCTGTAGTATAAGTAAGCACAAAATGAAATATCTGTAACAGCGATACTGTAATAACGTTTAAAAATGTGAAATCTTGTCATGTGATCATTTTTGTTTGTTGTTCTGAAAGTCTGGACTTGATGAAATTGGCAGCAATGGAAATCAGCTAATGCTACTGGATCACTGACCTCATGTATATGAAGAATGGTCACTTAAATGAGCTGATGGATGACTCCTTAGTGGCTCTGCAATTGCAGCTCACTCAAGTCATTATCCTCAGAGTAAAAATCATTTCTCTTTTTTCAATTTATCAATATCTATAGGGTTCATAACACATATTTTGTATTAAACAATTGAAATAAAGTGAAAGGTATTAGTCAATTATGTGTCCATTCTGAAAATTTATTAATGTCTTCTTGCACTTTTTTGCAATCCTCTTCAACATTGAATTTAGAAATAGCATTTTTGATTCCTAAAACCACCATATCAATTCTGCATCTCTCAAATTTTAAATTGTTAACCTAAGTTATGAACAACAGTGATCCCAGCCTGATTGTTTGGGTCTCCACTTCCCATCTTTTGCTGCTCTGAATAATCACTCTTTACCAGTACTCTCTGCTTCTGTTTTACAGTCAGCTCACGACTTGAGTCCTGATTCTGTGGGCTCAACTTTATTCATTAATTTATTATGTAGTATCTAACTGAAGACTTTTTGGAAGGAAGAATTTTGAAATTCTCTTAACATCAGTTTGTCACCTTGGTATCTTTTTCAACCTAAAATGAAGCTTTTGACTCCATACTCTCTCCTTCACAAATAGAGTAAACTCCTGTCCGTCCACTTAATGGTGAATCACGTGTCCACATCTTTGCAACTTCCAGGCATGACTTTTTTCCAATGATCCACTGGTTACTTACTTTAGCTCATCCAAAACTCTGCTTATATCTTTGCTGCTGTAGGTTATCTCCTAATTTCCCAATAACTCAAATTAAAAATCCTCATGTTCAAATACTTTAATTCACCCCATCCCCAGATCTATGTGGACTCCTTCAGTCTTACAGCCTTCTCCGACTGAACTCTCTTGTTCCTCTGGCTTTAGCCCCTTGTGCTTCCCCTCCATCCTTCACCTTCAGCTGCTTACACTTACAATCTAAAACTACGAGATCAATTCTGTATCTCATCTCATTTAAGTAAGCTTTGGTTATCACTTATTAGTGTTTTTGAATGTGCCTTTGTAAAGCACCTTAAGAAATTTTAAAGGCAATGTATAAATGCAAATTATTGTGTTTGGAAAGATACATATCTGTTGAGAGAAAAGCTTAATTGATGATTTGGGCAGACACGTCTATCAGAACCGTTATTCCTCTCTATATGGGAATGGACCTATTGTGTAATTGATCACTTTTCTAATGGAAAATATGCTCTGTTGTGACTTTTTAAATTATTTATCCTGAACTTAATCCATATCTGGTTACAATATTATAGTTTATGCCCTCATAAATTTAGTTTTCGTGCTAAGTTGGTATCTTACGAAAATCTGAAGTAGAAGATTGCAAATCATAATTTTCAGCTTTGATGCACTACACAGGAAGAACTGAGGGCAAGATTCCCAGTTCAGTCAACATTCTCTGTAAAATAGAATTCTATTGCTCAATGTCAAATAAATTTTCAGTATCTTTTATCTTACTGATCAAACTCAGGGATTGAGGATACTCTTGTTGTCAAGCTTACTGCTCTTGATCTTGATTTTATGTTAGCTTAGGTTGACACTGCCTTAAGATAAATGCTGCAACATTTCAGTGACATATAAGTTGCAGGACCTGAAAAAGGATGATACCAACGTTGTATGTCAGTGTTCCTCTTGTGTAAAAAGCAGTATTGCCTTAGAAACAGCTTGGACCCTGGGATTTTGTGAGAGTGAATGGTTCTAAAATCCACAGAAATATTAGGACCAGAACAATCATTTCCACAACAGCAAATATAACAAATACGCAGGATCTTTTTTCATGAAAGTTATGATATTTACTGTGTTACTTACTAGATTATTTAAAAGGAGTTACGCCACTGCTAAAATAGAAAACAAAATAATTTCAAGAAGTGTGAATCATTTGTTCAATATTATTTAGACGTGACTTCAATGTATTATTTGCGCCTGTTGTGAGCAGAGTGCCAAATGTTATGGAGGAGGAAGCATTTGCACCAGGGGAAACAAGTCATTTCAATAACAGGTCACAGTGCAGTTATTGCTCCTTTTCTTAGCAAACTGCTCAACTGATTCAGGTTGGCAATGTAGATGTCATGGCAGAGTTTAGTTGAAGAGCTGGAAAAATTCAAAACTGATACAAATATACAAGAGGTCCATTTCGATATAGAGAGGAATAATGGATCCAATTTCTCTCTGATGGTAACTGGCACTGATCTAAATGTTAAGAAGTGCGAGTATCATGCAACAAGTTAATTTTATTCAGTAACTGGTAAAACTGCAAACGGACAGGAATCCAGTTGATGAAAGATCAAAACCGAAAACGTTTTCTTTCTCAACAGGTGCTGCCAGAGCTGCTGAGTATTTCCAGTGTTTTCTATTTTTATCTCACATTTCTAAAATCCATAATACTTAGTTTTTCAGTTCATTAGCAGCTACATAAAATAATGCTGCATTCAATCTATAATCGCAATACTTAGTTTGTGTCCAAAGTGAAACTCACCTCTACAACCTAGAAGAAGGGCAACAGATGCATGTGCACACTACTAGTGGCAAGTATCCCTCTAAGTTGCACACCATGCTGACTAGGAACTAAATTGATGTTCCTTCTGTATCTCAGGTCAGCATCCTGAAATTTCATTTGTAATTGTACTGTGGGTGTACCTCCACCACATAGACTGCAGTGGTTCAGGAATGCAACACACTACTACCTTCTCAGGGCTCTCTGGAATGGGCTGTCGGGATTTGTTTTGCAAATGAGGAAAATCAGGAAGCATTATCACATAAGGGTAGAGGAAAAGTGTAATGCCACCGCCCTCTGTCCCCCACCACCATGCATTGAATTCTGGGATTACTGGAAGACTCTAGAGTGTGGCTGATAGAATTTTGTGAGAGAAGTTTGTTGAGAATAGAGCAAAAACGGCCGAGTGAGATTAAGTTACAGATTTGCCATGATCTGATTGATACAGTAGACTCGAGGGGCTGAATGGTCTACTCCTTTTCCAGGTCTCTGAATGAGGGCATGTAAACATGCAGTAACATATTGGTCCAAATTTTATTAAAACTAACATAAAACAATAAGTGCTAACCATTATCGTGGTATGTCAAATTGCAAGTTATTGGAAACATTTGCATCTCTAGTTGCTGTCTTATTTTTCCTGTTCCCGAATGAACTTCATTACACCTCCACAGAGAGATTCAGCATTCAAAAGCAGGAAGTGCAAAGTTGCAGCGTGTACCAGGCACAGACTAACCATGCCAGAAAATGTCAGAGTTTTGTCTATTTCACTAAATTAACTTTAAATAGTGTAATCAGTCTTCATTATGTAACTTCCATTGCACTGAAAATTTACAAACACAGAATCTCTTCAGTTCAATTATTTGAATTTAACAAAGTTTTTTTTCAAAAACTGTTTTCTCTCTTTCTTTTAGCTCCTTTTAACCTCCTTTTTCTTTTCCTCTCTTTGTTTCACTTTTGTCCATTATTTTACTTTGAAGTAAATATTGTAATTTACTGTGGTTGAAAGGATTTGAATGTTCAGTTTGATGGGTTGAAGAGACATGCCATTCATTCCTGGCTCTGTTCACATTGGTACCGGATCCCAGATTCCCACTAGAGGGCAATATACTACTTTGATTGTCGTATCTGCAAATAGCACAGTAAATGTCTATAGAAAACCTGTTCTTTTTAAGCAATAGTAGGAACTGTTTTTCTGAAGAAGGGTCTAGGCCTGAAACGTCAGCTTTCCTGCTCCTCTGATGCTGCTTGGCATGCTGTCTTCATCCAGGTTTACACCTTGTTAGCTCTGTTCTTTTTAGGCAATGGGTTTCATCATTGCTTATTAAGTAGCTCACTTCTACAAGAGATGTTGTCTGTAAGCAATGGGTTTGAACAGGATATCAGTTGACCCTCTAAACTTGCCTTAGTTGGTCCAACTAGTCTCCAAAATGAGGAATCACATTTTTGGCATTTGGACGATTGTTGGTACGTATGCAATCATAGTACAGCGTGAGTCACATTGGTGCCCATTTCTAATAGGTTTGCCTGACATGCAGATTTAGTTCTGAAGGATCTTTAACACCTTTCACCTGATTTGTATTTCTCGCGCCTCCCTAAATGTGTGTGGGAATTTCATTTCACAATCTATGCTTTACTCCTTGACAGTTGTGCGGTACAAGTTGTGCGCACTTGAAGTTAGCTGCTAGTGCTGGGAAATATCTGGAAAGTTCATTTAAAGGGCACAGTGTAATAAAGGTAAGTATTTTTGGATAAAATTATGAGATTTTTCCTTATTTCCAATTATTTTATTTGCTGGTACTTGGGTTTTCATAGCCCTTTGTGCTGATTGTTCTGTTATTATTCCTGTGGATATCTGACCTGCAATGACACGGCATTAGCAAGTACTGCATGAAAGAAGGTAAACCAAGAATGTGACAGTGAACTGGGCCTGAACAGCATTGGCCAATCGGCCAAAGTGCCACTACCCACGTAGATGGGCACTACCAGTCACAGTAACATTTATCTATTATCTCAAATCTGTGTCCTTCACCCTCCAGGAATAGTGCACTAGTCCATGGAAATAGCACAGTCAAAAAAAAATTCTCCATGTAACCACATCCACTGCAGGACTCATCAGCTGAGGAAAAGATTTGCTGTGTAACTTCCCTGCTTTTTTGTTTTGCTCAAGATTTCTTTTCAGTGCACTTCCACATTTCATTCCGTCGTCCTCTTCTAGTTTTGGTTAAGCTGAAATGACATTCAACACTTGAGGCTGGAGATATTTTTCTCCTCTTGTATGACATTTCTAACAACTTGAGCCTTGGAGTTTCATTTCCATGTAATTTTCCTCTCCCACCATCAGTGATCTCATGGACAAGCCCAATTACAATCTAGAGATCACTGTTGAAAATAATTTCTCACCATTCATGAGCCAACTACACATATATCAGGAACTTACCTAACTATTTTCATGGGTGAAAATTTAAGCAATCAGAGAAGGACAGAAAATGAGTAATTCTATTCTGTTTTGCATTAGCTGTTTCAAATAAATCATTTTACAGTCGTTCTCATTCCCTATCAGCATAGTATGTAAACTGATTACTCAGAATTAATGAACAAGCAAACTATTTCATGATTCTATCGAAATATGGTAGGACTTCATCTTAAATTTGGCAGTGATACGGTTAGATTGAAATAAGGTCTGAAAAAAACAAAGCCGAGCTACGATAACTAAGAAAGAATAGGAATGTAACTTAAAAGAAACGATAGATAAGCAATATCTAAAGCAATAAAAACAGGATGACAAGGAAAGTGATGAAGAGGGTGAAAATAGGATCTGAAAGTTAATTAGCAAGAAATATTGAAACGTTGTAAAAGTTTCCACAAGTATCTAATTAGGAAGAGATTAGCAAACTAAACTCTGATCATTTACAAGCAAAGGTGGGTGAAAACATATGGAAAACAAGGAAATGGCAGAAAGGTTAAATAAACATAACTGTTCTCACTGTGGAAGATACAAATATAAAACTAAATGCAGTGAGGAGCCAAGGGTCTTGTAATAGCGAGGGATTAAATTTCCCATTTCAGCAGAGCTACCTTAAAAGGAGGCACCATAACATGGGGTAGGGAGTAGAGAGTTGTGGACAGCTGATGATAGTAGATGTGAGTCTTGGGGAATATTATAAGTGTGCACAGATGTGGCTGTGTGTTGAGGTGACTGCTTTAAAAGTCATAAACCATTCTTTGGGACTCTGTGCCAGTTGGTTCCTTAAGTTTTAAGTTTCAAACTTCCTTAAGTTGCTACCGCCTCCATGCAAATATACTACCAAATCATGCCCTACCATTAGTCACATTGTGGATGTTCAGTTATTAAGTATGTTCAAGATCAAGATTGACATATTTTTGAACACCAAGGAAATCGAGTAAAATAAGGATAGGTGAATTTAAGGTACAAGCTCAGCCATAATCTTAGTGGAGCAGGCTTGATGGGCTGAGTGGCCTACTCCCCCTGTTTCATACGTTCTTAACCACACTACACTAGAGCTTGTTATTTCATAGACTAGAGCTTGTTATTTCAGAGAAGGAAGCAGTCACTCCTTTATGGCCCATGGGCTGTTTGAATGTACTGGAGAGCTAAGGATTAAATTGAATCTGATCTGTGTGGTCATGAAAATAAACACTTTCTAAAAGCAGCAAGAAATCAGAAGGATGCTTCAGCAAGAAAATAGTGACGGTGACAACAAGAACCATGTCCATATCGTAATACCTTGAGTGAAAATGCTAGCCAAAATGGACGTAAAATAACTGTGATACAGATGGATATTTAGGGAAATATATTGCTAATAAAACTAGTTCTCGAGGGAAGAACAACAGAAACTGTAAATCTTGGTTGTAGAATATATTTTTGAAAGGATCGATAATCACATAAATCATGTGGTTTTATGCAGTTTTGAAGCAAGCATACTGAGGTGTATAAAGGAGCATGATCATCCAAAATTAATAGGAGACCTCAAAAGGTAGAGGAAGCAGAAGCTAATCCTAGGTATGAAATAAAATACTTTACATATGTCCCATTATCAAATATCTCACGTTTACTTGAAGCATGTTGTGAACCGTGGAAGGAAGATGGTCAAGTAACAATTGACTTAACAATGTAATGTGCAACTAAACTTAAATGATTTAGCATAATGGAAATTTCTACTATTAAAGGGTGGAGGGAAGCACTTTTCCTGTCTATTCCCACCCCTTCACTGGCTACAACAAATAAAATTAACAAGGTTAGTCATATGGCCACCTAAACAGGTCTTAGTCTTAGAGGCTTTTGTGGTGCAATGGCAATGTCCCTCACTCTGGACTGGAGTCCAGGCTTCAAGTTCCTACTTGCTCCAGAGAAGTGTAATTTAAATTAGAAAACATCTAAAGGCCTCAGACTGTCAGTTTCAGTATTAAAAACAATTCACCTAGGTTTATTCAATCAATAACGAATGGCTGGTTTATTATCAAATACAGACTTATTCACAGTTGCCAAGATTATTGATCAAGTTTGCATTATGCAAATATATATATTTACCCTTTGTAAGAAAACAAACACAGAAATACATACATGTCTGAGGAGAAAAACACTGCAGAGTGCTAACTTTAAACCACTTGGTCAAGTAATAGTTATACTCATGAAAAAAGAATGTCATGGATTGTAATAAATACATTCTGATTCTGAGGTTACTCTGCACACACAAACTGCTTGCACTGGTGTCTCTGTGATGAAGGTTATTGAGATTTCACTATTTGGGAGCTTGTATTCTAAAGTGGAAGAACCATTTTTAAATTTGATTTTTATTACTAAACTATGTGTATTAAGAAGAGGACATAGAACATGCCCAACATAAAATTAAAAACTGAAAGTGGTACTGGGTTTTCTGAAGTTTTTTGATGTGTGTATTTTTAATGAGGGTTTATAGCCAGGGAATAGAGTTTGAGGTGAGCAGTTCAGTGTATTGAAAAAAAAGGGTAGAAGCTGGTGAAAAAAAAGGCTGTTGCCTACTATCAGGAGTCCAATGGCCAAAGAAAGATAGAACTGTTCAAAAGGCCTGGCAATATGTGAAAATTCAGTCAGTGATACACTGCTGTTAGTTCAGCAGTCTCAAAACATGGGAACTAGGGAAAACGTACTAAGAGTCATAGAGATATACAGCATGGAAACAGACCCTTCAGTCTGACTCATGCATACCAACAAGATATCCTAAATAAATCTAGTCCTATTTGCCAGCAAATGTCTTAAAAGATTACTCCAGAGGCGGAAAACTGCTGGCTGCTGAATGGAATGCCAACTTGTTTACTCTGAAGGTGCACAGATGTCAATAATCACAAAGATGAAAAAACAAATCACAGTTATGCCAACAGAGCACAAACTTTAAAGTGGAGACCAGATAACTCTTCACTGATGTTTGCATATTTGTAAGATTGTTATTGAATGTGAAAGTGTTAAATCTTTAGTTCTGATATTTGTACTAAGATTGTTTCAATTAGTTATTGTATAAATATTTATGTTGTTTGAATAAATAAATTGATAGCCTCTTGGGAATTACTGAACACCATGGTACGTGTATAGCAAGAACAAAACTTGTGTCTATCAAGCCAGGTTTCACTCTGGGATCTGATTTGTCTGTATTGCCATCAACTGGATCATAACAGTGACTTCCTGGAATAGTTGTAGTTGGCTGAAGTTATAAACATGTGCAGAAACTCTGAGCTTGTAAATCTACAGCTGCAGCACATACATAAGAGAACAGATTAATTGGTCAAGTGTAGAGAAGCAGCCCAAATCTGTGCACTTTGTTAATAACCAACAGTCTATGCATTATGTTGAAATGCAAAATGCAACCTAGACAACAATGTAGAGAAAAGCAAACATTACCCACAGAACGTCCAACAGAAAGATCAAGGACAAAGGACAAGTTGCAAACATTGTGGTGATCATCATGCAAAAAAAGGAAAGCATGTTCAGAACAGGGAGCTAATCTAATTGCTCGACAACTGATCAGCTAGGAAAAGGTCAAACAAGCCAATAGAAATGATTTTCACATAGATTTAGGACAATGGTTCCAACAAATAAGTGTGGGTACTACAGGTGTCAGATGATTCATTAAAAGCATGTTGACAATGCCGAGTCTAAATGAACAAAAATGTTTGTAGCTCTATAATGAAACCAGCAGAACAAATGCACCAAATGAATATGAAGTACCAGATAGACATTAATGTTTCCTGCAACATTATGAGCATTGAAGATCTGTCTACAAAACATCAGATGGCAATTCAAAAATGAAACCCTCAAAGGTGAAGTTGAGGCTCTGTGTTTGTAATTACAACCTTACATGAAAGCCCAATGTCATGACAAGAATGAAGACCTTGGAATTCCAGATCTTAGAAATGATGCTAAAGTCATTCATCTCAGCAGAACTAGGTCAAAAGCTCAGACTAATAACCTTAAACATGCTGGAAGAGTTAGAGACAACACAGTGTGGAGCTGGAGGAACACAGTGGGCCAGGCAGCATCAGAGGAGCAGGGAGGGGAGTTCAGAAATAGCGAGGAGGGGCAGGGCTGGGGATGGTAGGTGGGATGGTGATAGGTGAGTGCAGGTAGGGAGTGGTGGGGATTGGTCAGAGAGGTGGGAGGGGCAGATAGATGGGAGAGAAGATGGACAAACTGTGTCAGGTGAAGGAGGTGGGCATGACAGGGAGGGTTGGACATGGGATGAGGCCTGGGATGGGGAGACTTTAAAATTGGTGAATTCCATGTTTAGGCCTTTGGGCTGTAGGCTCCCCAGGCGGAATATGATGGTTGCTCCTCCAGTTTGCGGGTGGTGTCTTGTGACACTGGAGGAGTCCCAGCATGGACATGTCACCCAGGGAGTGGGAACCAACAATCCGACCCCACAATCAAAGAGATGTTTCCCTCCCCACTCCTTTTTGCCTTTCGTAGGGACTGGAGCCTCCACGACTCCCTCGTTCGCTCCACACTCCCCATTAATCCCACCACACCCGACACCTTTCCCTGCAACTGCAGGAAATGCTACACCTGTCCCTTAACCTCCCCCCTCACCTTCATTCAAGGCCCTAAACAAACCACTCATATCAGACAGAAGTTCACCTGTACATCTGTCAACTCGGTCTACTATATCCGTTACTCCCGATGTGGCCTCCTCTACATCGGTGAGACCAAGAGTAGACTCTGAGATCGTTTTTTAGAGCACCTGTGCTCTGTTCGTGACAAATGACAACACCTTCCAGTCACCAACGATTTTAACTCCCCCTCCCACTCCCTGGGTGATATGTCCAGAGGTTCCTTCCCACTTATCATAACTTTAAAAGATATAAGCCTCAGTCAGCACCCTTAATTCAATATTGATGAAGTTTTTAAGCCTAATTGCCTGCGTACTTCTTGGGGAAGGCTGTTTTCCTTAGCCTTGAATCCACATAGACCAAAATAGATGATGCTGGGAATGGGACTGGGAAGTTGGCACAACAGTTGGAATTGTAATTTTCGTGCCATGCCTGTCACTGTTCTTGATGTTGGTGAAGTCTTCACTTTTATGCCATTGTGTCAATGAAGCACTCACTTCCAAAATGAATCTCTGCTGACAGACTGCAACAGCTTAACCGAGTTAGTTGACTACTGTTCTAACCCATTTACCACATACTCTTCAGAAGTATCCTGGTCACAACAATGTCACACTTTATTTGGTATTGCGTGAAACATGAGGTAAGGCCAGAAACAGCTGGTCAGAATGGACAACAAAATAGTAGCTAAGGTGGTACTAATGTAAAATGAAATTATTTATGCTACTGTTATCAAGTGGCACTTACTCGGCAATTAGTTGCCCACTGGCGCTCATGACCACTCAGTTCCTGAGCTGATTTCAGCTACCTGGAGATGGTCAAGATTCAGTGCGACACTCTAGGCAGACAGTCACAGATATTTGTGCCCCTGTCACCAAACAGCTCATGATGCTCTATCCTACTAGCAACAGTCAAATTCACTGTGACATTGACTTCTAATATTTAAATTCTATATTCTTCCAATACAAACTACTTATGTTATTCTCACTCTGATATTCACACATTCATAGTGACTGACAACACTTCCCAGCTATAGCGATATTCTCACTGCCCGCGATATTCCCATTCTTCGAAGTTCCAGTGTCAATATCTGCCAGTGTTATTTCTAGCCCCGTTGTGGATCTCTGTCTTGCTAACCCAAGTCCCTGTGTTATTCGTCCAGTGTGTACTCAAATCCCAGAGCTCATGTCATTCGCAGTGCCAGGAGGAAACATTCCACGTGGGCCAGAACTAGGTATTTTCCAATCAGATGGTATTACACGCCTCTGGAGTAGGTGGGACTTGAATCCGCGCCTCCTGGGTCAGGGGTAGGGACGTTGTCACCGCGCCACATGCAGCTAGTTGTATTTCCGCACCGTGGTTGACTCCTCCCCCTGGACGGCATCGGCCAATCCTGAGCCGAAGGAGGCCGGGATGGAACGCTGTGGTGATGGCAACAGGGTCAGCTGACCCTGTGTTGTGTAATTGGTTTCCCTGGTAACCGCAGGTAACTTGAGGAAGTGACAGCGGATACAAGCGATGGGAGGGTGCGGTGGGGTGGGGTGGGAAGGGAGGGGAGGGGAGGGGAGGGCTAAACTTGCGGGCGTCCCATTTGGAAATAACTCACTTTATTTTTTTTCCCTTTGATCTTGTGGTTGTGGAAGAGAGCGTCGGAAGTTGGTCAGTGAAGCAATGAGTGAGGTAATCTCGGGACGCTGCTCTCTCTTTCCGGAGCTGTTTAAAAATAAGAACAGGCACTTGCTTCAAGCAGCGCTGAGCTTGTTCACAGCAGCTGGACCCACGTTGTCATTTGTCCAGCAACCCCCAACGTCAATCGGTTGAAATGAGGGCCTGCAATTTTTGAAATCCGGTCTCGGTGAGAAAACATCAGTGAGCTGCTCGAAGAATGTGCTTGGGCGGGGGGAGTGTGACATTTACTATTAACGTTTCATCATTTGCTTGCAGGCAGACTAAAGATCCCAAGTTTACAGATCGGATGCGGATCCGTTGCTAAGGGATTAGTGTTGAATAGTTTACAGATTATCTGCCGGACAAACCGGTTCAGCGGTGTTTATGTACCATTCCTCCCTTCAAATTCTCATCCAACTTTAATCAGCATGTCATAGAATAGCAACAGCACTGAAAAAGGCGTTTCAGTCCGTTTTGTGTTTGTAGCTCTCTGAAAGAGCAATTCACCAAACGCCTGAGCCCAGCCTTCTCTTCACAGTGCCGCACATTCCTCCTCAAGATTATAATCCAATTCCTTCTTGATTTTATCTGCCTCTGCCACATTCTTTGTCTGTCACCTGCTGGGTGAAAGATATTTTCGTGGTGTCACCATTATATCTTTTGCCTACAATTTAAATCTGTGCCCTTCGATTCCCCAATGGAATTTTTCTTATTACTTGTTCCTCTCATTTTATTTTTCAGTTAATTTACACTGATATTCAATAACTATCTGTTTCCCAATCTCTTGAGTTATTCTTCATCATTTTATTAGCCCGATTCTTGCTCGTCTCTCTATTTCGATGCTACTGTTATTTCTGCCAGAGCCTTTTCATCTAAATGTTTAAAGTCTTACCTACAGCCCGATTTTTTTCATTTCTGTAAGGTCCTTGGTTCAATCCCATTTCAAGTGTAGCACACCCAAGTATTATAGTTTCTGAAATAACAAGGTGTAGAGCTGGATGAACGCAGCAGGCCAAGCAGCATCAGAGGAATAGGAAGGCTGACGTTTCGGGCCTAGACCCCCCAAACATCAGCCTTCCTGCTCCTCTGATACTGCTTAGCCTGCTGTGTTCATCCAGCTCTACACCTTGTTATCTCAGATTCTCCAGCATCTGCAGTTCCTACTATCTCTATTATAGTTTCTCCCTGTTCCAGTGCTGATGGCATTGTGAACTGAAGCCAGCCCACCTCCCGCACAGCCACAGGCTCTTGACATCACCCGATGCTAATTGCATGTGATTGAAAAGTCCATTTTTATTTTGAATATTATTATCAATGAACACCGTAAAATTGGTTCCCTTACGTGACCTGTGTCAAAATACAAAAGCAGAACCAATGTTCTTTCCAAAGGATAGACAAAATGCCAGTCAATATTTGAATGTGAATGGCAAAATAACCACACTCATATTAATATTGCACCTTTAACATAATAAAATACCCCAGTTTGCATCACAGAAGTATTGTAGAACAAAACATGACACCCAATCACATAAGGAGATATCAGCTCAGATAATCCAAAACTAAGTTTTAAAGAATGTCTAAAAGCAGAAAATGAGGTGGACAGGTGTGGAATGGGAATTCCTGAGCTAAGAGCCAAATCAACTGAATGCAATAAATACCAATGGTGGAGTGTTTAAAATTGGGGTGCTCCAGAGGTCAGATTTAAATGAGGACTGATATCTCAGAATGTTGTGGGACTGGAGCAGATTACAGAATTAAGGGAGAGTTGGTATCATGGATGGATTCAAAACCAAGGGTGAGAGCTTTAAAATAAAGACTTGACTGGAAGATAATATAGGTTTGCAAACATAGGTTTGATAGATGAACAAGACTTGGTGTGAATGAAAAACAGATAGCAGAGTTTCAGATTACCTTAAATTTACATAAGGTAGCATGTGAGAGATAGTCAGGAGTGTATTAAAATAGTTCAATCTAGAAGTAACAGAGAAAAAACGGTTTCAACAGTAGCTGAACTGAGATAGGTAATATCAGGCACTGTTACAGTGGTGAATATAGGTGGAATTACGGACGGTTTGAACATGTGATTAGACAGCTTATTAACTTCAGGCTTAAGTGTTCCTCCATCCCAAAACTTTAACTATTGTTTTCTTTCAAATGATGTCTGATTGGTGATTATCTGATTTCCATCATTCCTTGTGAATTCTCTCCATAAAATACAGATCTGCACCAAAACAGCTCTGAGGTATATGATTTACACTGCAAAATTATATGTTTTAATCCCTGCTAGATGTCCACAACGATGAAACCTGTGTCTAATTTAAGGAAATAGTCTGAATCAAATTTATTTGATCATTTTGTCCATGCTGTAAGATGATCTGTTAGTAAATACATGCACATTTGGCTTGTGATTGTGAAATAAAAGTCATAAAATCAAGGTCAGAATTTTCTCGCATCCTACATTGTACAGAAAATAACTAAGATTTTGTTATGATAGTGGTCAAAAGATTTACAGATGGCATCGAAATAAATCTTCACCTTGAAGGAAATTATAGAATTTACAGCACACAAACAGGCAACCTGGTCCAGCTGGTCTTTGCCAATGTTTATGTTCCACACAAGCTCAAGAAAAGATGAAAGGAATATACTGTGGATGCCGAAAATCTGAAGTTAAAATGGGGAATACTCAGGTGGTCAGGTAGCATCTGTGAAGGGAGAAACTTAATTAATATTAAAGGTCAATGCTATTTCAAGTGTTTCCAACTTACAACAAGCTTTTATTTCATCAGAAAAGAAAATGTCTTCCTTTAAACCTCCATCAGTTTTTCAGCTCGGTCCAAGTGATAACAATCTGGGTCCTGGGATTGTGTGCTGAGCTGACCATATTCTGTAGTATCTCTGAAGTGCTACTTTGTTATAAGTAATATTCTCTTGCATTTATGCAGTGTCTTTCATTATCTCAAGATTGGCCCAAAATGCTTCACATCGTAGTCAAGTTTCTTCTGTGTAGAGGAAAGACACTTTGTGCACAAAGAGTAATAAGATAAATGAATGGACAATTAATCTATTTTTTGTGGGGTCAGTTGAGAGGTAAATGCAAACTGGGCATTGGAGAACTACCCCACTTTCTTTAAAAGGTGCCATGGAATGTTTTACAAACACCTAAAAAAGTAGAAAGATCTTACTCTAACATCTTTGAATGTCATTACCTCCAAACACACTGAGCAACCTCAGTGCTGATCAAAGTGGCAGCCTTTTTTAACCTGTGGTGTGAATTTTCCCCTTTCTTCCTCAAACTAAGTTAAATCTTCCTGTGTTATTCTATTTGTCTTTTTTGGAAAGAGACAGATACCACTTCAGTTTAGGTGAAGGTCATTCCATCTGTACAGTCTTTCCTGAGCCTAAAAATGGCTGCAATAATTTGAAATACTTCCTCCCTTTTCATACAATCCTTCCAAACACTCATCACAACCTAATATTTTTCCATTTGGTCCATCACCAAAGGATAATCTAGAAATTACTACCCTGGAGATTCTCTCTAGGATATAGAAATTAATTTATTGAAATCCCCTTACAGAATCTTAAACCAATTCTTTGCTCTTCAATGTTGCAAATCCTGGCACATGAGAATCAGGGATTCATGATCATACTTAAAAATAATTTAAATTCCAACAACATCCCCACACCCCTCATTGTAGAATCTGCCAGAGTCGACACTTATCTATTCTTATCATCTGTATTATTTCTCCTCTTGGTAATTTATTGCTCTTCATTGTGTTGTAATCCATCATGATTAACTTTCCTGATGTAACCCTTTTTGTCTATGTCATTGGTATCTAAGAAAGGTGACGTTTGTCTTAGATCCTAAGGTTTCAGGTTGCATTTTGCTTTACCCAACCATCCATGTGTATTCACCAAAATGCATATGCCTTGACATTGAATTTAATCTGCCATGTGCTCATTTGCCTGTTTTACCATTTCTTCAATATCCCATTGTAGCTTTTTTGGTCTTCAGAATTTTTTTACAATATTTCCTATTTTATATGCTCTGATAATTTATATGCTAATCTCCCTTGCTGTATATCTAAACTATGGGAGCATACAGCTGTCCTACAATATCCCAGTGGCACACCATTCTCCATTTTCAAATGTTCTTGACTAACACTTTGTTTATTACTTCTAAACTAACTAGCTTTTACTCCAATTTGCTTAACTTCCTCTAATTCTACAATTTTGAATCTTCTCCACTAGTATGAATGTATAATAAGGAACACAGCAGCATTGTGGTTGTGTTGTACTCAGCTACTGGGGTATTGAAACAAACGTTCTGATGTCTTGTCAGATGATTTTACATTATAAACTTCCGAAAAATCTTATGATCATTGCGGTCTGTTGCTTTTTGCACAATCTCACTACCAAGGAGACATTGTCACATACATTGATACAAGACCCAAAAGAAATGTGCAATGACATGGAAACTCAGAAAGCAGATTATCACTGAAAGTGACTTCATATAAGTACTTTGTTAAAAATGTACATTATTCCACCATTGTCCTGAGTTTTCCTTCCCCTTGTACTCCTTTCCATTTCAGGTAGCTGCATCCTGAATGTACTGTCGGAATACTGTAGTAAAAGTTCAGTTGTAGGTGTTTTTTTTTAAATACTTCAATCTGAACTGATACCTATAACAACCGAATCACAAAGGAGAAAATGTTCTGCGACTAGGAGGTTTCTGTGAAGAGAGCAAAGAGTGATGAGATCTAAAACGTTAACACTGTTTCTTTCCACAAATACTGACCTCCCTGATGAGTATTTACAGTTCTTTCTGTTTTTATTTCTGATTTCCAATATCCACAGTTTTTTGCTTTTGTAGTTTCATGCCATGTTTGCTTCTTGTATTCCATCAGCAGTTTATTGGCTCTTATCATGAACAGAATGCACCATTTACAATCAACAATGAATACAGTCAATGTTCATTTATATAAAGGCAATTCACACAAAGCGGGTCAATGTATTGTTAGTTTCTTGCATCAAAGTAATGCAAATATATATTTAACAATAAACTCTTACACTTTTCTTTCAATCGAAAAGAGTGATGATGGCAATCCTGTAGAAAAAGAAACAGAAGAATCTGTAGATGAACCGGAGGTGCAAGCTGCAGCCTCGCAAGAGGCGGAAGCTGCAGCTGAACAAGAATCGGAGACTGCAGCCGAGGTGGAAAATCCAGATGCTGCAGAAAATGAGACAGCAGATGAGCCAGATGTGGAAACTACAGCTGAACCAGATACAGCTGCAGCTGAACCAGATGCAGAGGCTACAGCTCAACCAGATGAGGATGCTGCAGCTGAACCAGATGCAGAGGCTACAGCTGAATCAGAAAGAGAAGCGACACCTGAACCAGAGACGGAGGCAACTATTGAACCAGAAACGGAAACGACTGCTGAACCAGATTCAGAGAAAGCAGCAGAACCAGAATCCGAACCCAAAAGTGAGCCAAACGTGCAATCTGCAGCCGACGCAGAATCAGAGCTGTTAGCCAAACCTGAAAGTGAGCTAACAGTTGAAGATGAACCTTCAGTTGCTGCTGAAATCGATTCTGCAGTTGTACCTACAACTGACACTGGAAATCAACTTCCAGCTACACCCTCAGATACAACTAAGATGGCCCAGGAGACTTTACTTTCTGAAGACAAATTTTCAACCTGTTTTGAAGATCCATATGTTCGATCTGTATTGTATATGGAGAAACACAACATTCTACAGATGTTTCAGGTTAGTGTGCTTTTCAAAGTCGATAGCTTACTATTGGTCTGCCTCATGACCTGGCATTAAAATTTACTGTAGGAAACCATTTTCGTTTCATGATATATGCTTAATTTGCTTAGCCCTTCTAAGAAGTAATGCGTTTCGATTCAAAATGGTCAGTTGACTCAGTTGGCTGAATGGCTAGTTTGTGATGCCAGTAGTCTTGGTAGAGTTCCTGTACCAACTGAGGTTACTGTGAAGGTTCCATCTCTCAACATCTCCCCTCGCTTGAGGAGCGGTAACTCGTAGGTTAAACCACCACCAGTTCTCACTCTCTCCCTCATGAGAAGGCTCATTATGTGACTGTGAAGATTTTACTGCTGTTGTCCGTTGTTATCCCTCTGTCCTGACCCATTGTTCAGACTTCTTATATGATAATAAAATGTCAAAGGTAAGTAACTATCCAGGGAAATGAAGTATTCTTATTCTGTACCATCATAACAATCTGACTTTGACCAATCTGAATAACTCTTTTACATAATCTTGCAAGGTGGAAATTCTGAAGAATCAATTTGTGAACATAAATGATGGCATGGTAACAATTTTGAACTTGTTCAAAGGTGTGTTTGAATAACTTACATTAGATCATATTAATGGCTACGGTGTTGAATACCCCTAAATTGTTCCACTACGGTAGGATGACCCAGCCTGTTTAAAAGCCAATCATGAATAGCTCTTGAATAATTTTATCAACAATTTATTACATTACAGTTCTGAATTACTTGTGTATATAGCATGAATAATGGCTATTTCACTCAGTCCAGAATAGTTGCGTGGAGGATGCAGGGGAGGAGAATAAATTAACTGAGTTTAGCATGTGTACAGTACTGATTTATGGTACTTAATATCATGAATATTGATTAGATTTCAAGAGAACTTGGATTTGTAAGCGATGATCTTCATGGATTTCAGAAGATTTTCACATGGTCAAATTAGAATAGCACATTGTAGTATGGAGGCTGTGGTCTATAAGAACAAATACAGTAATTGTAGTTATTAAAAATTCTGGGAAAATAGATACCTTCAATTTAAACCAAAAGTAAAATATCATGGCAAGCGAGAAAATGAGCCAGTTAAGGAAAAACTAATTTAATGAAGAGTTGAGATCCCAGTGAGTTTCACTGTATGATTTACGTACATATTCAGCATCTACAGAAGAAATGATAACTTTGTAAAAATCCAAGTAAGCTCATGCAATTGCACTAATGATTTGCAAGTCATTGAATTTCATGTCTTAATGTCATAAACAAATTCAATAGGTTTTAAAATTACACTTTATTTTACAGAGAATGACTGAAAATCTGGTATATGAAAGACCAGATGATCCTCTTGAGTTTATGTTACATCAGGTATGAGAATCACTGCAAAGAAGTTGCAAATCTATCTCATCAATTAAATCACTGTCACTCAGGGTTGTCCCTCTGTGGGTAAAAATACTGTGACTATACTGTGTTAAGATAAACTGATTAGATCAGATTCTTGATCTGTACTGAGTTACTAGACCTCAACAAGACAGTGTTAAGATGATACAATTGATGCAGTTTTCACCGGCTTAGAAAGAAGGATTTACAAGTTTTTCCACTTGCTAATTACAGTACTAGATATGCATATCCACATAGGATAAAGGAAGTAACATAGAAACATAGAATAAAGGAATAGGAGTGGGCCAGTTAGCCTTTTGAGTCTTCTCCACCATTCAATATTATCATGGCTGAACATCCAACTCAGTTCCTTGTTCCTCTTTCTCCCCAAACCCTTTGATCCTTCTAGCCCTAAATCTATATCTAAATCCATCTTGAAAATAGTTAATATTTTTGCCTCAACCACTTTCAGTAGCAGAGAGGTTCACACGCTCACCACTCTCAGCGTGAAGAAATTTGTCCTGGAAGACCATAAAACCATAAGACCATAAGATATAGAAGCAGAATTAGGCCATTTGGCCCATTGAGTCTGCTCCATCATTCGATGGTGGCTGATACATTTCTCAACCCCATTCTCCTGGCTTCTCCCTGTAAGTCTAAATCCACTTACTAATCAAGAACGTATTTGTCTCTGTTTTAAAGGTACTCAATGGCTTAGCTTCCATAGCCTTCTGTGGCAATGAGTTCCACAGATTAATCACCCGCTGGCTGAAGAAATTCGTCCTGTTCTCAATCATGAGGGGTCATCCCTTCACTCTGAGGCTGTGCCCTCAAGACCTAGTCTCTCCTACTAGGGGAGACATGTTCTGCATGTCTATTCCATCCAAGTCTCTCACTATTCTGTAAGATTCAATGAGATACCCCCTCATTCTTCTAAACTCCATTGAGTACAGACCCAGGGTCCTCAACCGCTCTTCATATGACAAGCCCTTCATCCCTCGGATTATTCTTGTAAATGTCCTTTGGACCCCCTTCAATGCCAGCATATCCTTCTTTAGATATAGGGTCCAAAACTGCTCACATTATTCCAAATGCAGTCTGACCATAGCTTATACAGCCTCAGCAATACATCTCTGCAGTTGTACTCTAGCCCTCTTGAACTTCCAATACTGCATTGCCTTCCTAAACTCCAAATGAACCTTCATGTCAACCTTAAAAGAATCCTGAGCTTGGACTTCCAAGTCCCCCTGTGCTTCAGATTTCTGAACCCTTTCCCCTTTTAGAAAATAAATTATGCCTCCATTCTTCCTACCAAAGTGCGTAATCTCACATTTTCCCACGTTGTATTCATCTGCCACTTCTTTGCCCACTCTCAAGCCTGTCCAAGTCCTTTAGCAACCTCCCTGCTTCTTCAACGTAACTCATCTCTCCATCTTCCTTTATGTCGTCTGTAAACTTAGCAACAATGCCCTCAGTTCTTTCATCCAGATCATTAATGTATAACCTGAATAGTTGTGACTCCATCACTGATCTCTGCAGAACTCCACTAATCACTGACTGCCATCCTAAAAGACACCTTTATCCCCAGTCTCTGCCGTCTGTCAGTCAGTCAGTCGTCTATCCATGCCAGTACCTTGCCCCTAACACCATAGGCGCTTACCTTATTTAGCAGCCTACTGTCAAAGGATTTCTGGAAATCCAAATAGTTCATACCCACTGGCTGTCCTAGTTCATTACCTCCTTAAAGAATTTTAACAGATTTGTCACGCATGACCTCCCCTTGAAGAAACCATGCTGAATCCACCATATTTTACCATGTACTTCCAAGTACTCTGCAATCATATCCTTAATAATGGACTCTAAAATCTTACCAACAACTGAGGTCAGGCCACCAGCATATTGTTTCCTGCCTTCTGCCTCTATCCCTTCTTAAATGTTACATTAGCCATTTTCCAGTACTCTGGGACTCTCCCTACTTCAAGGGTTCCATGAAAGGTCACCACCAATGTCCCTACAGTCTCCTCAACTGTATCTTCAGAACCCTGGGGTGTAATCCATTCGGTCTGGGTGATTTATCCACCTTCAGACCTTTCAGCTTCCCCAACACCTTCTCCTTAGTGGTAGCCACTAAACTCACCGGTACCACCTGAATCTTTTGAAGCTCTGATATACTGCTGGTATCTTTGATTGTGAAAGTAGATGCAAAGAATCTATTCAATTGTTTGATCCCAAACACCACTTTTCTAGTCTTATTTTCTAGCAGTCCAATGACCACTCTAGCCTCTCTTTTTACCTTTTATATGTCTAAAACAACTTGCAATCATCTTTTATAATATTAACTAGTTTTTTCTGCTATTTCATCTTTTCCCACCTTATTGATTTTCTAATTATCCTCTACTGGTTTTTAAAGGCTTCCCAATCCACTTGCTTCTCACAAATCTTCACCACATTGTATGCTTTTCCTTTTGTTTTTATGCTGTCCCTGACTTCCTTTGTCAGCCATGTTTGCTTCGTCCTCCCCTTAGTATGTTTCTTCTTCCATGGGATGAATTTCTACAGTGCCCCCTGAATTACCCTCAGAAACTCCTGCCATTGCTGCTCCATTTTCTTCCCTGCTAGGCTTCCCTTCCAATCAACTCTGGCCAGCTCCTCTGTCATGTCTTTGTAGTTATCTTTACTCAATTGCTGCAAGACGTCCCTGCTCCCGTACTCAAATCCGCTCATTATGAAGGCCAATATACAATTTGCCTTCTTCACCATTGCTGAACCTGCATGTTTACTTTTCGTGATTGGTGTATAAGGATGCCCACCTTTGTTGCATCTCCCCTTTCTAATGTATAGTCATTCAAATAATAATCTGCCTTCCTATTTTTGCTACCAAAATGGGTTACTTTACATTTATTCATGTTAAACCTCACCTGCAGTGCATTTGTCTACTCATTCAACTTGTCCAAATCACACTGGAGCATCCCTGCATCCTCCTCACACATCAGTCTCCGATTCAGATTTGTGTCTTGTGCAACCTTGGAAATACCACATTTAGTTCCCTCATCTAAATCATTAACATATACTGTGAATAGTTGGATCCAAACACAGATCTCTGTGTACTCCACTAGCTACTGCCTGCCAAAATAAAACCTGTTTATTTCTACTGTTTGTTTCTTGTCTGCCAACCAGTTCTCTATCCATGTCAGTACCATGCGCTTAATTTTACATGCGAATCTCTTTTGCGGGACGCTATCAAAAGGATTCTGAAAGTTTATGTAAACCAGGTCCACTGGCACCCCTTTATCTACTGCATTAGTTACGTCTCTGAGAAGTTCCAGTGGATTTGACAAGCATGATTTCCCTCTCATAAATCCATGCAGTCTCTGTCTGATCTTGTCACTGTTTTCCAAGTGCTCTGCTATTAAATCTTTTAATAATGGACCATAGCATTCTCCCCACTACCTATGTCAGGCTATCCAGTCTATTATTCCCCGTTTTCTCTCTACCTTCTTTATCAAATACAATGGGCTCACATTAGCTATCCCCTAATCCATAGGAACTGTCCTAAATTCTGTGGAATCTTGAAAAAAATGACCACTGGTGCATCCACTTTACCTAGTGCTACTTGCTTAAGTACTCTAGGATATAGATTATTAGGTCCTGGGGATTTATTGGCCTTTGATCCCATCAATTTCCCCAACACCGTCTCCGTGCAAATTCTCATTTCCTTCAGATCCTCCCTCTCATTAAACCCTGATTGCCCCAGCATTTTTGAGACGTTATTTTCTGTGCTCCTTTGTGAAGACAGAACCAAAGTGTATATTTAATTGTTACAGAGATAGTAGGAACTGCTGATGCTGGAGGTTCTGAGATAACAAGGTGTAGAGCTGGATGAACACAGCAGGCCAAGCAGCGTCAGAGGAGCTGGAAAGCTGACGTTTCAGGTCTAGACCCTTCTTCAGAAAATCCCTATATATATCCCTATATATAACCCTATATATTTAATTGGTCTACTTTTCTTTGTTCTCCATATAACTTGCCTATTTTTTGATTCTAAGGGACCTACATTTGTCTTCAAAAATCTTCATTTTGCATACTGACCGAATATTTTACAATCAGTTTGTATGTTCCCTGCAAGCTTCCTCTTGTACTCTATATTTTCTCTCTTAAGCAATTCCTTTATCCTTCTTTGCTGAAATCTCAACTTCCCCCAGTTCTTAGGTGTGCTGCTCTTTTGGCCAGTTTGTATGTCCTTTGTTTGATCTAATATTATCATTAATTTTCCTTGTTAGCCATGCTTGAACTCCCTTTCCCATTTTGTTTTTGTGCCAGACAGGATGCCAGACAAATGACTTCGATATTAATGTGTTCATTTTAATTCTTGTCCAGATTTACAAACAGTAAATATAATGAGGTGTAGATCTCCCTGTGACATATTTACTTGAAGCTCACCATACTTAAGTTCTTGCATTCTCTAAATTACATCACATGAAATGTAGCTTGCCACGCTTTGTTTTGAACTATCTCTTTTCCCACCTTTTTGCCTTAACTACTCCCTCACCGAACTTCCAATTGTCTATGTTTTAAACTGATCCATCCAAATCATTCTTCTCACTAAATATTATTATCCTCATTTATTTCTCTCTTTTCTGTTTGTTGCTCCTGATTCTTTTCATTTCCCCAGATCTCCTTTCCTTTCCTAATTTGAATTATTTGTTATTTCCTGATTTAACCATTATAACAGAACATTAGCTCTCCTTTTCTTGAAATATAATCCATCCTTGCAAACATTTCCTTTCTGTCCCAGAACTGAGGCCAACAATATTAAATTCCTCTTCCTCACAATTAACATACCTTCCGCAATTCACTGAGTTACTTAATCCTCCTATTCTGGCAGTAATTTGTGGAAACAATATGAAAATTATGTTTTATTTGCAAGATTATTTTCTATTTCATGAATTTGTTTTGCAGTACTCGATGCTGTTGCTTGTTAATTCTTCATGGAATTCAGACATTGCTGGAAAGGGCAGCATTTGTTGTCTTTCCCTAAGTGCTCTTACTAGTCCATTTCAGAAGCCAATTAATTGTTTACTGCATTTACTACATGTCTGTAGTCACACGTAGACCAGGCCAGGTAAGGATGGCAGATTTTCTTCTCGATGAGGCATAAGTGAACACGACAGACTTTTACAACATTCACTGATACTTTCATGGTCACCATTACTGAGGCCAACTTTATATTTCAGATTTATCAACTGAATTAATTTCTACCAGCTATTACCATTATGCTGTGTGAGACAAGTTGGTTTTGTTGTACTGATGTCCTTTTCAATAATAATCTTGCTCAGTATGAGAGGATTCGCAAGTCCAGATATTTAATGTATGTGCTTCACTGAGGAGTAAGTGATACAAAGCCACAACCTGTGGGATTATGCATGAATGCAGTAAGTCAGAATCCCCACCATAAATAATGAGAGTTTAGTGCTATGGATCACTGTTTGACCTGGGATAAGCAACTCCATTCAGTGCATAGTACTATTCGATTCAGGACTGGAGCGTAAACAGATGGTGCCAACTCTCTGCTGTTAACATGCAGAGTTTTCGTTGGGAACCTGGTGCTAAATTATTCAAAAATGACCAAATTCTGGGTCAGGGTTTTGTACATAGGAGAGCTGCAATCTATTAGAAGTCATTCCCCAAGACAAATTTTTGACTTGATCATTTTCATGATTGACTCCAGATGGACCATGATAACCAGTTCTATCCTTTGTCCTGCACAATCCTTACCAATATATCATTTTCCTTATCCTAATACATGTGAGGCAACAAATCAGACCTCATGCTTGTTCTTGCATGTACCGGCTAAACTAACTGTTACATCCCCTATCATTAATGCATTTTTGGTCATGCCATTAATCTATCCCCCCAGTTCCCACCACATTCCTCTCTTTGAGCCGTTTCATATTTGTGTTTTAATTTTTGTTTGATAACCTGCCATAGAGCTCATTTTTCCCAGAGGGGGCTAGAGCTTTAAATCTGTTTAAAACCATCAATTGTTGGAGTTCTTCTACCTTATATCTTGCTTTCTTGCATTTCTCCACCCCTTAATAATCACTTATTTTTCTTTTCCATAACCTATGCTCTATATCTCATTGGTGTGACTACCCTTTCAAACTATTGCACCAAAACCTATTTACTTCCTGGGCTAAATATGCTGGACCATCTCCATTTCCTTGTCATTGTGAGATTTTCAGCTCAAACAATGCATGTTGATGCCATTTCCATTCTTTGAGAGTCACCATGTCACGTATTATGTTACTTTTATTCCCTATTGATTCCACCATAAAATGTTGATAATATTTTCTTCAAGAGTTCTTAAAATGTAACTCAGATTTGTTGAATTGTGACAACGCTTCTATCTATGTTTTTATGTTTGAATTTATCAGAACACAGAACATGTTGATGTTTTCTTAATTTAGGTCAAGTCTGTTTTCTCTACAGTGGGCACATAAAGTACACATTTGATAATTGGCTATTTCTTTTCCATAACAGGTACAAGCGTTGATCTGGATGCGTGACAAAGAAATCTGCGTAGAATAATCTCACTTCAGCAAACTGTGTGATACAAACATTTTGAAGAATTGGCTATGTTTTGCTTTTTTGACAAGTCTTCCTTTATTGTTTCCATCACTGTAATATTACGTGCAGAACAGTGTACCAGTACAAGCGATCAATAATCACAAAGTAATTGGTTGAGGTAGAAACTTATGCCCCAGCAGAAAGGAAGCGAATCAGGACACCTCTATTTGCAATTATGTTTAGTTGCATGTTTTTGCTGTTATGCTGCTACATTCTTTAGTTTTCCGAAAAACAATTAAATAAGTAAAAACAGCAATATTTTGCATGGCATATTTGTTCATTTTTTCTTAGTTTTGTTTACTCTAATTTGCTGTTTTTTTACTTTTTCCTTCCATGTCCTTCTTTGCTTTTCTAATTTTTTTCCTTTCATTTTTGTGATTTGAACTTTTGTTCAGTTTAATTTCAAGATACCTAAGCACCTTCTGGTATCTTCCACAAATAGACTTTAGCTATATGTGATCCTTGACAGTGTCTGCCGGTCAATGTCTATCAATCCACAGCTGTACATGGGGAAGAGAGATTGTTAGACTGCAATCAATAACAGAAATTCTTGCTACAATTCTGGGCAGTTTTCCCAGCCTAACCTGGATGCTGACCCCAGTTCTAAGCGTTTCTATTGCTGCCATTTCTATATGTTTCTATTTTCCTATTGTTGTTATTTCTACATTTTGAGTGCGCGGAATGTGGACCTGCATAGGAAGGGCAGTGGTGATAGGAGATAAAACCCAATGCTAGAGAGTGAGGCCCAGCTCAGGGAAAGCAGATCAGTGTGAGAAGGCCAGCAGTGATGGGGATTAAAATCCAACAGCAGAGAGCCCTTTCAACCTGTCAGAACTGAGATCATGCATCACAGGAAAACAGGTTGATGGGTATTTCTTCTGTGTCTCTTCCGATTGGCCAAGTGGTTTAAATGAGGACACATTTTTACAGCTGAATACAGATAAGAAATTCACTTTTAAAATAATTAGCATCTAAATTAATTAAATAGAATAGAGATGGCTGGGCAGGTGATGTGTTACAGCTGTAGTATATGGACGCTGCTGGATGCCAGTGTATCCATGGTGACTACATCTATAGCAACTATTGGTTGCTGGAAGACCTTCGGCTCAGAATTAATGAGCTGGAATTCAAGCTGCTGACATTGCAACACGTCAAGGAGACGGAGAGGTACTTGGACACTGTTACAGGAGGCAGTCACATCCCTTTGACTAATTACATCAAAGATCCAAGTCCAGGAACAGGAATGTATGGTTGCGAGTTGGGCAGATATGAGGATATAGACTTAAGCTTGGAGGAGCCTCAGCCCAGTGCCATTGTCCAATAGGGATGATGTTCTTGCTCCCAGTGTGGGCAAAGGCACAGACTGTGGGAAGAATGAGTGAACTGATGACTGGTTCAGAGTGCCATTCAAATCAGGTATGGAAAGATAATTGTAGTAGTTTTAGGGATGGCATTGTGAGGAGAATATATACTGTTCTCTGCAGCAAAGACTGAGAGTCCTGAAAGCTGTGGTTGCTTACCTGGTGCCAAGGTTAAGGACACCCCTTATGGGTTGGAGAGGAATGATTGGGAGGGGAATGATTCAGCTTTTGAATCCCATGTAAGTCCCAAGGACATAAGTAGGACTAGGAAAGAGCTCTGCTGCGGGATTATGAGCAGCTCAGATTTAAGTCATATAATAGAATCACAGAGATAATCTGTTCTCTGTTAGCTAGCCAATCTTCTATCCATGTCAATATGTTACATCTACATTGTGAGCTTTTCCCTTCCACAATAACCTTTGCTTTGTCACTTTATCAAATGCCTTCTGGAAATCCAGTACAGTAGTTTCCCTTTATCCATTGCCTGTGTTCCTTCTTCAAACAATTTCAATATTAGTTAAACATGATTTTCCTTTCACAAAACCGTGTTAATCATGCCTGATTACCTTGAATTTACCAAAGTGTCCTGCTATAACATCCTTAATATTAGCTAACTGGCCTGTAGTTTCCTGCTGTCTGTCTCCCTCTCTGTTTAAATAAAGGTGTTACATTCACTGTTTACAATTCCAAGACCACATTCTCTAAATCTGAGATAGTAAGAACTGCTGATGCTGGAGTCAGAGATAACACAGTGTGGAACTGGAGGAGCACAGCAGGCCAGGCAGTATCAGAGAAGCGGGAAAGTTGATATTTTGGGTCGGGACCCTTCTTCAGTATTTTTGGAAAATTAAAACGCATGCATCAACTGGGTCACTACTTCTTTTAGGACTCTAGAAATCTAATAATTTACTCCGTAGCAATTCCTTGGTAGTTGTAATTTTCTTGAATTCATCTCTAATATCCTGATTTACAGCATTTTCCCTCCACAGTGAAAATTTCACCTGCTATCTACTTATTTTCCATATATATACTTTTATCTCTTGCCTTATTTCTACTTTTTAATTTTCTACATCTTCACTAATTTGATCCCTTGCCCTACTATTTTGTTTACAGCTCTCCCTACTTCTCTTGTTATGAAACTTGCTAGAATACTTCAAGTATACACTATTCCTATGGTAGAGATCCCACTTTCCTCCATATTGGTGCCAGTGATCCAGGAACCAAAATCCACTTCTCCCACTCCGCAGTATCATGGTGTTGTGGGAGAAAAAGTTAACACCTCAGACTTTACAGTGTACTGTTGTATTAGGGAGATCACTGATTCTCTCTGCCAATAACAAACAACCAAAGGAATATGCTGTTGATCTAATCAACTAGTCAGAGGTATATAAGGCCAATGTACCTAGCATGAACCAGGTCTGAAATTCATACACAATCCTGCTCAATGGTACGGTAAGCAGAGCAACATTTTGGACTGACAGCAGGATCCTGTTATTGGAAAATATCACTCAGGTACCCATGCATTACAGCAGCATAAAATAGTTTGCTTAACGTGTTGTTGATTTATTTGAGATAGTTTGCCTTTACAGGGCAATCTGAGGTAAACTGGACACTTTTCAGCTTTGAAAGTGGTAGCCTTTGGCCCATTTGTGTGTTTGCATAATGAATGATATCATCAGAATAGCTGTTGTTCTTCAGGATGCGCTCTATTTCTGCTTCAAACTCAAAGATGAGAAAATGGCTTTAGCTCTTTTACAAGATTGCTCAAAAGGCCAACATTATAGCTTGTGGAGCTACATGAGTCCTAATGGCTATACTGACTGGTGAAAGTTCCTTCTCTTGTGCACAATGTGCTGAGTACACACCATTATTAACCAACCGGCTAAACCTGAAACAACACATCTGTCGTTAGATGTGATTCTACGGTTGTTCAGTGAGTGCTACCTACCAGAGTGCACTGTATTAACAATAAACTTAAGATAATCAGTTGAATTCATAACATTACATTTGCTAGAAGTGATATTTGTTTATACACTGTGAGCTGTACTCTGAAAACATATGGAATATGTTCAAGCAGTATGCCATGGTATCATCTCAGCTGATCAGTGTACGCTTCCCAATTCCTTTCTCCTAAAATGAAAAGTTGTGATTATTTGAAATTTGGCATTCTTGCGTTTGACCTGACGAGTAGAAGACAAAAATCTTCAGCAACATGCTTTTCATTTCAGCAATATTTAAGATAAAGAAAGGTTTTATCTCCAATAAGTAGCTGCATAACCACAGGTCATAGATCTAAAATCGTTGGCCACAAAAAAATGTAGAGGGGAGATGAGAGTAGTCAAAAGCTGGGATGCTGTCTCCGAAAATACGGTGGAAACTGAAAGGAAAAGTGAACAAAAGTGCTTGCATTTATTTAGCACTTTACATAGCCACAAGAAATCCCAAAATACTCTACAGCCAGTTATGTATTTATTTTTTGAAATGCTGCCGTTATAATGCATGAAGTCTGCCAGCCAGTTAGTACATGCCCAAAGCAAGTAAAGTGACAATGATCGGAGAGAACCTAACTTTTTTGTGATGTTTGTTATAGCCGTAAATATTGGCCAGCACACCAGGGATTTCTCCCCTCTTCTTCAATATAGAGCAGTAGATTTCTTTTACATCTGGACGGGATCAGGTGTACCCTAGAACTCTGTGGGAAGCCAGCGAAGTGATTGCTGGGCCCTTTGCTGAGATATTTGTCTCATCGATAGCCAGAGGTGAGGTGCTGGAAGACTGGAAGTTGGCTAATATGGTGCCACTATTTAAGAAACTTGGCAAGGAAAAGCCAGGGAACTGTAGACCAGTGAGCCTGACATCAGTGGTGGGCAAGTTGTTGGAGGGAATCCTGAAAGGACAGGATTTTCATGTATTTGGAAAGGCGAGGGCTGATTAGGAATAGTCAATATAGCTTTGTGTGTGGGAAGTAATTTCTCACTAACTTGATTGAGTTTCTTGAAGAACTAACGAAGAGAACTAATGAAGGCAACGTGGTGGACGTGATCTATATGGACTTTACTAAGGCTTTCGACAAGGTTCCTCATGGTAGACTGGTTAGCAAGGTTAGATCATTTGGACTACAGGGAGAACTGGCCATTTGGATACTTAACTGGCTTGAAGGTAGAAGACAGAGGGTGGACGTGGGTTGCTTTTCAGTCTGGAGGCCTGTGACCAGCAGTGTGCCATAAAGGTTGGTGCTGGGTCCACTGCTTTTTGTCATTTATATAAATGATTGGGATGTAAACAGAGGAGGTATGGTCAGTAAGTTTGCAGGTGACACCAAAATTGGAGGTGTAGTGGACAGCAAAGAAAGTTACCTCAGAGCACAATGGGATCTTGATCAGATGGACTAATGGGCCGAGGAGTGGCAGATGGAGTTTAATTTAGATAAATGTGAAGTACTGCATTTTGAAAGGCAAATCAGAACAGGACCCATTCATTAATGGTAAGTTCCTGAGGAATGTTGCTGAACAAAGAGACCTTGGACTACAGGTTCATAGTTCCTTGAAAGTGGAGTTGCAGGTAGATGGTTTGATATGCTTGCCTTTAATGGACAGTGCATTGAGTATAGGATTTGGGAGGTCACGTTTTGGCTGTACAGGACATTGGTTAGGCCACTTTTGGAATATTGTGTGCAATTTATGGTCACCCTGCTGTAGGAAGGATGTTGTGAACCTTGAAAGGGTTCAGAAAAGATTTACAGGATGTTGCCAGGATTGGAAGGTTTAAGTTATAGGGAGAGGCTAAATAGAATCCCTACAGTGTGGAAACAGGCCCTTCAGCCCAACAAATCCACACTGACTCTCAGAGCATCCCATCCAGGCCCATCCCCCTATAACCCACCTAATCTACACATCCCTCAACACTATGGGCAATTTTCCATGGCCAATCCACCTAACCTGCACATTTTTGGACTGTGGAAGGAAACTGGAGCACCCAGAGGAAACCCATGCAGACACAGAGAGAACACACAAACTCCACACAGACAGTTGCCTGAGGGTGAAATTGAACCTGGGTACCTCATGCTGTAAGGCAGCAGTACGAACCACTGAGCCATCGTGCTGCCCTATGTAGGCTGGGGCTATTTTCCCTGGTGTGTCAAAGACTGAGGGGTGACCTTGTAGAGGTTTATAAAATCATTAGGAGCATGGATGAGGTAAATATACAAGGTCTTTTCCCTGGGGTGGGAGAGTCCAAAACTAGGGGCATAGGTTTAAGGTGAGAGGGAAAAGATTTAAAAGGGACCTATGGGGCAACTTTTTCATACAGAGGATGGTGCGTGTTTGGAGTGAGCTGCCTGAGGAAGTGATAGAGGCTGGCACAATTACAACATTTAAAAGGCATCTGGATGGATATCTGAATAGCAAAGGTTTAGAGGGATATGGGCCAAATGCTGGCAAATGGGACCAGATTTATCGAGGATATCTGGTCGGCATGGACGAGTTAGATCGAAGGGTCTGTTTCCGTGCTGTATGTCTCTATGACTCTTCCTGAGAGAGATGGTCTCAATTTTAATATTTTACTTAAAGGACACCACCTCAGAGGAATGCAGTGCTCCATTAATACTGATGTGATCATCAGCCTCAGTGTCTATCATGGGACTTGAACCCACAAGCTGCTGACTCAAAGGTCGAAATGCTCCTAACTGACCCTGTCTATCACAGACATTTAATCCATAATCGACTCTAAGAGGGATTGGACGGGTATTTGAGGTTGGAAATCACGGGGTCACAGACAAAGACAAAAATGTGGAACTCACCATATTATATGAATTAGAAGATTACATATATGGTCTTCCATTTGATAAGGTTTATCTGCATAACTGAAGCCAGTTGAAGGAGAAGAACAGTAGCAGTGTGAAAATGAAATTGGATCAGTTGTAGGAAACAGACAACAGTGGTAGACAGTTGTTTTCCAGACTGTAGCAATATATGCACTTCAGTTCCCCAACGATAAGTGTTAGGACTCTTGGCTCCACGATGTATATCAAGGACAAATACTTGGATGTAGAGGGCACAACTTTAAAATTTGCAGATGATATAAAATTTAGAAGTTGAAAATATTGATAAATTGCAAGAGGACAGAGACAGGCTGGTGTAATGGGAGGACAAATGGCAAATGCAAAGAAGTAGAAAGTGATACATTTTGCTGGAAAGAATGTGGGGATACATTACAAAATAAATTCTATCAGTGGTGGGGGAAGAAAGAGACCAGGGGTATATGACAAATCATTGAAGGTGGCACAAAAGTTTGAGAAAACGGCTACAAAGTCAGAATGGATTCCGATCTTTATAAATGTAAGAATAGATTACAAAAACAATAAAGTTTTTAATTTTTTTTCCTGAAGGAGAGTCCAGACCTGAAACGTCAGCTTTCCTGCTCCTCTGATGCTGCCTGGCTTGCTATGTTCGCCCAGCTTTACACCTTGTTGTCTTTTATCAAAGTTTTTTCATGAACTTTTATAAAGATATTTCAGCCTCAATTGGAGTATTGTGTCCAATTCTGGGCACTGCTATTTGAAAAGAATCTTGTTTTCATTCACTTGTGGGACGTGGGTGTCTCTGGCTGACCAGCATTTATTGCCCATCCCTAGTTGTCCTTGTGAAGGTGGTGGTGAACTGCCTTTTGTCCACTTCAGTCCACTTGCCATAGGTTGACCCACAATGCCCTTAGGGAGGGAGGGAATTCCAGGATTTTGACGCAGTGACAGTGAAGGAACGGCGATATACTTTGAAGTCAGGGTAGTGTGTGGTGTGGCGGGGAACTTGAAGGTGGTGGTGTTCCCATGTATCTGCCACCCTTGTCTTTTCAGATGGAAGTGCTCATGGGTTTGGAAAGTGCTGTCTAAAGATCTTTGGTGAATTTCTGCAATGTATCTTGTCCATAGTACACACTGCTGCTACTGAGCGTTGGTGGTGTGGAGATTAGATACTTGTAGATGCAGTGCCAAACAAGCGCGCCACTTTGCCCTGGATGATATCAAGGTCCTTGAGTGTTGTTGGAGCTGCACCCATCCAGGCAAGTCAGAAGTATTTCTTCACTCTTCTGACTTGTGTGTTGTAGATTGTGGTCAGGCTTTTGGGAGTCAAGAGGTGAGTTACCCCCTGCAGTATTCCTAGCCTCTGACCTGCTCTTGTAGCCACTATGTTTATGTGGTGAGATACTGGGAGATTCAGTGATGGTAGTATCATTGAATGTCAAGGGACAGTGATTAGATTTTCTGTTATTGGAGTTAGCCATTGCCTGGCATCTGTATGGCACAAATGTTACTTACCATTTGCCAGCCCAAGCCTGGATATTGTCCAGATCTTGTTGCATTTGAACATGGACTGCTTCAGTATCTGAGGAGTCACAAATGGTTCTGACGAACTCTGCGCAATCATTGGTGAAATCCCCATTTCTGACATTATGATGGAGGGAAGGTCATTGATGAAGCAGCTGAAGATGATTGGACCGAGGATACTATCCTGAAGAACTCCTACAGGGATATGCTGGAATTGAGATGATTGACTGGAATTGAGATGAACGACTGAGCTTGTATACACTTGAGTTTAGAAGGATAAGACGGGATCTGATTGAGACATATAAGATTATTAAGGGATTGGACACTCTGGAGGGCAGGGAGCATGCTTCCGCTGATGGGTGAGTCCAGAACCAGAGGACACAGTTTAAAAATAAGGGGTAGGCCATTTAGAACAGAGTTGAGGAAAAACTTCTTCACCCAGAGAGTGGTGGATATATGGAATGCTGTGCCCCAGAAGGCAGTGGAGGCCAAGTCTCTGGATACTTTCGAGAAAGAGATGGATAGAGCTCTGAAAGATAATGGAATCAAGGGTTATGAGGATAAGGCAGGAACAGTATACTGATTGTGGATGATCAGCCATGATCATAATGAATGGTGGTGCTGGCTCAAAGGGCCGAATGGCCTACTCCTGCACCTATTGTCTATTGACTTTCAACAATCATGACCATCTTCCTACGTACCAGGAATAACACCAATCAGTGGAGAGTTTGCCCCTGAAACTGATTGATTCTAGTTCTGCTGGGGCTCCTTGGTACCACACTCAGTTGAATGCGCCCTTATGTCACTCTCATCTCACCTGAAAGCATTTTTGGTGTAGTTCAGAAAAGATTAACAAGAATAGTTACAAAATTAAATGAATTGCAGATGAATTTCACATAGATAGGTTGGAGAACCTGGGGTTGTTCAGCGTAGACAGAAGAGAATTGAGGGGAGATTTGATAAACGCATTCACAATGATGAGAGGTTCAAACAGAGAAGATAAGGAAGAGCAGTTTCCATTGACATAAAATTTAAGAAATAAGGAATGAAGATTTAAGGGAATGGCAAAAAGAAAAGCAAAGGCAATACAATGAGGGTGAAGATAGATTCATTTGTGGCTTTCAAAGTGGAATTAAATAAGCACCTGAAGAATGAGATTTGCATTGCTGTGAGGAAAGATCAGGGAATGATGGAGACTGCTGTGATATAGAGGGATCTGGCTACATGAATCTATAAGTCAACGTGGGAGTATGGCAAGAAGTTAGGAAGACAAATGAAAAATTGATCTTCGTTGCAAGGGAGATGATTTTTAAAGTAGGGAAGTCATGCTAGAATTGCACAGTGCATTGGTGAAACCATTCCCAGATAGCTTTATTTAAGAAAAGATATACTTGCATTAGAAACAGTTCAGAGAGGTTCTCTGGGCCGATTCCTGGGATAAAGGGAATGTCTTCTGAGGAGGAAATTGGCTTTACCATTGCGATACAAGGTCCTTGTGATTCACATTGCTATGAGAAAGGATGCAGAGACAGGCAATGTAATGACGTGTTTATAGGCTTGTCCAGAATATAACTGATTATGTCAGACTGTAGTTTAACCTGCTTGGGTCCGGGAGAAATGAAGCAGTGAGAGGATATCACACAAGTGCTTTAGCGGGAGTTTACAATGTTCAAGATCACGTAACATTTGCAACTAAAACAACCACTGTGTACAAAAACAAAATACTGCAATTGTTAGGATTCTGCAAACAAGATTCAGAAACTGCAGGAAGTAATCAACAGGCCAGGCGGCACTTATGGAGAGAGAAACAGTGATAATGTTTCAAAGCAATGATCTTTTTGGACTCGTCCCAAAAAAATGTTTGTGCCTGTATGCAGTTGCACACTTTGGCCTAGAAGTGTCACTGTAGAACAGCTCAAATTTTTGAGCCCTCATAATCTTAATCAGCAACCATGTAGGAACACAAGTCATGGAAGTAAATGTTACTATTTTTATGAAAATGTGAAAGTTCTTGTAATGATTTTCACCTCTCTAGAATTCTTTACAGCTCAGCTGACTGTTTGTCTTCCAGAAGTTTTATTTCAATTCCATTATTATCCTCTCTGGGCCATTAAGAAATCATACCAATGATCTGCTGCTAGTAGATTCTTTCAAAGTCCTGCCCCTGTTGTATTGCTGCATTCCCACATGCTCATTTGCTAATCTTTTCCCTGGTTTGACTTGACTCCAGCCTACCTGAACATGCATTTCTATTCAACGTTACACACGTCCAATTGATACTCACTTCACCCGCTAACAATGTGTATTTTGATGTTTGTATCTGTGACCTACACTGCGCCATGGCCTCCCCACCCCATCTCCAATCAGCATCACAATGTGTTCTCCCACCATTTGCTAGGATCTTCAGCTACATTTGGACAAACCCATTTTCCATTGACCAAATCTTTGATCTCCACTCCTATAGGCAGCAAGGCATCCTTTTAGATTTCTGATAACACAGTGTGCAGCTGGAGGAACACCGCAGGCCAGGCAGCATCAGAGGAGCAGGAGAGCTGATGTTTCAGGTCAGGACCCTTCTTCAGAAATGGGGATCTTTTGGATCTCTGCTTAGTTACTTGCCCTTTTTCCAAATAAACTGTTTCTCTTCATTCGCTGCTTCTGCATTTCTTTGTCCTTACAGTTACGCAGTTTTCCAGATAGACAACTTTCTCTGATATGCTTCATCTCCTAGTTTAGCTGTTCACCACACAGTTGTTCAGAAACTGGAAAGGCTAAGCACATAAGATCCTGTTCCTTCGGCATACCTGTTTGCACCCTTAGCCTCTGGACATCAATCTTTCTTTCCTAAACATATTCACTGACTTGGCCCCCACAGCCTTCTATGACACATAATTCCTAAAACTCACCAGTCCCTGAATGAAGAATTTTCTCCTCATCTCCATCTAAAATGGCCTACCGTGACATCTGAGACTGTGACCCTTTGTTCTGGCTGGGAAAATTTCATCCCTGCATCCAATCTGTCTAGCCGTGTCAGAATTTTATGTGCTTCAATTAGATCCTCTCTCATTCTTTTAAGCTCCAGTGAGTATAGGTCCCAGTTAATCCACTCTCTCCTCATATCACAAACCTGCCATTCCAGCAATTAGTCTGGTGAACCTTTATCAAGTCCCTCTAAGTTAAGAGATCCTTGCTCCTGTACCAAAATCCCCTTGCAGTGAAGCCAACACATCACCTGCCTTCCTAACTGCTGGCTGCATCTGTATGCTTGCTTTGAATAACCAGTGTAAATGGTTCTTGTAGCACAGTAGGAGGGTCCCTGCCTTTGAGACTGGCAGCCTGGGTTCAAGTCCTACCTGTACTGGAACATTTCCTAATCTATCACTATTTAAATTAAATTAAATCTGCTTCCCCTGCCAAAATGGATAATTTTGCACATACCCAGGTTATACTGCATCTGCTGTATATTTACCCAATCACACAACTTGTCTAAATTGCACTGAAATTTCTTTACATCCAGTTCATCATTTACAATCCCACCTAGTTTTGTGTCATCCTCAAGTTTGGAAACATTACGTTTCATTCCCTCATCCAAATTGTGGATACATATAGTGAATAGTTGGGGTCCAAGCTCTGAGCCCTCTGGTAACACACTGGCCACCAACTTACATTTTGAAAAAAAACCCAATCATTCCTATTCTCTGATGTAGGGGATCCGAAAGCTTGTGTTTTCAAATAAACCTGTTGGACTATAACCTGGTGTTGTGTGATTCCTACTCTCTGATTTGGAAGGTGAGGTTTTTCTTTTTGGCTGCTTTCAGTAGATGCATCCTGTTTTCTCCTCTTAAAAATCCAAGGAATGTTCGCTTTACGGGGCGGGAGCCTCATAAAGCTCTCAATGCTCTGGCAGTACAGCATTGCAAAGGTGTGGCAGAGGTGGGCTTGGCATAGTGCGCAAGCGTAAGAGCTGCTCGGGGCTTTAAAACTTTTCTGGGCGGCACCTGTAGGGGCAGAAACTGAGGGAAGGTGAAGGGATTGGAGCGTAAAGCAATACAGGCAGAGAAGGGGACCAAAAAAAGCACAGATAAACCAGGTGAGAGACTGGGACAGAGACACGCGAGAGCGGCAGCAGCTCAGAGAGGTGAAGCTATTAGTGAGTCAGGTCCCTCAGACCTTGTGTGTTTCTATCTGCTTTAATACTGAGGCTAGATTTTGGGGACTTGGTGCACCGACTAATTACTCTATCCAAGCTCTTTTATTTAGTCAGTTTCAGGTAACTTTACGAGCACTTTTTTGCTTCAAGAAATGATTTGAGGCCCTAGTTTTTATTTTTATTTCGTAGCTGGTTGTCGCTATAACTTAAAAGGCAGGTGGTTGACATTTCGGCAACATTATCTCTTCAACCTTGTTGGGAAGGTTGACTTAAATCTGATCTTTGCTTTCATCCTGCTCCTTTGCGATCCTTGTGGTATTCCGAGGCGGATCTTCGTTTTTCTGTCTCTTTTTATCCGCTTACGCCTAGAATTCTGAAACTGTCCTATTTCACTTTGTGTGATTGCCGAAATAGATGATACCTACCTGATGGGGTGCGGTGCGCTCCTCTCTTGTGGCTGTTACTGACCTTTTACTTGTAATCCAACTAGGCCAGTTTAGAAACATGTAAATTGGACAAGGATTTGGTCTAAATTTAAATTTACTCTTTATCTTCCTGATGCGTTTTTCTTGTTTGGTGTTCTTACTGACGCCACTGCTTTCCATGTTGATGACTTGCAGTGTTGGTATCTGTCGCTTTTTAAGAATGTTGACAAACCTGTTTCTCTCTTCCTTACCTCCCTCCTTCCTCCACCCACCCAAAACCTCACCCTTTCAATTGATGTCTGAACTACAGTCGTTTCTGACAGACAAACGGGAGGCTTGAAGAACTCAGCAGGCCAGGCAGCATCTGCAGGAAAGGAGCAGTCAACGTTTCGGGTATTAATTACCTCAGTCATTTCTGAGCTGGCAAAGAGAATGCCATGAATTCCTTTGGCACCTGGTTATCTCTTGTTAACTAGAGTAAAATGTGCAAATAGGGATACCTTTTCATATTGGCTTATTTAAAACAAGTTGTGACTTAATTTGAGGTTTGTCTCATGACTGAATGTAGATTTTTCAGTTTAAAGCTTTTGTGCTTGAAGGCTAGGCTGGGGTGGAGTTGCTTTGGCAACTGGCCTATGCTACTTGTACATTTGGTAAGGTAAAAGTAGAGCTGCCATAGTCCTACTGCACCATATGGCTGCTCTCCTATTATAGAGGGAGATGACTGGTGGTAGTTTCACCTTTAGGGTGACCACACCTTAGACAAGAGGAGATGTTGAAAACAAGAGCCCTTCATGGAGTTGACCCTATCCTGTTGGCATTGCATGCCAGCTGTCTAGCCAACTGAGGTAACCAAACCAAACCCTCTCAATCCATATGTCCACATTTTGATAATCTTGCCTGATATCCCCAACTATCCTGGGGAGTTAGTAACTGAGAGCTATATTTGTCTTTTTTTTTTCTTCCATATTCCAGATTTTCCAGAACCCTGCTCCTTCAATTGCCTACACTTGAAATCCCTTCCATAGCCTCTCCATTTCTCCTTCCAGTAAAAACAAAGCTGTGTGGTATCTTTTTCTCTGATCGAGCATTTAGTCACTTGTTGAACACAATTATGTAGCATTTGGGAATATGTCTATTTAAAAAGTACTTCCCTTTCCAAAGGTGTTCTCTAAGGCCCCTTAAGATGACAGCTGACAGTATTGGGGTTAGTACATAAGCATGAATGGAGGATTGGCGAACTAATAAAAGAGAATTGGGATAAAGGGGGCATTTTTAGGATTCCAAATGGCAACTAATGGAGTGCCACAAGGATCAGTGCAGTGGCCAGAATTATTTACAATACATTAATAACTTTAATGAAAAAAGTGAATGTACTATCGCTAAGTTTTTGGATAATACAAAAATAGATGAGGCAAATACAAATATGTTATAAGTTTACAGAGGGATAGAGACAGGTTAAATGAGTAAACAAGCACTTGGTGGATGGAATATAATGTGGAAAAATGTGAGGCTATGCACCTTGACAAGAAGAACAGGATAGTTGTGTATTTAAATGGAGGAAAGACTTCAAGAAGCTGCAAATCAAGGATTTGTGGGTCCGTGTGAATGAATCACATTAACTAACATTACTATTCAGTGGGTAATAGGGAAGGAAAACAAATTGTTGTCTTCGAAATAAAGGCCAATGTAGTATAAAGGAAGAAGTCTTTCTGAAACTATACAAAGCACGCGTCATACCTCAGCTAGAATATTGTGAACAATTTTGATGCCCTTCTCTAAGGAAAGGTGAGCTGGCATTGGAGGCAGTCTAGTGAAGGTTCATGAGGTTGATCCTGGGTGTGGGGAGATTCTCTTATGAAATGTTGACTAGCTTGTGATAGTATTCACTGTAGATTAGTAGACTGAGGGAATAACTTATTTAAACTTAAGATTCTTGGTGGCTTGACAGGGTAGATGTGCAAAGGTTGTTTCTCCCGTGGGAGAGACAAGGACCAGAGGACATAATACCATAATAAGGGATAACTCATTTAAGACAAGTGAAGTGGATTTCTCCTCTGGGCCTGTTGAATATGTGGAATTATTTACATCAGAGTGCTGTTAAGGCTGTTTCATTTAGTATATTCAAGGCTGAGATGGTCAGATTTTAATTAGTGAGGGAATTAAGGTTTATGGGGGGAAAAGCAGAAATGGAGGACGATTATCCATTCAGCCTGATCTCATTGAATGGCAGAGAAGTCTCGATGGGCGAGGTGGCCTATTTTGTTATAATGCCAGCATTGTTCCCATGGGTGTGGTCAACTAATTCAGAATTGAAGAAAATATCCATAGGATGAGCGTGTTGCAGGGCAAGGTTACCTTATTGCCTGTCCCTGGTTCTCCTTGAAAGTGGTAGTGGTGAGATACTTTGTGGGGTAGCTACACCCACTATTTTGGCGAGGGAGTTCAAAGATTTTGACCCAGTAACAGTGAAACAATGAGATTGTTTCGGGTCAGGATACTCTACAACTTGCAGGGCAATTTTCAGGTAGCCTCGTGCCTACTGCCTTACTCCTTCTAGGAGGATTTGGAAACATGCTGTCAATGGCGACTTTGAAAGTTGCTGCAGAGCAACTTGCAGATGATGCATTCTGCTGTCACTGTGCTGGAGGATTTTGCCTGAAGGTTTTAGTTTTAGACATTGGCTATGTTCTGGAGGGCAATGCACCTGCTCCATTCTGTGTTTTTTTTTAAAAAAAAAAATCTGTCTGCAAGATCAATTAGACAAACACTGTGTGAACTCATCTGTGATCCGAAGCTTCTTGGTGTGTGAATGGAAGTACTTAGTTTGGATAACCAGATTCTTGTATTTTTGAGACATATTTTAAATCCTTGGAAAATGCAATATCTATTACTAATGGTAGCTGTAAATAACTGGATTTTGAAGCTCAAACTTGGATTGCACCATCTTTGAACTGGTTCTGCTTATAGGTTGCATTCCGAAACTATAAAGCAGTACAAAATTCTTTCCAAAATTCAAACACTTAAGATTGCAACAGTAGTATGGTAGTTTGCATAAACCAGACTCAAAGCAATTTTAATGTGAAGTGTTTATTCTTCTTGCTATCTTAGGTAATCAGAAAATGGCTAACACAAGTTCAGGAGTGAGGGTTTTCCAGGGGCTGCTCATTTTTGGAAATGTAGTCATCATGGTACGTATTTGTTAAACTATTACTGAATTGTGCTGAAGTTACTGTTATGATGAGAATTGTACTAGAAGCTAAGTTTACTACCATTTTGTCGGAAAATAATTCTTGGTACATTTTTCCAACTTTTTTTCTATGTTTTAGACCTTTTTAATATGATTTCATATTTCCAGTTATTTAGTGGTGAATAAATTTATTGCAATATTTGTCTTTTCAACTGTCTACATACAATTTCCTGAAGATAATCAGTGCAATGTCTGACAAGTTGCAGAGGATCACATAGTACCAGGCTTCTAGAATCAAGTTTACAGGTGTTGTGTCTGGTATGTTGCAGTGTATATTTGTAAACGGCCCAACCTGTTAGTTCCCTTTGTATAATACCACATCTGGTCAACAATGGATCCTCTGTGAACTAGCATTAGAAGTAAACCCAATTTTACTTCAAGGCAGTTTCAAGTGTGCAATATGTCTGCATTTTCTTCTTCAGTGCATCAAACTGTTCTAGACATTGTTTTTTAAAAACAAAAACACCAATCTTAGCCGGGTAGTTTATATTGACTTCTTCTTAATTTTCTTTCTTCAGTGATGTTTGGACAAGTTTTTTTGTTTGTTTGAACCTCTCTATTCACAAGAACTAACCCGAATAGAGTTATGGTTATATAGCATGGAAACAGTCCCTTTGGTCCAACTCATCTGCGCTGACCAGCTATCCTAAAATGATCTAGTCGCATTTGGCTCATATCCCTCGAAACCCTTCCTATTCACATACCCATCCAGATGACTTTTTAAATGTTTTAATTATGTGCACGTCTGTCAGCCTGTTCCAGACACGCATCACCATCTGTGAAAATGCTGTCCCTTGGGTCCCTTTTAAATCTTTCCCCTGTGTCCTCTAGTTTTGGACAGCTCTACCCTGGGAAAAAGACCTTGGCTATTTACCCTATCCGTGCTCCTCACGATTTTGTGAGCCATATAAGGTCACCCTTTATAGGCCTTCGACACGCCAGGGGGAAAGAAAGCCCCAGCCTACCCTGCTTTTCCCTATAGCTCAAACCCTCCAATCCCAGCAGCATACTTGTAAATCTTTTCGGAACCCTTTCAAGTGTAACACAATCTTTCCTATAAGGAGATATGACTGTATTCATCCAATCCCATCGTAATGCAACAACTCAAAAGAGCTTCATACAATGGTGGGTTATCCCACAGGCATTGTGTGAGATGACACTCATTACTCAGCAGAACTATACGGCATGATGCATAACTTCTGCCTTTAGTTCTTTATTTTCCTCCAGCTGTAATTAGTATTTATGTCTTATTCCTATCACTTCAAGTCACAGTGCTGAAGTCTTGGGGCTTATTGCCAAATTTTGTTTCAAGAAACTAGGACACATTAAGGATGGAAACAAATTGTTTTTTCAATATAGTGAGATTGTTATACCACTGAGCTAAGTACACAGAAATGGTGAAAATAGACCCAACCTTTAGACTCCTTAGTTCGAGAAATGACCTATTTTGTTTCCTGCCATACCACTGGCACTAATAATGGAAGGTAGCAGTACAGCTTGTACTGGAGTTAAATTTCTGAAATTATTCTGAAATATAACTTCACTTTAAAGCGCCAAACTTAGCCTCTCTTTTGATCTATCTCTACCCAGTAAGAGACACCATGTAAGTCCCTTGGTCCTGATGGCTTGCGTCACTAGATCCTAAAAGAGATACATTGTTTGTAACTTTCCAGAAATCCTTGGATTCTGGAGACAGGCCAGAGGATTGGAAAACTGCCAATGTGACACTCCTAGTCAAAAAATGAGGCAGAACGTGGGTAACTATAGGCCAATTGGACGCAGGGCAAATGTTGGAGAATTATAGGAACCGATTATTCAGGAAGGAATAGCAGAACATTTGGAAAGCCATGATCTAATTAAGCAGTGTCAACATAGCTTCATGAAAGAAAAATCATGTCTGACTAAATTCATTAGAGTTTTTTGAGGAAGTCTCAACCAAAGTGGGTAGAGGTGAGCCAGTAGATGAGTTGTATTTGGACTAACATAAGGCATTTGACAAGGTACCTCACAAAAAGTTAAGCAAGAATTAGGAGCTCACGGTGTTGAGAAGTACATAGGCGTGGTTAGAGTATTAGCTAATGGACATGAAACAGATTGGGGATAAGGGGTTGTTTTTCAGGTGGCAACCCATGACCAGTGGGCTTCCTCAGGGATCAGTGCTAGGACCATAATTGTTCACAATATATATCAATGACTTGGGGGTAAGAAGTGAATGTACTGCAGCCAGATTTGCAAATTACACATAGGTGGAAAAGTAGGTGGCAAAAGATGTACAGGCAGCTTAGAGAGATATTGATTGGTTAAGGAAGTGGGCAAAAGGTTAGCAAATACAGCATAATGTGGGAAAATACAAAGTTCCTCGTTTTGATTTGACATGGATTTGAATTTTTCTCCCAGTTGACCATTTTTAGCATTTTAGGTGTCAATTTACCCTATCTAAGGAAATGCATAACCAGTCAAATGATTAGCTGACCTGACTACCTGAACAAAGATTTCACTGATGACTAATTCCTACTATGTAAATTTTAATGATTTTTGTTTCCTTTGTCTGGCAGTCTGTTTTCTTCTATATGTGGTTTACATGATTGATGTCGAAGATAAAGCTATGGGTGTGTTCTCCCCAGGGTGGTTCCAACATTTCCCAATTAATGGTTGGGACTGGCTAGATGCCTTTAATAACCGTCTACATTACATAATGCATGGAGGGAAGAAATGATAACAAATACTCATCTGTATAATAATAATTTATTTTTAATGTGTTTAAAATACGTAAAAGCTTATATTTGTGTTAATGATATTTAGCAACTTGTACAGATCATTAATTTGTAAGAGTAGTCTTTGTCTTTTACTATTGTGAGTCTGAGCATGTTCAAAACTCTCCACTACGCTTCCTGGAACCTGACTGGTAAATACACAGCTTGGTGCTGCATTCCATACTGTTTGGATGGAGCACATTGCACATGCAAAGTGTCTCGTTGTGTTGAACTAGCTAATAAAGAAAGTAAATGCCTTTTCAGTTTTGGCAGCAGAAATGTGAAAGAATAAATTAATAATTGTGCTCGCGAGTAAGCATTTACATGGTCTTTTTATAATGACGCTTGTTGGACTTATTTTAATGCCTTGCATGCTTTCTGGAATTTACCGCTAATACTCGTGTCCAGCCTACTGAAGCATTTACTTGAGCTCCATAAAATGCATCAGTGAGAATAATCATTCATTCATGAGGAAATGTGCATTAATTTCTAGAATTGAACATTAAAGAATCTTTGTGGGGTAACAATGTGGTGCTGGGGGAACACAGCAGGCCAGGCAGCATCAGAGGAACAGGAAAGCTGAAGCTTCAGGTCGGGACCCTTCTTCAGCCTGGCCTGCTGAGTTCCTCCAGCTCCACACTGTTATCTCTGACTCCAGCATCTGCAGTTCTTACTATCTCTGATTAAAGAATCTTTAATACTTTTCTGCTATTGGATTTTTTTTACTTATAGTATTTCCATGGTGTAGGGGATCTCTTTTCCTAATTGCAAACTAAAAGGCCAGTTCAAGTCAACAAGCATGGAGCTGGATGAACACAGCAGGTCAAGCAGCATCATAGGAGCAGGAAAACTTGACGTTTTGGGCCTAAACCCTTCATCAGAATCTCTGGCCAGTTCAAGTCATTAATTTAATGTCTCTGCCCGAAGGTGAAATTACCTATTTGTATGGTGAGATGCATCTCAAGACACAAGTGTTTAAAGATTGATTATTAACTTTGGGTTTCTCTTTGCAGCTGTGTGGCATTGCATTGACGGCTGAATGTATTTTCCATGTTTCGGATCAGAATGACCTCTGGCCTCTACTTGCAGCTGCTAACAATACTGACATTTTTGCTGCAGCTTGGATTGGACTTTTTGTAGGCTTCTGCCTGTTTGTACTGAGCGTAGTTGGTATATTTGGAATCATGAAATCGGCGAAGAACGTTATCCTAGCAGTAAGTTAGAACTTATTTTATCAAGCAGAATTCAATCTCCATTTGTCACTTACTTTTGATTAGTGCATTTGCCTGCCCCAATACGTGGCTAGCAATAACCTGAAATAATGCCATAAACATTGTATTGATCCAAACTTGGATCTGGCATGGAACCTTTTTACATCCAATTCAATGGTTTTACTCTGGACTGCTCCTCAAACAACAGCCTCTTTGGAATTTGTAAAATATTACACTTAACAGAAGTGTTTAATGAACATAATAAATTGCCAGTATATACTTACTTGACATATCAATTTAAATGTAGGGTAATTCTTTCAAAGTAAAGAGCAGTTGCACTTAAAATATGACTATATGGATATTTTTAAATACATTTCAAATTAAGGGATTAATAATACAGAAGCCTGGCTAATACTATGAGGGCATGGATACACATGCTGTCACAAAAACCAGCAGAATCTAGATTAATGAATAAAATCAGAATTTTTTTATTAAGAGTCTTAGTGATGGTGACCTTTAGGATCAGATTGATCTTTCATCTGGTTCAGTAATGTTCCTCCTTTTTAGGAAAAGAGATTTGCCATCTTTGCCTTGTCCTACCTACATGTGACTCCAGACAACAGCAAAGTGCTTGGCTTTCAACAGCCCTCTGAAAAGGCCTGTGAAAATTGCTGTACACACAGGCAATCCCCTGAAACAGTTGTGGCACTCATCCAACTAGTTATGGAATTAAAGTCCCTGTCTGCCTACTTGAATGCAATATTACACCACTGTCCATGAAGAAATTAAAAGCTGCAATTAATCTTACCTCTAGCATCTTTCTGTTTGCTAAGCTGAATAGTATTCCTATTGATTAAGAAATCTACTAGATTATTTTATTTCTAGTTTAAGGTATATACTAGCTAGTAACTTTTTTTTTTGGTGTTCTCTTTCAGTACATCATTTTGATGCTAATTGTCTACATCTTTGAAGTTGCTTCATGCATCACAGCTGCAACACACAGGGATTTTGTAAGTACTCCCTCCTTTCCTCATGAGCGAGTGCCCTATTCATTTCATTGCTGAACATTTAAAAATTAAACTCTCTCTCTTTTTGGTCAAATCAACTCTCATTTAGCTAATGAAATGGAAGTCCTGTCTAGAATGGTGATTGATCAATCGCAGCACATAATTTTTATTTAACATAAGTTTTGCTCACATTTACCATCTTGGAAGTTGGAAAGATAAAACAATGATAAGGTGCATAAATTAACACTGGTGCTGTAAAATAATAGTATTAATGAGGTTTCATCCTGCATTTTTGCCATTCAGTGACAACCTGTGATACTGGTTCCTTATTTTGAATACAATTGCAGTTCTGAATGTAGCAACGTAGAGCTCATCCTTCCCATTGACCAACCGAGTGGTACCTACTACTGGTGTCCACCTATCACCACAATTCCATTACCTCCACACCACCACCCCCCGCCACCTGCCATCTGTAGCTCCCCCTACCCCATCATTCGGTCCTGAAGAAGGGTAATACCCGAAACAATGACTTCGCCTTTTTTCCAGATACTCCATGACTCGCTGTGTTCTTCCAGCCTCCTGTTTGTCAACCTTCGATTCCAGCATCTGCAGTTTTATTTTCGTCTCTAACCTAGTGAATTGAGTTTGGAGAAGTGCTATAACCTAAGTGTTATATAATTGAAGTATTTCTCTTGAATTTTCTGGTGCCAGAAGCTTTGAGTATTCATTAAGCTCAGACCCAAACATTAATGAACTGAAAAATCAGCTGATGGCATCTGATAGGGTATTGAAACTGAAATGGATTCTGTTTGATACAACCACAAGTCCATAACTGCGATCTTCCTACTAGTTATGTTGACATCCAGTCCAACTCTCATTCTTACACTTTTTTGTTTGCAAGGTGAGGTTGTTATTAATTGCTTTATTAAAAACTCCTTATTGCTCATTCTAAGGGTTTGCAAAGGGTCAGATTTTGTGCTGGGGTGAGATTCCTTACATAGTTGGCAACTCTGGTTCCCAGCCTCACCATAGGAAATGGGATCTACCAGCTATGAATGTTCAGTGAAATGTGGTTGGCTAGATGGGTGGCTCTGATCTCCCTGTGCTGGGAATAAGACTGGTGGTAAGAGGCCTTTGAAAGACCGTTATTCGGCTCTTCAGGGCCTTAGTTGGTGCATAGGTGTACAGGCCTTTTGAGGCCACCCCTGCCTTGATAATGTGGTGCGATTATGTATCAATAATGCTGCCCAAATTTACAGATCCAAATCAGCCCACAGGGAGATGCCTACCCCAATGCCGTTTTACTCCCCCTTTTTTATTTTCTTAGTCAAGGATCTATCGCCCTCTGCCATAAAAGTATTCAATGAATCTGCCTCAACTGCTCACTAGAGAAGAGTTCTGAATACTCCTGACTCTCCGGGGAGGAAATACCCCTGTCTTGAATGGTTTTGTAGCCTTTTTCAAAAGGGGAGTGTACACCCTGTATTATGATTTAAATAAGAGACCTCTTGTTTTACTGCATGCCAACAAATTCCAGTCTGGTTTGTCTAATATTTCTTCCACAACAAAACCAGAAATTGCTGGAAAATCTCAGCAGGTCTGGTAGTATCCGTGAAGAAAAATCAGAGTTAATGTTTAGGGTCTGGTGACCCTTCCTCAGGGCTGATAGTAGCTAGGAAAATGTCAATTTATATGCAGAAGATATGGTAGGGGGAGGGGTAAGGAGTAAACAATAGGTAGGGATAGAGCTTAGAGAGAGAAGAACAGTTGGACAGTCAAAGGAGTTGATAACAATCTGGCTAGGAGGGTGAATAGCTGTTAATGGAGACTGTTAGTGGCTAGCAATCGGTAGTGTGTAATGGCAAGCTATATGATAACAAGGCCTGGTGTGTGCCTAGGGGCCAGGACATGGGAAGAGTTCAGGCCCTAAAATGATTGAACTTGATATTGAGCTCAGAGGGCTGTAAGGTTCTCTCTCTCCCTCTCTCTCTCTCTCTCTCTCCCTCTCTCTCTCTCTCTCCCCCTCTCTATCTCCCTCCCCACCTATCATTTGCTCCTTACCTCTTTCCCATCCCCTCCCCCCATCCTATCTTCTGCATATAAACTGACATTTTCCTAGCGACCGTCAGTTCCGAGGAAGGGTCACTGGACCTAAAAGTTAACTCTGATTTTTCTTCACAGATGCTCCAGACCTGCTGAACTCTTCCAGGAATTTCTGTTTTTTGTTCCTGATTTACAGCATCCACAGTTCTTTTGGGTTTTTATTAATATTCCTTCCAATATGGCTCCTAATCCTGAGTTATCTTGATTGTACAGGGAAAGTGTGCATTGAGTGTCAGTCTAAAGTCTGTCACATTCCTTTTAAAAGACACTACATTGTTCCAAGCTTCAGTTTTTTTTTGCGGGTTGGATTTTTTAGGACTAAATCTTGAAGCTCAACTTGCATTCTGGCCAAAGGGAAACAGTTTAAACAATTCATGGATTGGTTTTTTAAAAAAAAAAAGGTCTATTAGCTTTGCATGGGAAAATAAATAGCTGGCACTTATGGAAAATTTACCTCCAGTACTGAATTTGGATACAAGACCTTCCTCATAATTGTAAACCTGCCTTTTCAGGTGCTAGATCCTGTTATTCTTTGGTTTACTTCATTAGAATATATGGTCATTTCCAGAAATCTCTTTCGGTTAGGGATTTTTCATAGATTAAAGTAGTTTCTACACTTTTTGTTTTCAACATCTTTCTAAACCTTATTTTTCAGCTGGTCCCAAACTTTTTTCTCAAGCAAATGCTCCAGCTATATGATAACCGAAACTGGCAGAATGACGATGAGTTCAGAAAGTACACAGAGCTTACCAGTTCTTGGAATCGTGTCATGACTGAAGTAAGTACGGCAAGAATTCTTTGACGGTAGCCAGGAAAGTTGAACTTTTGCTAGTAAAGCTTATAGAGCTTCTAAATAGAGGCATAGTGTAAAAAAGCAAGGAGGTGATGGTATACTTCTACAAATCATTGATCAGACCATATTTGGAGTGTTGTGTTCAGTTGTGGACACCTTATTTAAGGAAGGGTATTAAAGCCTACAGCCTACAGTGCAAATGAGATTTACTAGAATTATACAAGGAATGAGCAATTTTAGATACAAGGAAAAATTTAAAAATTTGGGCTTATTCTCCTTGTATTGTGATGACTTTAAAGACATGTTCATAAATTTTGAACAATGTGGACAAGGTAAAGAAGGATATTCTGTTTCCAGTAATTGTTACATGACTAACTAGGAGTCGCAATTTCAAGAATGTCAGCAAGAGAGCTCAGTGAGATAAGGAGAAACTTTTTTACTGAGGGTAGTGGTGGAGGTGGATCCCATCGGAAGTTTCAAGCGAGCTGGATATATATTTGAAAATGATAAATGTAGAGGATTCTAGAGAGAGGGCTGGAGAATGGGACTAACTAGGCAGCTTTTTTGGGAGGCAGTACATAAATGATGGGCTAAATGTCTGCCTTCTGTACTGTAAAATAGTATGATCCTAAGAAGAGAAGGAACTTTTGTATTTTTCTAATTTGGGTTCTTTGCATCTTACTAGCTCAGAACAGCTTTCTAGATTCCTAATGAACTGTTGTTTAACAATAAACTGTGTACATGCCTGACTAAAAAGCAGCATAAAGATTCAACCTCCCAGCAAACTACAGAGATAACGTAACTACTGAGATCAGTTGCATCTCAGTTTATCCCAGAGTGTCATCTACAAATTGTAGGTACTGTTATGAGCGGGTTCACGAGGCTGATTTCCTGGGTCAAAGAGTACCTCTGAGGAAAAACTGAGCAAGTAGGGCTTGTACTCATTTCACTTATAATGAAAGATGATCTTTTTTAAACCCTATCTCTATATAGAACATAGAACATTACAGCGCAGTACAGGCCCTTCGGCCCTCAATGTTGCACCGACCTGTGAAACCAATCTGAAGCCCATCTAACCTACACTATTCCATTATCATCCATATGTTTATCCAACGACCATTTAAATGCCCTTAAAACTGGCGAGTCTACTACTGCTGCAGGCAAGGCATTCCATGCACTTAACGACTCTCTGAGTAAAGAATCTACCTTTGACATCTGTCCTATATCTATCACCCCTCAATTTAAAGCTGTGTCCCCTTGTGCTTGCCGTCACCATCCGAGGAAAAAGGCTCTCTCAGTCCACCAATCTAATCCTCTGATCATCTTGTATGTCTCTATTAAGTCACCTCTTAACCTTCTTCTCTCTAACGAAAACAGCCTCAAGTCTCTCAGCCTTTCCTCATAAGACCTTCCCTCCATACCAGGCAACATCCTGGTAAATCGCCTCTGCACCCTTTCCAATGCTTCCACATCCTTCCTATGATGCAGTGACCAGAACTGTACGCAATACTCCAAGTGCGGCCGCACCAGAGTTTTGTACAGCTGCAACATGACCTCACGGCTCCAAAATTCAATCCCTCTACCAATAAAACCTAACACACCGTATGCTCTCTTAACAACCCTATCAACTTGGGTGGCAACTTTCAGGGATCTATGCACATGGACACCGAGATCGCTCTGCTCGTCCAAACTACCAAGAATCTTACCATTAGCCCAGTACTCTGTATTCCTGTTACTCCAAATATATATACACTGAAGCAAAAGGCTAGTGAGTAACATTCAGATGCAGTGAGTGCTGGATTTAGTCTAATGTTCATCCTGTAGTGATGGGAAAAGTAGAGAATTATAAGCATTCCAGGTCCTTTCAGAAGTAAGGTTTTGAATGAAAGACATTGGCAATAAGTCTTAATGCTTCACCCAATATACAGCCATTATATTTTGGGCTGTTAAGAATCTTTTAAGAAAAGTGAGATTAAGAAAAATAACATTGTTTTTAAAATAAATAAAATGGAAGCTGTAGCATATACATAGTTTGAAATATTGGTCTGCTTCTGCCTTCTTGGGTCTCTATGGTGGAAATGACAGATGAGGTGGGGAAAAAAGTGCTGGTGAAACTCCGGTCTGGCAGCATCAATGGGCAGAAAGCACAGTCAATGTTTCAAGCCCAATGATCGTTCTGATGCCGAGTCACTCTGTGTCTGTGTGTGTGTCTCTGTCATCCGCATTTCTTAATAACTGCGGTCTCTCAAACCACTGGAGTCTGTCTTTTCATTTGAGAAGTATACTTTCAGAGTTACTGTATTCCTAACACTACTTTGAGATTTTTTGTTTTTGTCTAGTTTGGAAAAAAATCATGTTAAAAGAAAAACCATCACTGCACAGTGCTATGAAATCTCTCCCTTGTAACATCTGAACAGTTAATACAGTCGCTCATTTAAGTGAAAAAATGACATCCCTACCTTGAAGATGGATGGCTGAGAAGGCATTTACTTAGTCTGTTCCACAGTTGGCAGTTGTATTGTCTTTACAGTATACACCGACTTGTGAAGAGATAGTATGTCACATCTTTGTAACTCAAGTTGTTCTTTTCCTTTTAATGCAGAATAATTGCTGTGGTGTAAGAGGACCCCAGGACTGGATTCAGTTCAACTCTGCATTCAGATCTACCCATTTGGATTCTGACTTCCCCTGGCCTCGAGAATGCTGTACAACTGACTTTGTTGACCAATTTCTAAATTTGGATGGTTGCAGGCTTGGTGTTCGTGGCTTTGTTCATAATCAGGTAATATGAAGCTTGAATTATTTAAGTTTCTTGTTACAACTGGACAAGGTATTTGTGGCACTACACCTGGAGTAATGTATTACATTTTGAATCCTCACTTATAGGGGCCTATTGAATAGAGACTGTTGAGGGCTCATTAGCCTGGTTTCTGGGACAAAGCAATTCTTTTGAGAAAAAGTTGAGCAGGGCTTGTGCACAATTCACTTGGAAGAACGAGAGGTGATCACTCATTGAAACAAAATTCTGAGAAACATGACGAGACAGATGTTGAGAATGAACAGAAACCGTTTTAGAGGTCTCCATTCAATATGGAGATACGGTGGAATTTCGTCTGAGGATTATTAATATTTGGTATTCTCTTTCCCCAGTCTGCAGGCTGCATGGTCATGGAGGTGCTGTTCATGCTGATTTGGTGTGCTGGTGTGTTGATTTCCACATGCAGAAAAATATATTCAAAGCTGTTTGATCGTGGGAGTCTAGGGCTATGGTGTTAGCCGCAAGAAATGAAATTAGGGTCAATAATGCCACTTTTCTACTTAAGGGAGAACAAATATATTTATAAGAGCTAATTATTGTAGTGTAAGGTTTTTTGGATCATAATGCCTTTTTGCATAAAAAATGAGTAAGTACCTTCTTAAATGGTGGATTTACACAGGCTTTAATGCTTCAGATACTTATGAAGAATATGTGAAAGCCAGACTTTGGTAGTTGCCCCACTTGTGTATGTTTACTCAACTCAGAAAGGAGGGCAAGCAGATTGTGTGAACTCCTGGTGGGTCATTCTCTTGGTCTGGCCAAAACTTCCCTACTCACCAATCCAGCCTATATATGAAGCAGGATGATAGGACGTGTGCACTTTTATGCCTAATCACTGTTGGATACAAAAACAAAAGCTCCTGGAAAAGCTCAGCAGGTCCGGCAGCATCTGTGAAGAGAAATCAGAGTTAACGTTTAGGGTCCTCAGAGGGAGGAAGGGTTACCGGACCCAAAACATTAACTCTGATTTCTCTTCACAGATGCTGCCGGACCTGCTGATTTTTTTTTTTTTGCAGGAACTTCTTCTGTTTTTGTTCAGATTTACAGCATCTGCAATTCTTTCAGTTTTCAAACTGTTGGATTTAGCTGTACAATTGAAAGAATCAAATCCGAATTGGTTGCCATATACTCTGTCCAATTCAATTAGTGGTGCCCTCATGTGTATTTTCTTTTAGCCGGAAATGCTAGACTGCCTTCATTGGCTCTTTTTAAACAGGGAACACTTTAAGCGAGTTGAGAAATTGCTAGTAATTATTCTCACAGGTATTGGGGAGGGAATATTTAAAGATTGACAGAAGGACACATCCTAAGAAACCACATTCAAGAGGGATTTGTGTGACAACCATTTTGATCACTGGCTCCTCTGGCTAACCTCTGCACTAAAAAGGTTAGCAACCAAACCACAACTTGTAAAGATAGCAAAGGGAAAAGGAGGCCCACAGATGATGAAGAGAAAGGTGTAACACTCAGATACCAGAATTGGAAAATTCAATTGAAATGATTCACTGAAGTGTCCTCTTTCTGAAATGTAAAAATGAACAAATGGTACTGATGAAAATAAGTTGTAGCCGTTCTGTGCATAATTCATTTCCAGTTTTTGTCTTTATAACTTCACTCTCTTCCAAAAAAATGAAAGATATTACAATGCAGCTTTGCCAGTGGGTGGTTGCTGCTGTAGCGTACTGGATAACAACACCTTGCAAGTTGACTCGCATAAAAATGAGAACTGATGACTTTGTGCTTTCATGGTGGTGGCTGCTCCAAACAAAAGAAATATTGGCAAACCCAAAATTTGCCACCATCTCCAATGCAGCTTGTTTCCCTTTTCATCCTGCTTGTCTGTATTTGACAAGCAATGAGTCCTGTTATGATGTGAATTACCAACTGCAATATATTCTGCTTTAAGCCAGTCCTGCAGTCTGTACATTGTAAGATATTAGTCTGAAGTATGTCAGGCTGTGGATGGCTGTGTACAGTGTCTGAGATTGCATGGATCTTTCTTGCTTAGTAAGGACGTTCAGCTCTTTGTGTACTGGAGCACTCCCTTTTTCTACATGAACTCTCAAACACTTCTGTAGTGTCATCTTTCGGATTTTTTTTTTCACATGCTCATTCTATAATGGTATCTTCTCTGTTAGTAATATGTCAGTCATGTGATTACATAAACAATGAATTCCAATAATCTCACTTTTCCACACTGTACATAATTCACCACCATGTGCCCATCCTATTCCATCTAATTTCATGCAGCAACAGAAAGATCAGTTCCTTGTCCCAAGGAAACTTGGAATTTATTAGTATAATTTTATTAAATTGGTGTAAATATAATTTCTAATTGTTCTCATATTTTTGCAGGGATGCTTTGAATTCATTTCTGGCCCTCTGAACAGACATGCTTGGGGTGTAGCATGGTTTGGATTTGCTATACTTTGTTGGACTGTAAGTCTTTTTTTTTTTTCTGAGCACTATTTTCCTTGTTAATGCATCATCCTACATTTACATTGGTTTTAGTAATCTTCTGTACTATGTTTCCCTCAAATTTTGGTTGTGCATAATTTTTTTTGAACAAAGAATTGTTACCATGCATGTAGGTTAAGTATCATGGTACAAGGTCTGTGTGGTAGGCTCTCATGTAAATTAAAGCTGCTGATCAATTATCTGAATAATTTGAGTGAACATTCCTTGATCTCATCAACCAGATCAGAGCATTGAAAGTCATATTATTTGATTTTGAAACTTGATGTTGGATTTTTAAAAGCAGCAGATGGCTTCATTTGGCCTTGATTTGAGCTCTTTAAAGTATAGCACAATAGTTTCATCTGCTTCTCCCCTCCCTTCACTGGACTAGATTATTGCTCCATTTGGTGCAAGCAGTTGCCAGCTATGTTTCTTAAATGGACATTCACATGATACCTAGTAAATTTGAGCCAACTTTTGAGCTTGGGAGTGGATCGTGTCACCACTAAACCTGATTTTTGACTTCTGTGAATACTTATTGCAGGTATGAGTCACTGAATTCCTGTTGAGATTGATAGATTGTATTTCCCCTCATCACCTGAGTGGGGTTAGGTGAACACAAGAATTGCAAGCTGGAGTTGACCATTCAGCCCTCCTTCAGCCTGCTCTGCCGTTCAATAAGATCATGACTGAGCTGCTTGTGGCCTCAACATCACACTTTGTCAGCCTCAATTCTTCGATGATATGTTAACTTTAAGGAAAACCCAACGCACTCAGCCTGGAATAAATTACATCCACTGCTGGCTCGGGTAGAGCATAAGCATTCCATAGAATAAAGCCTGTACTACAGCTGTAGTTGTTTCAGCATAGCTTGAGTTGAAATGGCACTTGTAATTAAGCCATTTAATTAAACAATTAAGTATGTAATTGTTCATGGATGTATCTGTTTTGTCCTTGTGCTATTAAATGGAGAAGCTACAGTCTGTTACTCAATATACCATCTGCAGAAAACAGACTCCTTTTTTATGTTCACAATATTTGTAGTACATAATATATGATGCACTAAATTTAATTTGAAATTGATACTTTACTCGTACAAAAATCCTTCGGAGGAATAATGAATGCTTTTTGAAGTGCGTCGTGGATTGGGTAGCGAAGATAGAACTGTAAGTGTGAGAGAAAAGGAACCAGACTTGACTGTGGCTAAGAATTGAATCAAGCTTATGGACTAATGCTTGACTCCATCTAGAAGACAAAATCCAGCCTGATTTCAGTGCAGTAGTTAGGAATAGTTGTCTTTTGGATTAGATGTGAAACAGGTTTCACCTACACTGTAAAAGATAAAATTGCTCTTACGCAAGAAAGAATCCTTTGCTTCCCTCTTTCAGTTGTTAGCCAATATTTATTGCTCAACCAGCATGATTATTATTGCATTATTGTTTTCTTCCTAAGAGCAGAAGTTGTAATGATAGTGAAAAATTTGTTTGACTGTTTCTGTATGGATAACATAGGCTAGACTTTACAGCTTAAATTAACATTTTGTTTTCTTCTTGTTTCAGTTCTTTGTCCTTGCTGGATCAATGTACTTCTATGTAATACTGAACAACTAAACAAAGGCATTGGACTTCAAATACGGACTTGAAATCAAATCTGTTTGCAACCTTCCCACCTCATGTGACAATACTGAGGACTGTTAGTCTGAACCTATGAAGTATTGGGAGTTGTAATCTGTTCTGTTTGTATTCATCCCCCTCAGATTCTCTCCCACTTGTTGACCTGGCAAAGAACTTTATTGTAGTTTCTGCACTTTTTAAAAAAATATGTACTCTTAATTTTATTGGACAATGAAATTAGAGCAACGTTCAGAAAACTTCTGTACTTCTGCCTGAGCTTCAATCCAGCAACAATGTTGTGACATTAGCTTCACCATAAACTATAACTGCTAGTGAGAACTGGATTCTGTTTGCCTCACTAAATTGTTACCTGTTGGAGAGGATTAAATATTCTGAATTGGTGAGAATAGAGGTGAACCTGTGTTCAACTCTAAATGATAGTTCAGCTAGTCCTAGCTACACAGACGATTAAGATTCTGTTCCACAGTTTGTAACTTGAGGGCAGATTAGTCCATTAAACTGGCTTCCTCCAAGGGGATAGATTAGAAAGGAACACAATCCCCTTAGTCATCGCACTGCAAAAGAGGAACCAGCTTAAGGGCCGAAGTCTTTTCCTCTTACAGTCTTAAAATTTAAACTTGTATATTTAAAGTAATCAAATTAGCATCCATCTCTTCTGAACAATAAAATGATCTGTGTAGCATAAATGAGTAAAACCGTACTGTTGACTGATTTTTTTTTGTGACATTGGGGTTATCAATGTAAAAATACCTGAAAACATATTTTGCAGGAAATTAACTGTAAGGTAGTGAATTTGGTATATTTTCAACCTCTTCTGTAAACTGAATATTAAACTTGTAATATAGAATGTACATTATGGGTTTTCTTTATTTTTAATCCAGTGTACAAAATCATTTAATTTTTAAAAATAAATTATTAACCTTCAGGGCACTGTGCAATTGATTAAACTAAGCCTTAGAAGAAAGGCTGATCAAGTTGAGCTCCAGAATTCTTGAAGAGATTGTGATCATCCAACAGGATAATACCTCACCTCTAACATGAATGCATGATATCATCACACAATTATAATAGGTACTATGCAGAAGGAAGCCATTCAGCCCATCTTGTTAACACTGGCTCTCCAGATGAGTATTATGACTTGGTGACAATCTCCTGTCTTTTTCTGCTCCCTTGAACATTGTTTATATTCAAATAGTCATCCAGTATGCTCTTTAAATGTTATGATTGAACCTGCCTCCATCGCACTTTTTCTGGGCAATGTATTTCAGACTAAAATCACTTTTCCATGTGAAGAGGTTTTTCCACACATTATGCATTTGTTTCTTTGATCCAAATTAGTCTAGCTGGAAAAGTAGCACTTGATTAATTGAGATTCACAAACTTGAAGTTTGAAGAATTACCTTGCCGTTTGATTGCTAGATGCGCTGGATTCTTAATACTTTGCTCTCCGATTTCTGCAAATTTAAAGTGTTTGTGCTGAAGATGGGAGCAAATATAGATTCTGCTCTGCTGTATTCATTGACCAGGAACTTGGACTGCAGCAGTTTCACTTCGAGCATTTTGGATCTTGGGGTATTGATACAAGTAGAACTTTGAAATGGTGCAAGTGAAGATCATAGAACTCACGGAAGAGTAGGTTTTTAAGGCTTTTGAAGTGGGAATTGTAGCAAAATCAAATATTTTGTGAATGACTTTGTGCTAAGTGTGAAGGTTTGATGCACAAAGACCATTGATTGTATTTCTGTGTTCAATGTCCAGTTCAGAGAATACAAACTCTGACAGATGGAAAATGCTAGAGGTAGCTTGGATTTTTTTTAATGACTTTGCGTGGTCTGTGTAATGACCAGGCCTGCATTTGTTGATTAATCATAGAGATGTACAGCACAGAAACAGACCCTTTGGTCCGACTGTTCTATGCTGACCAGATATTCTAAAGTAATCTTGACCCCTTTTGCCAGTATTTGGCCTATATCCCTCTAAACTCTTCCTATTCATATACCTATCCAGAAGATGCCTTTTAAATGGTGTAATTGTACCAGCCTCCAGCCTCCACCATCTCCTCCGGCAGCTCGTTCTATACGTGCACCACCCCTGTGTGAAAAAATTGTCCCTTAGGTCCTCTTCTCCCCTCACCTTAACCTATGCCCTCTAGTTTTGGACTCCCCTACCCTGGGGAAAAGCCCTTCGTTATTCACCCTATCCGTGATTTTATAAATATCCATAAGATCAGCCTTCAGCCTCTGACATTGTAGGGGAAAATAGCCCCAACCTATTCAGTTTCTCCTTTAGCTCAAATCCTCCAACCCTGGCAACATCTTGGTAAATCTTTTCTGAACCCTTTCAAGTTTTATGACATCTTTCCTCTAGCAGGGAGACTGGCATTGAACACTGTCTTCCAAAAGTGGCCTAACCAATGTCCTAGACAGCTGCAGTATGACCGCCCACCTCCTATGCTCAAAGCACTGACTAATAAAGGCAAGCAAACCAAATGCTTCCTTCACAATCCTGTGTACCTACAACTCTGCTTTCAAGGAACTTTGACCCTGCGCCGCCAAGATCCGTTTGTTCGGTAACTCTCCCCAGGTCCTTACTATTAAGTGTGTAAGTCCTGCCCTGATTTGTCTTTCCAATTATCAATAACATTTTCTGCACTTCTTTTGTGTAAAGCTCTTCCATTGAAAGATTGTCTAGGGAGGGAGTAGAGTGCTTCATAGTTGCAGAAGATTATAGCATTATGCAAGTATACTAAACTCATCAAAAGGGAACAGAGGAGACAGACAGCCATTTGTCAAATCAAATTGGGGAAAAACTTAGTATATATGTCCCTAATGCACTCTATCATGGTTTAATGTGCAACAAGTCCAGATTTTGCTCGATGTGATAAGACAGGTGAAGTGGCAAAATTCAAGACTTACATTTATATAACTCTTTTCCTGGCCATTGGGCATCTCCGAGCTCTTGGCAGCCAATGCAATAATGACTGGATTTTTGTAGTGTAGTCTTTGATGTAGTGCGGGAAACACAGCAACCAGTTGCACACAGGAAGTTCCCAAAGACAGCAATGTAGTAATGACTGAAACAAAGTTGCTGGAAAAGCTCAGCAGGTCTGGCAGCATCTGCGGGGGAGAAAACAGAGTTAACGTTTCGGGTC
>JAHRHZ010000031.1:11044868-11061704 GCA_024137785.1 Ginglymostoma cirratum
GTCTGGCAGCATCTGCGGGGGAGAAAACAGAGTTAACGTTTCGGGTCTGGTGAGGAAGGTGAGGTCTGTTCTGAGGAAGGATCACCGGACCCGAAACGTTAACTCTGTTTTCTCCCCCGCAGATGCTGCCAGACCTGCTGAGCTTTTCCAGCAACTTTGTTTTTGTTCCTGATTTACAGCATCCACAGTTCTTTTGGATTTTATGTAGTAATGACTAGTGTCTTGAGGGATAAGTATTTGCCAGGATGTCATGGATAACTTCCCTGTTCCTCCTGAAAATAGCACCGTGGGATTATGTACATGCAATAGAGGGGTCCTTGATTTAATATCTCATCTAAAAGACTACCCCTGACAGTGCAGAACTTCTCAGTAGATTACATGAAGAAGTGAGAATGTACCAATTCTTCCTATGAATTCAGTAGGTTATGTGGTAATTTGATCATATGTTCAATATATTAGGGGAAGCTGAGAGTAGATCTTGGCAAACCGTTTCTGTTGTTTAGGGGATACTGAGATTCAGGGCTGCTTAAAAACTAGAGCCAGATCTTTCAGGAGTGAAGTTCAGAAACACTTCTACCATTCTTTGCACGTAGAAGTTTGGAACTTTTCCACGAATGGTGATTGGTACCAGGTTAGTTGTTTATTTTAGAATGAAGGTGGGTTAAATTTTGTTAACTGAAATTATGGAAGGTTATTGAACAAAGGTACGTGTGGTACCTCAAAGGTACACTGCATGTGGAGTGAGGTTGTAGATCAGACATAATCTAAATGAATGGAGGAACTATCTCCAGGGACTAACTGCCCTTCTGCACTTTTATGATACTTTATGTGACATAATGAAACCTGGATGACGTGTGGTGGTACTATAGTTGTTTGGAATGAGTGGCAGTTTGTTAGAAGAAAGTTCATTTGACTGGTGACTGGCAAAGAGAGGGATTCCATTGCGATCAAAGTGCCATTTAGTTTGCACAGATATATTTACCTGGGAGCAACAGACCTTCATTTATGGACAGAGCATGGGGATTGTTGCCTGACCTTCCACAGTTCCTGCAGTAATTTGCAATGCCTGACTGATTCTGGCAGCTTTTCAAGATGGGTGTAGCATGTCACTGGTACCTCCATCAGGTACTCAAGTAGTCCATGACTAAATGCAGTCAGAGTTGGAAAACGTTCAGGCTTCTGTTGGCATGTAACCATCGCCCAACAAGAGAGAATCTAACCATGGACATTCAATAACAATTTTGTGATTGAAGCCGCAAAATTAATAGGAACAGTAGGTCAGCTACAGATTCAGCAGTGTGCAGAAAAAATGTGGGAAGGGATGTAAGCTGATTGAAAAGTTGCTTTTAAGTTTAAGCAGCAGATCAGAGAAACACCAAAAGTCAATGATGATCAGTGGGAAAACTCTGCTGGCTGAAATCATAGAGAGAACAACAATTGTTTTTGGAAGCCAATTCTTCCAGCTTCAGGATCACGCTGCAGGAGTAATACAGAATTTTATCTTAAGCCAAATATTTTCAGCTACCTCTTCAATGACCTTCCCTCCATTGTAAGGTCAGAATTGGGAATGCTTCCTGATGGTTGCATGGTGTTCAGTCCCATTCATAACTCCACAGATATTGAAGCAGTATAAGCTCATAGTGCACACAAATGTGCAACACTACATTCAGGCATGTTCAGCATAGGAAGGAAGTACCACATGTTCCCTGTAAGTAACAGGCACTGCCCATTTCCAATACAGAAAATCCAATTATGTCCCTTAACATTCCAGAAAATATGAACACCTGCATTATCCCTTCCAGGCAATGCACCATCTTGACCAGAAAAAAAATCACCACTCCCTCATGATCATCGAGTCAAAATCCCAGATGTGTCTCCCTGACAGCACTATAGGTGTGGCTGTGTCACACAGACAGCAATGGTCCTTATTATTGTAGTCCCAAGAGATCACAGTCCAGTCTGTTTGGACTGCTGCTCACACCCTCTTACCCCTTCAAATGGTTGTTGTTTGAAGTTTCTTTTTCATTTGTTGCTGTGAAATTACATTGGCCTCTCTCTCTCCAGACAGCCACTTGAACTGCTGTAGGCCATTTGGTGTAAGTCAACCAAGAATTTCCTTGGAGACAGAGTTCCAGACTTTAAGCCTGAATTACTAGAGGACTAGAGATCTATACTTCCAGGTTCAGGTGGTGAGTTTCTTGGAGGGAAACAAGCAAGTGGTAGTGTTCCCAAACGTCGGCCACTCTTATCTTTCTAAATGGTGGTGGGTATGGGTTTAGAAGTTGCTGTTTAAGGAACCTAGGTGGATTTCTGCTCTCCTTCTTGTAGATGATAAACACTGTTGCTACTAAATGCCAATGGTCAAGTGCCAGAATGTTTATGGATGTGTTGCCAATGGGTACTTTGTCATGGATGGTGTCAAGCTCCTTTCGTGTTGTTGGAGCTGTTCTCATCCAGGCAAATAAGGGAGTATTCCATCCCATTCCTGACTTGTGCCTTGTAGAGTGTGAACAGGCTTTAGGGAGTCAGGAGAGTACTTGCTGCAGTATTCCTAGCCACTGACCTGCTCCTGTGGTCACAAGACTTATATGGTGAGTCCTGTTCAGCTTTAGATCAATGGTAACCCCTAGGATGAAGTTAGTGGGATAATGCCCATTCAATGATGTTGATGACTTTGAACCTTAAGCAGTGATATTTAGATTCTCTTGTTGAAGATAATTATTGCCTGGCATTGCAGTTTTGCTGGGGCTCTTTGATGCCATATTTGATCAAATCTGCCATGAAGTCCACGGCTATCACTCCTACCTCATGTCTTGAATTCAGCTCTTTTCTGCATGTTTGAACCAAGGCTGTAACGTGGTCAGGAGCTGGGTGGTCCTGGAAGGACCCAAGCTGTACGTCACTGAGTAGGTCATTGCTGAGATGCTTGATAGCACTGTTGATATGACACCTTCCATCACTTCACTGATGAGCGAGAGGAGACTGATGGGACAGTAATTGGCTGGGTTGGATTAGTCCTGCTTTTTTGTGTGCAGTTTTCCTGGCAATTTTCCACAATGTCCATTGTTAGCCAATATTGTAACTGTACCGAACAGCTTGATTGAGAGTGTGGCAAGTTCTGGAGAACAAGTCTTCAAAACTATTGCAGGAACGTTGTCAGGGCCTATAGCTTTTGCAGCTTGCATTGTTTGGTAACCAAACTGCCCTTGTCTGTAGCTTCAGCAGATTGAAACCTCATGATTAGCTAAGCCTGACACTGCTCCCGGTATGCCCTCCTGCACTATTCATTATTGAACGTGGGAGCTTGACAATTAGAAACCAAATTATCTGGAACCATATTGACTTGGGGAACTTCAGCCGGGGTTGGTTGTAACAAAAAGGGATGGACAGTGGTGATTTAAACTACAAATAATTTGTAGTTAAAGTCAAGAGATGATTGAGGGATTAAGGACAGAGGAGAGTGGAAATACACCATAAGACCATAAGACATAGGAGTGGAAGTAAGGCCACTCAGTCCATCGAGTCCACTCCACCATTTAATCATGGCTGATGGGCATTTCAACTCCACTTACCCGCACTCTCCCCATAGCCCCACAGTAGCAAGCTTGCTGGAAAGCCCTGGATTGCTGGATTGCCCAGAAACTATTTTGGTGGTTGTTAGTTTGGTATTCTACGGTAATCATTCAAATTTAGATCTGGGGTGTAACTTTAGTTTCTCCTATTATCTTTTATATTCTTTCTCATTTTACACCATTATCATTCTTTCCGTCTAATTAATCACAGATCATTTGTTTTCCTCTCTTGAATAACTATGGTTTTGTTACTCCTGCTATATTGTTTATCTGTAACATCTTCTTGCAATCTGGCTGTAAGCAGGAAGAACTGGATCACTGATGACACCCTCACCCATGTTTCGAGCCATTAACTGTTAATTTAAAATGGTTCTTGTTTGGATTCAATGGGGAATTCATTTGTCTGAGAGATGTACAGCCAAAGGGAAATGCTTTACTTGCAACAATTCTTTTGATTGCAGGAATTTTGAGACACTCCCCAACACAGCTTGTATTCAGGCAGTATCTGCAAATATCATGATGCTTCTTCTCGGGTGTGTGTGCCTGTGTTCGATGCACTGGACTCAGTCAGAGTTTAGCTGTAATCACACCTTGTGTTCAACAAAGGCCCATTGTACAGATGGTGGAATTGCCCTTAGCATCAGACTGCGCAGGAGAAGGAGCAGTCCAGTTAATCTCACTCTCCTGCCCTTTCCACATAGCCCTGCAAATTTCTCCTTTTCCATGAAATATCCAGCTCTCTTTTTAAAAGTTACACCAGGGAGTTGAATCTAATGTCCACATAATCTAACCCTGTGTGAATCAGCATTACATTTAGCAAAAAGGAGGGAAGAAATTCTTTCAGGGTTGGATCAGCAATGGAACCGTATCCAAGATTAAAACCTAAGGCATAAAAACTTAAAGATTCAAACATTCGTGAGCAAGAAGCAATGAATGACGAAAAAATAATGTCAAAAAGTTGAATGGGTGTGGTTTGTTCATTTGTATGATCTCTTTGTTTTAATGATGTTTTGAACAATGTACGTACATATGTAGGAAAGCAGAAGACCTAATATTTTGATTATTTACGTAAGTCCTAGCGTGGATGTTGATAGGTGACACTGCTCTCAGTTACGTGCTGCCTGACAGGTCAGGCAGGTTTAGTAGAAACTGAACAGGGAGCCTGAATAGATTGCTTCATAACAGCTCTCTGGGGGTTGGCTTCTTTAGATTCCACACCCACTACAGCAGATTCACTTCACCCAGTTGTTACAGTAAACAGTTTAAAAAATAGCAAACTTCTTTTTGTGACCATTCGTAAGACCATCTGTGCCAGGAAAATGTCACTTATACTTCTGTTTGCTTGAGGTCATTGAAATAAAAGCAGTTAGAAGTATTTTCTTTAGTGAGCTTAATATGAGGGGTCTTGCGGCGTAATGCCTCTGAGCTGGGAGGTCCTGGTTCAAATCCCACCTACTCCAGTGTGTCATAATGTTTCTGACTAGGTTATGAAAATATCTATAAGCAGCCATGTTGAAGACTAATTATTATCATGATCCACTGAGAGGTAACAGCAGACGCACCTCTTAAAGGCACTTTTCTACTGTGTGGGGATTCAGTGCTGTGGGCTGCTGATTCATATTTCAATTTGACATGTTTACTTTTGTGTTGCCAATAACTGATATGCTTAAAATAGCTACAGAGATAGTAGGAACTGCCGATGCTGGAGAATCTGAGATAACACGGTGTGGAGCTGGATGAACACAGCAGGCCAAGCAGCATCAGAGGAGCAGGAAGGCTGACGTTTCAGGTCGAGTCCCTACATCAGAAATGGGGGAGGGGAAGGGGATTCTGAAATAAATAGGGAGAGAGGGGGAGGCGGATAGAAGATGGATAAAGGAGAAGATAGGTTGAGAGGAGACAGCCAGGTCAAAGAGGTGGGGTTTGACCCTGTGAAGGTGAAAGTAGGTGGGGAGTTAGGGAGGGGTTAGGTCGGCCCAGGGAGGACGGACAGGTCAAGGAGGCGGTATGAGGTTAGTGGGTAGGAGATGGGGGTGGGGTTTGAGGTGGGAGGAATGGTTAGGGAGGCGGGGACTAGCTGGGCTGGTTTTGGGATGCTGTCGGGAGAGGGGAGATTTTGAAGCTTGTGAAGTCGACATTGATACCCTTGGGCTGCAGGGTTCCCAAGCGAAATATGAGATGCTGTTCCTGCAGCCTTCAGGTGGCATCACTGTGGCATTGCAGGAGGCCCAGGATGGACATGTCATGGAAGTACTTCTTTGACTATTCTTAAACTATTCTTGGTAACATTGAACCATACCAGTGCAGGTATACACTGCATGTGATAAATTTGGCATTGCTGGGCCACAACTTTGCATCCATTATGATTTGAATTGTTAAGACAAGGTGAAGAGGGGGATAGGCTTCTCTCTTTTTAACACCGTCTCGATCAGTTGCAATATTTTTAAAAAGTTTTCTTTTTCCACTCAGCAATCATACTTCAATTAAAATGTAGTTCTCCAGAAAATGAAAGAGCCAATTCTGAGGAAGGGCCGCTGGACCCGAAACATCAACTCTGCACAGGTGCTGCCAGACCTACTCAGCTTTTCCAGGAACTTCTGTTTTTGAGCCAATTACCAAGGTTTTCGTCAGTGAAAGAGAGAAGGATTTTATTACCTACTAACCCCAAGAAAATAGATAAAGCTAGACGTTTACCACAGACAAACACAGGTAATGGATTAAAAGGATGGATGGTGCCAAGCATAAACAGGAAAATAAAAGGAAATGGAATTTAAAGTTCTCAGCATCCTTGAATTGCAAGAATGCAAACCTGACGTCATGATTGCTTAGCTGCTGTCTTGTTTCCTCAGCAGCAGTCTGATTTTGTAGAATTTTAGGATTTTCAATGGATAGTGGTTTGCCCAAGTTGTTTTTTCACTGAGCACTGACTTCAGAGGTTGAGAGAATCAGGGAAAGAAAGACAGCAAGACTTCCACGTTCTCTTATTATCAATCCCTATTCTGTTCACTGCTCTGCTGCTCAAAAGTAGCTTTTCGAAATCTAGTTCAGTGTCTATTCTAGAGTTTAGCTCCATTGTCTTTTCACATTGAGCCGCTCACCTTCCAGTATTTGAAACAAATTAAACAGGCAATGCAATTTCCTTGATACAGATTTAGTTGTCTGGTTTCAACATTGTTCAATGAAATCATAATTTCAGTACAGCTAGCTTAGTGTTTTCTAAATGAGTTCCCTTGATTTGCTTCAGCCTGTGGTCAGATGATCACAGGTCAGTATTTTTATCCTTTTTTTGAAATCACTTTAGTCCATGAATGTCTCAGGTGTTAAAGACAGATGATGAAAGACGAATATTGAGAGTCCATCATTTCTATTGTGTTAACAGGTTGTACTATGTACTGACAATATACTGGGAACATTGTAGCAGAAATTAGTTAAAAATAAGCTGTAAAGAATAAGAAAAACACAAGGATTCACATTCATAGAAATCCTCTAATCAACCCATTCAGAGATGTAATTGCACACTGATGGAGTAGGTGAAACTCGAGTCCGGACTGCCTGGCTCAGAGGTAGGGACACTGCCACATGAGGCCTTTTGGATTAAAGTTTATAAACTGCCATTCACAAATTCACAGTGTTTCAACCACTTTGTAGCCAATTAAGTGCTTCAAGTACATAAGTGTGGTCACTTTATAATTTAGGGACGTAAAGCAGCCAATTTGTGCACAGCCAGCTCCTTCAACAGCAATGAAACAAAAATGAGAGCAGCTGCTTTAGTGGTGTTGTTTGAGGGATAGTGGCTAGACGTCAGATGAATTTCCCTTTTTTTAAAGCACCATAACATTCAAGTCACGGAATCACAGACTTGTCACAGTCCAAGAGGTGACCATTTGATCCATTTGATATGCAACTGCTCCCCGTATGAGCAAATTACTTTCTGCCATTTTCCTGCGTTTTTTTCCCCATAGCACTCCACACTTCTCCTTTTTAGGTAATAGTTCTAATTTAATTTCGAATACTTCAGGTGAACCTGCGTCTGCCAAACTATAGGGCAGTGCATTCTGGAACATAGCCACTCACTGCTTGAAAAAGTATTTTCTCATATTACATTTGCTCTTTGGCCAATACATTAAATCTGTGTTCTTTAATTCTTAGTCCTTTCACAGGTGATATCGATTTCTCCCTGGCGACTCTGTCGAGACCTCTTTGAACACCACTCAGTTTTCTTTTCTCCATCAAAAATGGTCCTAGCTTCTCCAATCTGTCTCCACAATTGAAGTCTCTCATCCCTGGGAGTATTTGTACAAATTGTTTTGTACTCCCTCCAATGCTTTCACATCCTTTGTAAATTGCAGTATCCAGAATTGGACACAATACTCTGGCTGAGGTCAGACTAATGCCCAAAATAAGTTCAATAAGACCTTCCTCTTGTACTTTGTGCCCGAGGATACTGGATACTTTATTAACCACTTTCTCAAACTACCCTGCTACCATCAATGACTTATGCACTTTATAAACCCAGCTTTCTCTCTATTTTTGCATCCCTTTCAGAATGGTGCCCATTACTTTATATGGTCAGTCCATATTCACCCTACCAAAACGAACTACTTCACCTTTGTCTGCATTGAACTCCATCAGCCACCTGACCACCCATTCCACCAACTTGTCTGTAACCATTTGGAGTTCTGTATTATCCTCCAGACATTCCCTAATACTTCCACATTCAAACTTGAAATTGTGGCCTGTACCACAAGGGTGCCACTGCCACTCCCACCACCATTGAAATAACAGAGGGCTCTAATGGCTCTATGTGGCCACCATGGTTTGCTTTCCTGTGCTGTCTACTTAAGACATAATCTCTGGCAGCTTTCACACACTGGGATCTGCACAATGGGAAAGGGCTTCAAGACGGAAAGCCTTTTAAAGACTTCACTCCTGACACAGGACCTCGTGACGGAGCAAAAGTCAGATGTAAAACTACTGCACCATTGGGCCCATCCTGTCTCCCTTTGTATGTGGCGAGACACTGGGAACTGAGACTCGCGAAATTGTCTCTTTAGTACCAGACCTGATAAAATGATAAACATTCCATGAAGATAACAGAAGGGATTATGATTACACCAAAGCATTGGCTTAAGAGGAAGGGGGGTCCATGAAAATTTTTGGTGTAACATTTACATTTTGGCCTACTTACAAACCAACCAAACCCCTCCCCACAATAAAAGTAGGAACAAACATCCTTACAATGGTATATGAAAGATTTTCCCTGAATGGTGGTTGTGGCTATTTCTGCTGAAGTGGATGCATAGAGATCAGGTTTCACTGGGGCAGTGAATCAGACTGTGGGATGACACACCCACTGACAGTGTCAGGAGACAGGTCTGACTACATTCCTTCCACGACTCTTAGGAAAAGAACGGCTTCTGCTAAGCAAAATGCCTGAACCATTCAAAATGTCAAGAATTATGTTTCAGGTTGATATTTAACACGTTTATTTAATTCCCTTAAAATTAAAAATTAAAGAAAGCACCTTCAACTCCTAGAAATGTGAAACAAGAGAAAACCATGTCTCACCAGATCGTTCAGCAGTGTCTATATAAAAACAAACAAGTGGACAGATTAGTATGGAGTTTCAGAAGGCCAGTTGATCATTTTTGCAGTGTAGATAGGTGCGGCACATGAGGGAGTCCCTGAGGGAATTATCTAGGAAACTGAAGATTCCAATGGGCAATTCCGCTGACACTTCGAACCCTCTGAGAAAAGGCATTTAAGCTGGAGAATCTGAAGGGGTCCACTATGGCTTAAGCTACTCAGGAAAAGTTAGATTGTCACAAACTTAGTCTAACTCCAAGTAGCTATTAAGATGACCTCTAACCCCCCCAAGTTACCACAACCCCATTACATCTCCCACGCCACTTACACATGCCCCCCACCACCCTAACTTGACACACCTCCTCTACCCCTGAAATCTGACATGACCCCTTATCTTGCAGTCCTGACATAAGACCCATATGGAATAGGAACAGGAGTAGGCCATTCAGCTCCTTGAACATGTCCCACCATTCAATGAGATCATGGCTGATCTGACATTCCTCATATCCATTTTGCCTACAACTCTTTTTGATTTGCCTCTTTGACGGAACTGACAACTCCTCCCTCAGGTCCCAATATTCTCACCCCAGCGGTGGGTCTGACTCCCCAGTGCCCTTTCATATCCTTGGACTTGACACAGGCCCCTCAATGGGCTTGTTATTTCCTGCACCGCACCCCACCAAGATGTGCCTTAAACAACCCATCACTTACCTGGCCCCCTCGCCTCCCTGTCCCTTGGCACACTTACTTGGTACAGTACCTGCCTAGCACCATAGCCCCTACTCACCCGGTAACCTTATCCACCTGGAACCCTAACCTCACACTTAGTTTACATATTTACTCTTTCACAGGAGTTGTTAAAGTGGGCTGTGCTGCTGGCCACTTGTATTACAGAATATAGCAAGTGACTACTGTGGAAAAGGGGCTGTGATCTGCATTCCCCAGACTATCCTGCACTAGGAAAGACCTGTCAGAGCATAAAGTATAGCTCTGTATTTGTAAAGGAACCCCGAGTGGAATCTCCTGTCCGAAATTTGGAGCCCTTCCTTAACATAAAAAGCTGAGTGCAATTGCCACTGGTCAGAAAATCCCCCCCATTGAGTGTCAGAGCTACTCTTGTCATTCCTTTCACTATTTACTTAGTTCCACATTCATTTTCCTGTCTCTTCTTCTCTCTCTTTAACTTCCGCATGGCACTAAATCTTCATATTACACTAGGATCATTCTGGAGGAAACAACACTTCAAACTTCTCTCTGCAACTGTTTCTCTGTTTCTCTTGCCCTCCCTTTCTCAATCAATTTTTTCTGTATCCTAAGTTAACTTTGCTGGCCTGTCTTTTTGTTTTTTTAGCTTCCCCCTTCCCTTGTTGTTCCATAGCATTTCCACTTTGGACTCACAGTCCAATAGTCTTTTGGAGACCCACTACCTACCCTCCAGAACTTTAGTCCCTCTGCTGCTGAGCAGTTCAATTGTCTTTCCAGACAGTCCTGAATTCATTTATTGTTGTTTGAACTTTTAAAATCATCATCTATAAAACATTCACCATTGACGTTTCATACCTTCTTAATTATTGCCTATCTCCTGTCCTGCCTCTCACCTTTTCCTTTCTGAGGTCTTTAAACATGCCTGTGTCATCTAGCTCCAACCACTCCCTGTTCTAGTTTATTATTGCCTGAGCTGTTTATGGTGACTAATAGAGTTGGTAAGGTAGATAAAGGTGAGGAGGGACAAACTGATTCCAGCTCTTTATTCATCCACCTCCTTGGTTGATCATAACAGAATTAACTTACAAAGGATTCCCCACCTTGTGGATACATTCTCTCAGATCTAAATTAACTAGTGTTTTAAATGAAGCCAATTTAACCAGACTTTTTTGAATTAACAAGTAAGTGAGTCTATTAGTTAATAAACATGATAAGAAATTATGATATAATGCACATACACACAGAACAGAAATGAGAAATGGGTTAACATAAAATAAAAGCTAAAAGATATATATATATAAAATACGCACACCAGTCTGTATGGCTACTTCATGAATAGTAGAGAGTCAATTTCATGAGTTCTGGCTTTGCAGGTTAACAGAGCAATATTATCCTAGACAAAGTTTTTGGAAAAGCTCAGCAGGTCTGGCAGCATTTGTGAAGGAAAAAGCAGAGTTAACGTTTTGGGTCCAGTGACCCTTCCTCAGAGCTTTGTTTTTGTTCCTGATTTACTGTATCCGCAGTTCTTATGGTTTTTATTTCGTCCTAGAGGTAGTAAGAACTGCAGATGCTGGAGTCAGAGATAACACAGTGTGGAGCTGGAGGAACACAGCAGGCCAGGCAACATCAGAGGATCAGGAAAGTTGACGTTTTGGGTCAGTACCCTTCTTCGGAAATTGTGGGGTGGGAGATGGAGCTCAGAAATAAATAGAGAGAGGAGAGGTGGGGCTGGAGAAGGTAGGTGGAATGGTGATAGGTGAATGCAGGTAGACAGTGGTGGGGATTGTCAGTGAGGTGGAAGGAGCGGATAGGTGGGAGAGAAGATGGACAGGTTGTGTCAGGTCAAGGAGGCGGGGATGAGAGGGAGGGTTGGTTGTGGGATGAGGCTGGCGGTGGGGAGATTTTGAAACTGGTAAAGTCCACATTGACACCATTGGGTTGTGGGCTCCCAATGCGGAATATGAGCTGCTGCTCCTCCAGTTTCCGGGTGGCGTCATTGTGACGCTGGAGGAGGCTCAGGATGGACATGTCGTCCAGGGAGTGGGAGGGGGAGATGAAATGGTTCGCGACCAGAAGGTGTCATCGTTTGTCATCCTATTTCCTTTTGATGATGGTTGGCTAGCTTCTTCTGGTACTCAGAGCAAGAGAGTTCTTTATCTTTAATGTAGACATGATTAGTGAATGATTCTTTGACTGTGACCTTCACAGCACATTAGTGTTCAAACTGAGGCTAGTACACACAGGTAACTCAGCCCACTGGCACACGTGAGCTCTTCAAATTCCTTAAAAACCTTCTTCCATGAGCGTACACAGACTAACATTCAGCAGGATTTTAAACTCTGCCCTAGTATATATCCCCTAGAAGGGGAAAACACAAAACATGATTTCATCCAAGCCGGACTCTTTTCTCCCACCATGTGCACTGTCTGAGATAATTTTTGGGAGATAGCAGTTCAATTTGGAATACCTTTCTCTTATTTTATCATCACTTTGAAGCTTCTTTGACACTTTTTCAGGTGTGACATTCCTTTCTCTTGAGAGAGACTGAGTTTACATCAGCTGCTATTTTTTAATCTTTCTGTCATCCTCCTATACTGTTGTTCCATCAGCATTGCTGGGTCCAAATCCTGGAATCCCCTCTTTATTGGCAGTGTGGGTCTGCCTACATAAATGGACAGCAGCAGTTCAAGACAGCTCACTCCCACCTTCTCAAGGGCAACCAAGGATGGACAATAGTTGCTGGCTCAACCAATAATGTTCACAGCCCATGACTGAATAGAAAAAAATCATCTGCTTCGGAGCTCCACTATCTTATATACAGTTCCACACTCTTATCATGCCAAATCCTTTCTGTTCTCCATTAGTTTTTCTCTCCCCATGCATCGTTAAACAAAAAATCGCTCACGAGATATGGCATCACTGGCTGGCCAGCATCTTTTACCTGTCCCTATTTGCCCTTGAAAAGGTGACGGTGTTCTGCTTTCTTGAACTGGTGCAGACCATGTGATGTAGGTTAACCCACAAAGCCCTAAGGAAGGGAATTCTAGAATTTTGACCCAGCGATAGTGAAGGAACAGTGACATATTTCCAAGTCAGGGTGGAACTTGCAGGTTGTGGTATTGCCATGTATCTGCTGCCCTTGTCCTTTTAAATGGAAGTAGTTGTGGATTTGGAAGGTGCTATCTTAGGATCTTTGATGAATTTCTGCAATGCATCTTGTAGATAGCACACACTGGTGCTGCTGAGCATTGGTGACAGAGGAAGAGGATGAGATGCCAATCAAGCGGGCTGTTTTGTTCTGGATGGTGTCAAGCTTCTTCAGTTTTGTTGGGGCTGCATTCATCCAGGCAAGTGGGGAGTATTCCATCACACTCTTGACTTGTGCCTTGTAAGTGGTGGACAGGTTTTGGAAGTGATGAGGTGAGTTACTTGCTGCAGGATTCCTAGCTCCCCCTGCTTTTACACTCATTGTGTTTGTGTGATTCCCGTTGAATTTCTGATCAATGGTAACCCCAAAGATGCTGGTAGTGAGTCATTCAGTGATGGTAACACAATTGAATATCAATGTTTGGTGATTAGACTGTCTCTTATTGGACATGGTCATTGCCTGCATTTGTGTGGTATGAATGTTATTTGCATTTGAACTTGGACTGCTTCAGTATCTGAGGGGTCACAGATAGTGCTGAACATTGTGCAATCATCAGTGAACATCCCGACTTTGACCTTATGTTGAAAGGCAGGTCATTAACGAAGCAGCTGAAGATGGGTGGGCCGAGGACACTATCCCGAGGAACTCCTGCAGAAATGTCCTGGAGCTGAGATGATTGACCTCCGACAAGGACAACCATTTTCCTATGTGCTGGGTATGGCTCCAACCAGTGGAGAATTCCCATTGATTCCAGTTTTGCCAGGGAACCTCGATGCCATGCTCATCAAATATGGCCTTGATGTCATGGGCTGTCACTCTCGTCTCACCTTAAATTCCTTCCCGTCATTTCCAAATCCCTGCGAAGTGATCCTGATTCTTGTTCTGCAGTTCCCTTTAACCTTAGATGCCAGTATGTACTCTGTATTTTTCTGACAATATCTAGTGTGTGGGTTCCTTCTTCTATTCAGCCAATCCCCTCGCCATGTCTGCATGCTTTGTGGTTGGGAATACAGGAAAGAGGTCAGAATTGGAACTCTAGCATTCCAATCTCTCATCCACTCTTGTTGAAGTTAGACTGGGAATTAAACTGTACAATCTTCCAAGTTTGGAAGTTCAGCTAATCTCACTAAGCCATTGTTGAAGCTCATATTCTGCTTTACATGGCTTTTGAGTTGTTTGAAAATCTTTTTACCTTAGGTCCTGCTTGAAGAAACAATACAGGAAATGTATTAAGACTCAGCAATCTCACCCACATCTTTGCTTTTACTGGTTTTCATTGTGATTGGCAGAATTATTTGTGTTATCGTTGATGTACTAAACTAGAAACACTTGCTCATCATTAGAGTCAGTTACCTGATAGTTAGTGTCCCAGTAACAATGCTTGGAGGGCCTGTCTTGGTTTTAAACTGAATGCCATTCTTCCTCTCTGTATTACGTAGAGAAAAGGGAGCCAAACATAATGGGCTGTGATTTCCTGGTGTGCTTAAGCTTATTTTAGTGAAACAATAGGGTGGCACTGGGTTTGTCCCAGAAAACTGAATATAAATCAACGTAGCAAGTGACCCTTCAGAGCTCCATCACATGTAAGAGCAGAAGTAGACCATTCAGCCCATTGAGTCTGCTGCAGTATTCAATCAGGTCGTGGCTGATCTGAGAATCCATGATTCCACTTTTCTGCCTCTTCCCCGTAGTGATTGGTTCCCTTAATGAGCAAGAATCTGCCTATCATCCTTCAATACAATTAACGATCCAGCCTCCAGAGCCCTCTGTGGTAAAGAATTCCACAGATTCTCTACCCTCTTAAAAAGAAAATGCCTCCTTATCTCTGTCTTAAGTGGGTAACCTTTTACTCTGAGATTATGCACCCTGGTCCTGGACTCTCCCACAAAGGGAACTAAACTTTCCACGAGTACCATAAGAATCTTACGTAGTTCAATAAAGTTGCCTCTCGTTCTTATAAACAGTAAATTTAGGCCCAGCCTACTCAACATCTCCTCGTAAGAAAATCCCTCCATACCCGGATACATCTTAGTCTACCTCCTTTAATGCAAGAAAAAAAGACACATGGAATAATTAAACTGAAAGAAATGTACAAATATGGAAAGTCCCAAACAGAAGCAAAAGGAATCTTTCAAATGACATTGTAATTTTATAAGACACAATAGGAACTGCAGATGCTGGAAAATCCGAGATAACAAGGTGCAGAGCTGGATGAACACAGTAGGCCAAGCAGCATCAGAGGAGCAGGAAGGCTGACGTTTGTGGCTAGACCCTTCATCAGAAATGGGGGAGGGAAAGAGGGCTCTGAAATAAATAGGGAGAGAGGGGGAGGCGGATAGAAGATGGATAGAGGAGAGGATAGGTGGAGAGGAGACAGACAAGTCAAAGAGGCGGGGATGGAGCCAGTAAAGGTGCGTGTCGGTGGGGAGTTAGGGAGGGGATAGGTCAGTCCAGGGAGGACGGACAGGTCAAGGGGGCTGGATGAGGTTAGTAGGTAGGAGATGGGGGTGCGGCCTGACGTGGGAGGAGGGGATAGGTGGGAGGAAGGACAGGTTAGGGAGGCGGGGATGAGCTGGGCTGGTTTTGGGATGCGGTAGGGGGAGGGGAGATTTTGAAGCTTGTGAAATCCACATTGATACCATTGGGCTGCAGGGTTCCTCCTTATTTATTTCAGAACCCCCTTCCCCTCCCCCATTTCTTGATGAAGGGTCTAGGCCCGAAAAGTCAGCCTTCCTGCTCCTATGATGCTGCTTGGCCTGCTGCGTTCATCCAGCTCTACACCTTGTTATCTTGTAATTTTATAGAATAGTCTAAATTACATTAATATAATTAAACCTGATCTACAACCAACACCAAATTATATGGTTGAAGGTGATTTTTCCTTCCTCTGTCCTTTCTGCCTTCCTTGTAGGTTATGAAGCAGTATGATATCCGGTGCTGTTTGATGCAGGGATGAATGTGTGGATATTATCTGATGCCCTACATTTTGAGTGCCCTGTCAAAGCCACAGGAAGGGAGAAGCCTGTGAAACTCACTTCCTTCGAGAGAGTACGGAAAAAAGTTATAAACAACATTAGATAACTCACTTTGGTGGATATGTAAAAATGTTTTTTGTTGCCTTGAACATAAATAGTTAGGATCGTGTTCCTGTCACTCGCGTGTCCTGGGCAGTATGCTGTGAGCTACCCCTGCTGGTATAATTGAACTACTGCTAAAGAGTTACTTTGAAATCCCACCAAAGGCATCCCAGGAGGAATGAGAGGCAGTGTTATTGAAGCAGTGTCACATTTGAAGTTAGAGATTCAAAAAAAAGTCATTAATCCCCATAAATGCTTGTGGAAATGTAGTTTTGATCAAGAAAGACAATTACCCTCCCATGACAATTTCAGAGGAACAATGGGCTGGATGTTCTGGGCTCTGGTAATCTGATTCTGGTAGCCACTCCTGCCTTTCTTTGTTTTAATGAAAGGAGGGAGGTCTGCATTTCTGACAGGAAAGTCTGCTTGGCTCCTTCACAAAGGTGGAGGCGTAGTTCTATTCTGACAGTTCTTTTGTAGCACAAAACTGTTAGAAGAAAACAAACCACCTTCCCCTTTTCACAGTGGTCAGTTGTGCTGTATTTTGAGATTTAAACGTCCAGCCAGCCACTGTGATGGCTGCTGCCAGACAATGAGTGCTGCAGCAAGTGTAATGTTAGGGTGCTGGAAAGATTGGGTGCTAGGTGTGTAGCGGGATGGAGTGTTGGGTGCTGGGAAGATTGGGTGCTAGGTGTGTAGCAGGATGGAGTGTTAGGGTGCTGGGAAGATTGGGTGCTGGGTGTGTAGC
>JAHRHZ010000031.1:11064112-11083909 GCA_024137785.1 Ginglymostoma cirratum
ATTTTCTGATGAAGGGTTTAGGCCCGAAACGTCAAGTTTTCCTGCTCCTATGATGCTGCCTGACCTGCTGTGTTCATCCAGCCCCATGCAAGTTATCTTAATAAAGTTGGGGGTTTGGGTTTGGGTCTGGGTGGGATGTTGTTTGGAGGGTTGGTGTGAAACTGATGGGCTGAATGGCCTGCTTCTGCACTGTAGGGATCCTGTGATTCTGTAAATGGGAGATGGAATATTTCGTTGGCCAGATGTAGGTTGATATTTGAGTTTTGTTTTGCCAATAATCAAGGGCAGGAAAATTAATTTGTTTTGAAGTGATCAAAAGTAGTTGACAGTACATAATAAAAATATCAAGGGGTGCAGGAATATTGCAGACAAATGGTATTAAAACAAAAGATGCATCATAAATCCAATGAAAAGTCCCTGGAGTGTCGGAGGCTGATGGGTGACCTTTTGGAGGTTTATAAAATAATGAGGGACATGAATAGGGTGAATAGCAAAGGTCTTTTTTCCCAGCGGAGGGGAGTCCAAAACTAGAGAGCATAAGCTTAAGGTGAGAGGGGAAAGATTTAAAAGGTACCTGAGAGGCAAAATTTTCACACAGAGAGTGGCGCGTGTATGAAACAAGCTGCTGGAGGAAATGGTGGACGTGGGTACAATTACAACATTTAAAAGGCATCTGGATGGGTATATGAATAGGAAAGGTTTGGAGGGATATGGGCCAAAGGCTGGCAAAAAGGACTAAATCAGATTGGGATGCCTGGTCAGCATGGACGAGTTATACCGAAGGGTCTGTTTCTGTGTTGTATGACTCTGTGATTCTAAAAGCCATACATTTAAGACAGAGATTAGGAGGATCTTTCCCTCACAGAGGGTCATGAGTCTTAGGAACTCTTTCCTCAAAAGGCAATGGAAGTAGAGTCTTTGCATATTTTTCAATCATGGGTAGATAGATTTCTTCATAAGCAAAGAGGCGATGGTTATTAAGGATATTAGTTTTGAGGATGAATCAGATCAACACAATCTTGATTAGCGAGGAGGACTGAGGGGGCGGAGTGACCTACTCCTGCTCCTATTTCTTATGTCATTACATCATGTCAATTGCAAAATTATGATAATGTTTCTTAGACATCAAAATCTTTGAAGCTAAACCCAGTGGAGTCTTGTGCTTTACAAAGTCAGATGCTTTGGTCATGTGGATGAATGCAATGAAGAGTTCTTGATATGTTTCATAGATTTGTCTCCCAATGAAGACTTTGTCAGAAATTCCTCTGGAGCTTTTAAATCCAGACTGTGTCTCTGGGAGGATTTCCTCAAACAGGAGCAGGTATGACAAGAATTTTCCTGCTATAGGATAAAAAGGGAAATGCTACGACAATTTTCACATCATAATTTACCTCCCTTTTTGGAAACAGTTATAACTGTTGTATTCGTTCCTGAGATCGGGTGGTGGTTTCAGGGATGAGCAGGTAAATTAGTTTTACACCCAAATCCATAGGATGAGTGTACTGAACCTAATGTGAGCAAAAGCAGATCATCTAAGGTGTAATACTATCAAAGCCACAGGCTTTGCTGTTTTCTTTTAAATCTGTCTGGGTGCTTGTTGGGTCTTGCACCCAAGGTGGATGGGGAAGATAGGAAGGCTGCAAGCGACCTAAGTGGATGCTGTAAGTTAAGTGGAGAAGACAGAGATACTATTAAGCATTGGCAAGAGGCTACAAATGTTCTTGAGGGACGGAGAGAGGCTGCAAGGGAACTTGCAAGAGACTATAAGAGCCGTAAAGAGCGGCTAGCTGCAAGGGGTCTGTAGGGAGACAGGGAAGCTGTAATATTGCGTGGAAGACAGTAAGACTAAAGGGGAATGGAAGAAAGAGGGAGGTTGGAGGGAACATGAGAGAGTGAGGGTGGCTGAAGAAGGAGGAAGAGAAAGGGAGGCTGCAGGAGAGGTGTTTGAGACAGGGAAGCCGTAAAGATGCTTCAACCAAAGAAACTTTCAGATAATGGGGACAGAAAAACTTGATATCACTGATTCATTGAATTACTTGCAAACGAATGTGGCATCTCTCACTTAAGGCTGCATACGATCAGGAACTACTATCTATGGAAAATACAATGAATACTATTGTAACGAATACAGTGATAACTGATAGATTTAAATCTGAGATTCAGATCTGAGTTACAGTAAAAATAATAGTGATCGTCTAGTGAAAATCTTCCAGCTTTGAGCACATGCAGTGGTATCACATCAGCTGTGACCTCACAATTCTGTGGAAGGTGCGTTTTGGTGATATCTTTTTGAGTGTAGAAAACTGCACCATTTGTTTTGCAAAAAAAATGCATTCGGTGCTAACTTATGACAGTTGTCTTTGAGCCAATTGAAATACTGTGGTGACAATGAAATTAATCATTTCCTTGTACACTGTGGCCTTAAAGTTAATGCAGAGTTGATTCTTATTGAGGATATTGTTAAATTCTGCATTTTTGTAAGACCAAATACCCCATACATTAACGCAAGTTCAGAAGGCAATGTTATAATATGATTGCATCACCTAGTAAACAAATTAGTGAGAATGTAAAAAAAAAGTCCCTGAAAACCACAAGCCTTGTTTCCAGTCTCTGCATTTGTTCTCCTGTTCCTTTCTCTATGCTGGGCTGGGCATTTGTAGATGTGGTTAGTTTCAAGTTAAATGAGAAAGTATTTTGTCAAATGGAGGCAAAAAACATTTTTATCCTGTATCAAAACCCGTTTGTGCGGGTAGAAATGGTATGTTATTGCACGCGAATGAGTTGGTCCTGATTTCCTGGAAGGTTTTTACATTTTTTTAATCTTGGAAGTGAAACCAGGGGGCAAGTGAAAACTGAACACATTGCTGTCATTCAAGGTATTTTCATTTGTACGTGGGATTATTATTTGCAATGCTTGCTGTGAAGGTTGTGTCTTTTGTGTGCTTTGCTGTGTGTTTTTATGGTATGGGGGCAGGCTCAAAGAGGTAGAGCTGGTTTCATAATATGAATGACCAAGTTGAATGCAATTGTTTGAGAAAGCCCTGGTTATAAAGCTTATCTTACTGAAATCTAAGCTTTTCATTGTTGTTATAAATTGAAGCAGAGAATGCAAATCACGAGAGAAGTGGTACTGAGTAAATTGTTGGAGCTGTAGCCTGAGAATTGCTTATGTCTTGATGGATTGCAGGATAAACCCTTAAAAGAAGTGGCAAGTTAGATAATTAATACATTAGTTTTAATTTTCCAATTCTTCCTGATTCAGGGAAAGACCCATTTTGTTAGAAGATACAATGACTCATTTATGTAAAAAGGGAGACAGACAGAGAACAGGCATTAAGCTTCACATCTCTCATAGGGAAACATTAGAACTGATGATTAAAGAAATTAGAGCAGGCACTTACATAAGTTCAAGGTAACCGGCATGGTTTTTTGAAAGGAGAATCATGCTTACCTAATTTATTGAATTTTTTTGAGGTAGTGAAGGGGGACTGGTAGATCCACTGTACTTAGATCTCCAAATGTATTTGATAAAGTACCACATCAAAGATCAAAGTTAATGGTGTAGAAGGTAGCATATTAGGATAGATTGAAGATTGGCTGGCTAGGGAGCAGAGAGTAGACATAAATAGGTCATTTTGGCAGGAGGATTAAAAAAAACGCATATCATCAAATGGTGAGAGGGATCAGGATGTCTGAGGGCATGAATTGCAAAAGGCTAGTATGCAGTACTATAGCAAGTATTTAAGAAAGCTTGTGTATTTTTAAAATTTACTGTGAGTGGAGTTGAACACAAAGATAGGGAGCTTGTATTTCAGTAGAGCAGGGGTGATATCACTTCTGGAGAACTTCATACAGCATTTGAGGAAGGATGTAGATGTGTTGGAGACAGATCAGAGAAGATTTACCAGACTAATACTTGGAACGGCCAGCTAGTCGTTCAAGGAAAGGTTGGATAGGCCAGGCTTGTATCCATTAGAATGTTAAAAAAAGGGCCTTCATTGAAAAAATAATATCCTGAGGGATCTTAACAGTGTGGATGTGGAGAGGATGTTTCCTCTTATGGGCGAATCTAGGATCTCTTCCTGAAAATTTTAAATTGTTTTATAGTAGAGATAAATAGATTTTTGGAAAGTAAGTGATGGAGTTTGGTGAAAGGATATTAGAGTAAGCAGGATTGTGGATTTGAATCAGGTACTCAGTGGTGTACTTCTGTTCCTTGTTATATGTTCATAAAAGCCAAAAGGTTTACTGAACCCATTGAAAACAGTTGAGTCCATTGTGAGAGAGATTTCGAGCAGTTTTTCCGCCGCCTCCGCCTCCACGCTTACTTCTCCTCCTCTCCACCTATCCTCTCCTCTATCCATCCTCTATCCGCCTCCCCCTCTCTCCCTATTTATTTCAGAACCCTCTTCCCCTCCCCCATTTCTGATGAAGGGTTTAGGCCCGAAACGTCAAGTTTTCCTGCTCCTATGATGCTGCTTGACCTGCTGTGTTCATCCAGCCCCATGCTTGTTATCCCTGAGTCCATTGTGACTATGGTTGCCAATGCTGGGCACTTGAAGGATGTGAATGCAAGGGTTAAACACGGGGGTGTTTTGGAAATTGACCATTACAGACATCATCTAGATTCTTGACCCAAATAGCGACATAAAGCCAAAGGCGCCAGTGCATTGACCATGGATACATCTAAGTGGTTTTATACTTGTTCTTCTGGCAGAAGAAGTTGTTTGCTGCAATGAGGCTGTACTGAACACATTTTATCAGCAAACAGACATCATTCGCATTGTCTTTTCCCACTTCATTTTTCTCAATGGTTTTGCCCCTCTCATTGGAATAGTGGCATTGAAGTTCCACAGAAGTACAATGATCTGTCCTTCCATTGGGATGGTAGTGAATATGTCATTAAAAGCAGAATCAAACTTTTCACCAACATTTTCTTCTGCGCCAGGGTCAGGACATAAACACTGACAAGAATGCCATATTGCTTCCTGCTGAACTGTGAGTGAAGCGTCATGAAGCTTTCATTTTTCCAATTGGAAATTCCAGCAGTGTAGCCAGGACTCCATTCTGGATGTCAAAGACAACTCCATGGTCATGAGAGTCATTGTCTGCCTTTCTTCTCCAGGAGATCTATCCTCCTCCTTGTATCTTTAGCTGCCCCTCTCCAGGAACGCAGGTCTCATTGAGGGTGGTGGTATAGTTGGAAGTTGTGTTGTGCACGTGATAGGATTGTACTTCTTCTTACCAAACTGTATTTAAGATTAACCATGTGGTTCTAACTTTCTAATTTGCAAAGTATAGAGTTTTCTGTCTTTTACTACAAAGGTGGTGATCCTGTAGTATGTAGATCCCCAACCAAGAGAAATGTGGACAGCCCACTGTACCTTCACCACCCTCTTTTTCATGTATTCCTGAAGAAGATTACACAATCCTGGGTCCTGCTGCCTAAAGATTCTCACCTCTGCGTCAACACATAGAAAATCGCAGTTGGTCTTCATTATCTACTTTTGGGGCCCTAAACACATCTCGGTCGAAAAGGCCAACACCAGAACTGGGTACGGGAAATTGACATAACAGCCAGGTTTGCATGCTTCTGATCCCCTCCATCTCCGTTTCTAAAAGGGTCTGAATATTCAGATCAGTTTATCACCAATATTTAACGCTTGAGGATGCAAAATAGATAAAAATGGCAAGATGTTTGAGAAATATATTGTTATTAAAACATTTTAATTCTCAGAATTGGAAAACATACTTACATTTAATATTTGACAATATAGAAATAATTTCAATATATGAGAGAGACAAAAACATTGAAACTGAGATGTTGAAGCATTTACAGAAAAACACTGATATTGTCTATCCTCTGAGATGGCTGAATCTAGATAAATAAAACAGTAGTATATCTTTTGTAGATTATCTGCTTTAGCCAAAAAATGAGTGACACAATTCTCCATAGCTGTCTTTTCTATGAGGTATAATAGATCAGTATAAATTTGAGAAGTACAATAATTTGAACTGAAGTTGCTCTGTTACAAAGTGTAATAGATCAACAGGTAAAGTAAGCAATAAACAAAACAGTATGTTGATGAAGTCAATCATTAAGTGTGTTAAAACACCAATGATGCACAATTCCATGCTCATAACATTCATAGTAAAATGTCTCCACTTATCCTCATAGGAGATTCACTACAAATTCCAATAAATATTACAGTAATGCATCCCTTGTAGCACATCAGGCAAGGGCACCCATTCTACTGAAATGAGAAATGAGCAAGATGAGTACTGTACAGTTTGACAGTAATTATCACATCCTCACATTCGTTGCACAGATTTAGTTTAGAAAAGAACTGTTTGGTCACTACTTTGTATATTTTGGATTTATCCTGATTCATTTTAACTCATACATGGCTAAGTTGTGCTGTAATCAGCGCTAGACTCAGGTTTGTGCATTTTGTTTATGAAAGATCTAATCCAAATAACCTGTAGCTCTCACCTTGTACAAATCCAGCTACATCACATCTTATGTTTTGTGCTTGTTCTAATGCATATCTTCACCCTTTACAGACATTTGAGCAGTAGATGGTAGAATACGTATAGATTGTGATTGAAAAATTTCATAACAAGTAAATCTTGTGTATTTGCCAGTCTGAAGTTTGTAGAATCAGCGAAAGGGGGGTCATTCAATTTGCCTGCCCCCTCTATTTTCAAATATCATGGACCGCCTTTGAGGCTGGTAAAAACAACTTGTTGAGGTCTCCAACCTCTGCCCACTTTTTGGCACACTCATTCGGCTTCGGAGAGTGACACCATCTGGTCCCTTCTGACTGTCATTAAGTTCATGCATGTAGCTGTCAGGGGCTGAGTGATCCAATTCTAACGGTGAAAGTTGTTCAGGGCTGGATTGCACTGGACTAAGAAGCACCTTGTTGGTGTCTAGTGGAGAAGGACGTTCCATGTTAGGCCAGGGTGGACTGAATAGGATGAGGCTTTGAGGCCGACCTGCCTTTGATCTGTGCTGTGCATGCCGCAGAAACCCAGGTTTTTGCTGAACTGGAGATCTTTCCATTCTAGAAGATGTTGGATTGTTGAATACATCTTCCCCATTTGACTGGCAGGTTCTTTTCCCAATTGGTGTTGCTTCGGTGGCTTTGGACTGCATAAGTGAGGTATCTGGTGAAGTGGTAGAACATTCATGTCCAGATAGGCCATTTTCTTTCCCATCTTTACATTCTGCTACTGAAGAATTTATTAATGAAGAATCCAATCTACGTTTGCTCTCAGGACTGCTCTGTTCACGTGCTGTAATGGGTTGCAAAATGGTTAACACTTTATCCAAAGGGAGTGCGGGGGAAGAGAGATTCTTTTTTGCCAAAGGTTGGGGGATCTGGGTGAACTGGAGTTTTGGTGGAATAACCGGAATGGCTTTGACTTGACATGTCTTTATCATGTAAGTCATTCGAACGGCAGTGACACCAATTGGGATTGACTGAATAGTACAACCATCAGAGATAGGAGGCTTATCATTAACCATGGGGCATAAGACAAGTAATGAGGCCTCATCATTAGACTTCAAGCAGCACTCCTCATTTCTATCAGATGTTATCCTTAAGGGTTCAGATTCTGTTGGCTTCAAACATGGTGCCACCCCTGCATTTATAATGCATAAACTGTCTGATTCATTTGATGATAATGAATTGTCTTCAGTTAGTGAAACATGCAGCTGGTCATGTATAGAGAGTCCCTCCACTTCATTTGGGAAGTGTACAGAATTGGTTAGATTAGAGCTATTTTCAAAAGAATCTCCATTGCAGATTTGTGAAGAAAACTCTGGCCTTTGACTGTTCCACTCAATATATTTGTTAGCAGATTGAGATGAATGATTGTAAAGATCTTTAGGAGCTATTATATCTGTACAAACATCAGGTGATAATGACTCCTGCCTTTCACCTGGGATTTCAATTGGAGGCATTAATGTCGAACATTCTTTCCCATCTTGCACAGCTTGATCCAGCTGGGGTGAATGGGAGCCAGACTGTTTTAAAGTCTCATTGACCATGCAGTCTTCCAGTTGCAGGAGCTCACTGGCTTCAGTCTGTGCTTCTGCAGGTGTCTGATTGAACTGAATATCTACCAATTGCTCCTTTTGATCACATTCGTTGTTTGACAGATTGACTGTTGTCTGTTCTGCTTGGATGGAGAAGACATCTTCTGAGCGTGTTCCTGAAACATTGGCATCTGATTCAAGTTTGTTAGAGATTCCATCCTGATCACAAGGCTCCAAAGGCTTTAAATCAAGGGGGGCAATCAGACATTGGTGCTTTTCATTTGGGTTAGGATCATTTCGTTGATCTGGATTAGATTCAGGATAATTTGAGACAAAAGAACCCATACAAACTCCTGTGCACCATTTTGTTGGGCTCTCGATTGGTGCCATCAAAATATTTGCGTCTGATATTGGTTGAGAAAGCTCTGTCTTTGAGCACTCACTCAAGGTTTTAGTAGATGGACTCAGCTGTGGCTGAGCCAAGCTAGGATCAGAGATCTTGGTGCCATTTGCTTCACTGGAATTTATGTGATTTGTGGCATTCAGGCACAACACTTCTGTGCTGTTTTCAATCATGGGAAGCGAACTTGATAAGAAGAGATCAGGAAGACTGTGTATTCTTTGAGGTCCTTTAAACTTTGGCTTTACTGTTGTGCCAGGCAGGGACTTGTCCTCAATATCACTCTTGTCATGAGGCTGAATGAGCCTGTCCTCCACCTTTTTTTGAGTGTTATTCACTGCAGTGACCTCCTCAGGTTCCCTGATTTCAAGCTCTTTCGTTTCTGGCCACAGTTGTTCTATGAATGCCTTGGCAGACGAATCTGTGTCCTATGAAAATACACACAAAATTACATTAATAAGGCCCTGACTTAGACCACTGGAAATACGATTTTAACATTTATTAATTGCATTGACTGACTAAAAGCAAACTCCATCAGAGGGAGATGGAGTGTTTTGCCTATCTTTGTAAGAGTGTGGAGGTTTATATTTATATACTTTTAGGGGATAGTTCAATAGAACAAATGAGCTGTGTTAGCCACATGGATCAGGAATACTCAGCGCCAGGATCATACTGGGTTATCAGGTCTCAGCTAACAGAAACATTTAAACTAATTCTAGAGCATGGGAAATACAGTTAAGCAAGATTCTGGCTCCCAGTGCTTGTCCAATGACTACTGTTGAAAAATATATGTTGACATGGAGTGTAGACATGATCATGTTTGTCTCTGATGGTCAGGTCAAACCAATGGTCCGTGCTCAGTCTTACAGTGAACAAAGTGGTTAGCCGGGCAGGTGAGGTGTACTTAGTATTTACCAGACTGTCCTCTAGCATGAGTCACCAGAGAAAAAGAAAATATTTGCATTTATATAGTGTTTTACAAACAACTCAGGCTGTCTCAAAGTGCTTTACAACTAGTTGGCTACTTTTGAAATGTAATCGTTGATGTTACACGGGTAAATGTGACAGTTATTCTGCATGCAGCAACATGCCAGGCAATCTATTTTTTGGCATTGTTTGAGGAAGAAATATTGGCCAGTACCCTGGGAGAACTCCTCCAATTTTCTTTGAATAATGCCAAGGTATCCTTTATATCTGCCTAAATAGCAGGACCACCAAAAGGAAGTACCACTGTGAGATCAACAGCCTGACTTTGCTGAAATGGCATAGCAACCTAGGTTTAGTGCTTCTGTGATGAGCCTTTAACTGGCAACCATACAGTGCATGTGAGAGAGACAACAGTGTGTTGAACTGACATTGCAGGAAAAGAATTCAAAACCATGCTACCTTGAGGTCACCAGGGAGTATATAGTGAAAATTCAAGTGCAGAGATTAATGGTCCTTGCTGAATCTTCTGTCCATTCATTTTTGCAATTGTGTTGTTTGCCTGAACTTTCAGTGCACAAACCTGACAGGTAAAATTCTGCTCCAGTAGCTTGAAATTTGCAAAGCGTACCTGGAAATACTAACTCAATGGGAATGTAAAGCATTATTTCTTGAGCTAGAGGACATCTATGCTCCACATGAAAAGCAGGTTGACAAGACACAAAGCTGTTTCAGTCAGATATTGATCTAAAATGATACTTTCCACAAGAGATGTTGTTAAATTCATATCCTGCAAAGGAACAATCATTAGATAGCTCTGTTTGTAAGCATGGAAAAAAGACCAAATTATTAAATCACATTTTAATCACGCAGTTTGGCAGCTGAGAATTTCTACTTTGGGAATTACACATGGCTAAAAGGTGTCAAGTGACTCACAGAAAATGGAAGGAAGGTGTTACCTCGCCACACCTTCAAGAGTCTAACTAATTGAAATATTACAAATACGGCCCCTGTGATAGGCTGATGTCTGATTGGACTTTGTATTAGGGAGAGCTAGAGGGGAGTTGTATTTAAAGACTCTGTTAATGTTTAAAGGGCCATACTGACAATCCATTTTGACTGTTTGATATCAAGGCTTTTATTTGAAGAATGACCATCTGTGCGCTTAGGCAGTTGTGACATTTCCGGTATTAACTGGTGGCTGTGAATGGAGGTGGGCTGCAGCTGACTATTGGATTGTATGAGCTAATGTAGCTAATGCATTGTTTATGAAGTTTAGTCTCCAGAAGCACTGCTCCTCAAACTAATTGGTCAGGGAAGAAGAACTATCTGTATATTCTGGTGCAGTGTCATGAGTTACTCGATGTTAGGAGTATCCTCTGCTATCTGACAAGCCTGGCCTCTATTTTTCCTTCATCTTCATTTTTCCAAAGAGGAGTAAATTACAGGGAATCTTCCCAAGGAAATCCACGTGGCCTTTTTGGCATTGCTGAATGTGGGGCAAACCCAAGAGCAGGAGACACAAGGCTGGTCGGTAAAGCATTTGTCAGAAGGTCTAAATGTACAGTTGACGGAAAAATTGTTTTTCCCATGACCATTACCTTGAAATCAGTGTGTCTCTGCAGCTGTTTAGTGTGGTGCGTTTGATACTAATGCAGATGACTGGCATTGGCATAATGCAAGATTTCTGATGCATGAATCATCATTACCTTATTCATGAACATTTGTATGTTTAGGGATAGTCCTGCTGAGTGCAGCAGCTATAAATTGGGTGGGTACTGGAATGGGTGGCTAACTTGAACCTAAACAACTTCCCTTTTCCTGCCCACCAGTGCACCACCTGAAGTTCAGAAGCTATTAGTCAGAATATCTTAGAATCGTCCTTTAGGCTGTTGTCATCTGGCAAAACATAGATCCTTCAATCTGAGAATAACTTTGCATGGTTGTTACTTGTGAAATTATAAAGTGTGGATATTGACAGAGTCAAAAACGTATTGCGCACTGAAATTGGCACGAATGTCATCCAAACATTGCTTCATCCCTTTCCATAAATATTAATTTCTAACTGGAGTTACTGGATTAAATCCTATGAACCCACTAAGGACAGTTTGCCAAGTTAAAGGCAGTGGGTAAATGCAAGTTGGTGTTTTATGGAACATGGCAGTGAGTGTAAATTCCACCAGAGCAGATCTAACCATTTGAGGGAAGTTTCAATTCGAAGAAAAGACTTCAGCAACCAATACTTGAAATAATTGTGGTGGGAGCACTCTCCAAGTGCTTGGCAAATTCAGGCAGTGACTCATTTTGCCTCCTAGATATCGACGTTGATACCTGGAATGTACTAAACTGGCTGATGTCAACTGAAATGACCTGATTTTCAGGTAAAGGTGAGTTACGGAAGTCTGAATCCAAATTGCCTGTTCTATTGTCTCACCCTGAAAATCAAAAGCATCCCAAAGATACATGGTGTGGTCAGTTGCACAATTAGGAATTAGTTGCTTTGCAATAATTCTAGTGAATAATCCAGGAAGGTGGATTGTGGAGGTTTCATTATAAAATATAACTGAGACCCATGTGTACACTTTTGGTTTCCATTCTACAGCGCAACAAAGAAAAAGTGCACCCACTCTGCCAATCTATGATTCAAAAGTGCAATGTTTTAACCTGTACAGTTGCCACTTGCTCTTCCATATCATCACTCCATTCTGTTTGATGTCCATTTTCATGTGGTTGCCAAATTAGGAGTGCAGCTGATGTTCCATCCAGTGTTGTTTTCTCACTGAGGTCTGGAGGAACAGCTGAACTGGCCACTGACATTGAGGGTGTGAGCTGTAATGGATCAGAGTGTCGACTTGTCAGAGTTGGGAAAGGTTGTGGCTGGTCTTGTGACAATGAATTTGAGTAATCATCAGTGAGTGGCTCAGGCTGCAACTGGGGCTTCTCAATTTCCTGGTTATCTACATAAAAGGAAAGAAAAAATGGATTTTTGAGACCGAGAAATACAATTGATTAAAGTAGCTTGAGACATCCAGCAAATTGACTGCTGAAATCAATCCCTCCTTTCCAAATATAAACGTCACTGTAGTCTTCTAAACAGAACAGTGACACAATCACAAAAAAGTTAGCTTACAAGCTCAGCGAGTATTAGGGAATGCAAATGGAATGTTAACTTTTATTTCAAAGGGAATGGAGTATAGAAATAGGGAAGTCTTGCTAAAACTATACAAGGCACTAGTTCAAACACAGCTGGAATACGATAAACAGCGTGGTCTCCTTATCTAAGGAAATAATGAATATAAGAGTTGTGAGGTCATGTTGCGGCTGCACAGGACATTGGTTAGGCCTCTTGCAATACTGCATTCTATTCTGGTCTCCCTGCTATAGGAAGGATGTTGTGAAACTTAAAAGGGTTCAGAAAAGATTTACAAGGATGTTGCCAGGGTTGGAGGTTTTGAGCTATAGAGACAGGTTGAATAGGCTGGGGCTATTTTCCCTGGAGCGTCAAAGGATGAGGGGTGACCTTCTAGAAGTTCATAAAATCATGAAGGACATAGATAGGATGAATAGCCAAAGTCTTCTTCTGATGGTAGAGAGTCCAAAACTAGATGGCATAGATTTAAAGTGAGAGGAGAAAGGTTTTAAAGGGACCTCAGTGGCAACATTTTCACACATGGGCTGGTGCATGTATGGAACGAGCTGCCAAAGGTGGTGGTGGAGGCTGGTACAATTACAACATTTAAAAAGCATCTGGATGGGTATATGAATAGGAAGAGTTTAGACGGATATAGGCCAAATGCTGGCAAATGGGATTAGATTAATTTTGAATATCTGGTTGGCATGGACGAGTTGGACCAGAGGGTCTGTTTTTGTGCTGTACATCTCTATGACTCTATGTACTGGCATTGGAGGCTGTTCAGAGTATGTTCACTAGGTATGAATTTTCTTATGTTGAGAGGTTGATTTGGTTGGGCCTGTAATCATTGGAGTTTAAAAGGATGAGAAGTGACCTTATTGAAACATATAAGATTCCTAGAGGGCTTGACAGAGTGGATGTTGAGAGTTTGTTTCCCCTTGTGGGAGAGTCAAGGATCAGAAAGCATAATCTCAGAGGAAGGGGCTCACCCATTTAAAACAGAGATGAGGAGGAATTTCTTCTGTCAGACCATAGCCAGTCTATGGAATTCTTTATGACAGTGGGCTGTCATGACTCAGTCATTAATTATATTCAAGGCTGAGATAGACAGAATTTTTTAATATGTAAGGGAATCAAATGTTATGGAGAAAAGGTAGGAAAGTGTAGTTGAGGATTATCGGATCATCTGATGACTTCATTGAATGGTGGAGCAAAGTCAATGAGCTGAACGGCTTACTTCTTTTCTCATATCTTGTTGTCATTGAAATTCAAATAGTGTTGTGTCTGTACATAAAACAAGAAGTTTCCAAGAAACATCTTCTTTGACATCTTGAAGCAACTGAAAATGATCAATTATTAATAAATGTATTTTTCTGAAATGACGTGGGCTTATTGCCTGGAAAATGTTTTTTCCTCTCCTGAAGGTTCATACTGTTGCTGAAATCTTTCATTGTTTGTGATAGCTGAATGCTAAATGACTAACCAACTATGAAGGACATTATGAATTCTGAATTGATTTAAAATCTTACAGTTTTCTACAGGGGAGAAAAAACAAACATAGCCTACTTCTTAATATTTTACTCAAAGTTTTGGCAGAAAGCTCATGAATAAGATGCTTAACACTTACTAACTTGCATCATATTGATAGTGTAAGGTAAACAGAGTATCTATGCAGTGTATGGGACATACCATTCAGCTTCTGGTTTTCTGAATTGGTCTGCTCAGTGTGAGGATCTCCTTCTCCGTCTTTGGAGACTGGTGGAATACTGCCTTCATTTTGAGATGTTCCATTTGTTGATTCTTGAAGAGCTGAGTCTTTTAGATTTTGTGGTTGTCGACAGGATGTGGTGGTGGGGCTGATAATTCCTGAGATGTGTAATGGCACAGACACAGAAAAAGGCTCAGATATATTCAATGCCATTGGCTTTCTATGATGTCGTGGCGATGCTTCAAGGGGAAATAAGTTACCTGGGAAGTTAGATTTCGCTGAAGAATCATTGGGATTGTTTGAATAAAACAGCCGTCTAGTCTTTGGTGATGTGGGTTCTGATTTATTGAAAGCATCTCCACGAAAGACCTTCAGCTGCTCTGGCTGTGCCCTCAGTGGTGCTGACTCCTTGTCAGGCTTTTCTTCACTAACGTCATTGGTACGTCCTCCAATAGCACCAATGAGGTCTTCCTGATCCCAATCACTGTGCCTCCTGCCTAGACTGTAAGAACCTCCTGAGCCAAGTGTGCAAGATTTCAGTGATGGGGAAAGGTTACCTCCCAGCGTTGCAGCATGTTTAAATCGACCTCCTTTTTCATCATCTAAGAAACAGAAATATAATATTTGAGAAGTTTAAAGTAAAAGGCAGACAAATTAATGCTTTAACTTTGCAGAGAATGGTTTGCATTGTTTTCCATTTCACCCTCTTGCAGTTTGGACGCAATTTACTTAGTTCTCATTTGACCTTGAGTGGTTCCTCTGACCAAAAGAGAAGCCAAATGACTTATTACAGTGCATCAATCCTCATTTTATAGATTGGTACAAGTTGTAATACTGTACCCTCCAATTTTCTCAGCTCAGTAGCCTACAAGCATCTAAGTATTTTGCACAACAATGAGTTAGTTGTTGTCATGCAGCATCACTATATTTTGATATTAACTTTAACATAATAAAACATCCCCAGATGGTTCACGAAAACATCACAAAAAAAATTGAAACTGAACCACATAAAATAAAATTAGGTCAGATGATCAAAACCATGGTCAAAGAGATTTTAAAGAGTATCATAACGAAGGAGAGTAAGGTACTGGGGCATGTAGTTGTAGTAAATGAACTCCAAAAAGGACAAGTGTAAAGTGTACCTTTAGGAAAATGAAGCAGTGGCATATGAACACAATGAATTGTTCAAAGTAGCTAAGGGGGAGTTGGAAAGAGTTCCAGGGCTTTAAATTAAATCCCATCCAGATGCTATGGTACAGCAAGCAAAAAACAACGAATGTTGAACTGAATACTAAATCAGCAGGGTTCAAAGACAGAGGATGTTATGTTGAGTTGATTTAGAATCTTTCAGTTTTCTACAGGGGAGAAAAGACAAACATAGCCTACTTCTTAACATTTTACTCCAAGTTTTGGCAGAAAGCTCATGAATAAGATGCTTAACACTTACTAACTTGCAATCATCACCTTGATTATTGTGACCTCCTTTGATCAACAAGACATTATACTAGTCAAAGTAGTGAGTCAATAGGATATTCTTTGTGTCAAACTGAGTTGCCTGGAGAAACTTACTTTAAATATCTTGAAAATTAGAGATTCACGAGCAACAGAGAGATATATAAGATAGTGAGCCGTGCAGACCTGACTCTTTTCCGGAACTTTCTGTGGAGGTGCTAGTGTTGGACTGGGTGGACAAGGTCAGAGGTCACACAACACCAGGTTATGGTCCAACAGGTTTATTTAAAATCACAAGCTTTCAGAGCTCAGTGACCTGGGGCGATAGATTTAAGGTCAGGGCAGAAGGTTTAGAGGAGATTTGACGAAAGTCTTTTTCACCAGAGGGAGGTGAGAATCTGGAACTCACTGGCTGTAAGGGTGAGACAGGCAGAAACCCTCATAACATTAAAGAAGTATTTGTATTTACACTTGCAATGCTAAGGTATACCAGGCCTAGTGCTGGAAAATTGAATGAGAATAGTTAGGTGCATATTTTTGACCAGCAAGGATGTGATGAGCTGAAGGCTTTTTTCTGTAGATCTGTAGATCTTTATGTCTTTATGACACTAAAAGAAAACAAGGAAACACAGGTTGAAACAGGTGTAAAACAAATTTATGAATTGTGTCTTCACGGGTGGGATGTGTAGAACAGGAACAGACTTATAGGTGGATGGCAGGGACAAAACTCCTGAAGCCTTTTAAGAAACAACTGGATAATGTAACATTATCTGGGTGAATGAGATTAGTGTGGTGATACAGCGCTACACATTCTTATAAACCACATAGTTTTTCCAATCTCAGCACTTGTCTGACTAACATTAGGCGTAATGGGGAAATGAGGTTGAATCAAATTAGCATCAATCCATTTCTGAAAGTGGAAGTCTATTAGTTGTGACACATCTGTTTTTATTTTTCCAACTCATGCAACATAACCAGAGAAAATACTTCATAAACTCGGCCAAAAATATGGAATTACTCATTTCATTGAACATAAAACAATGCAACTGCAGAATTTGAATTCAAATCCAAGCAGCCTTCAAATGGGAATTTTCATTAAGAAATCTACCTATCCAAGCAGCCTTCAAATGGGAATTTTCATTAAGAAATCTACCTATCACAGTAGTAATGGAAGGAAAATGTATTGGTCAACTGTAGGGAATTTGTTTCAATAAAAAGTGTTACTTTAACTACACAATCAGTAAATATCATAAGTGAAGTACAATTTATATGGATAATATTAATGGGGAATTGGTGTAAATTTTATTACCTCCAATTGAATTAATCCTCTTGCCATCATTTTGCGTTTATCTCTCTTCTACAATTCTAAGGCCTTGCAGCCCTTAATCATTGTGGTTAAACTGATTTTATTTTTAAAAGAGCAATCCATCTTCTCAGAGAACAATGAAAGGCAGATACCATCAGCTGGGCTCATCATTCAGAGGTGGAATCAGGGTACATTTTCCATTCATGTCTCAAGTCTACTGAGACGGAATCACACACCTCTATTGTAGGCGAGACTTGAAGCCAGGTCTCCTGGTTCAGAGATAGGGACACTGCCACTGTACCACAAAAGCCCTCTCTAAGGCTGCTGATTTGAATATAGAAACCCATTGCAGCTTTATTTAGATCACATAACAGAGTTCAAATCTTGGACCTCCTATCCCACTAGCTTGTTCATTAACCCATAAAAGTACAGAGGATCTGAATTATTTTTAAGTTTAACATTGGTTTGTTTTTTTTTCAAACTGCTTTGGTCTATCTTTCTAATATTTTTGTTTAAATGCTGAATGCTGAAATCATATGAAGTCAGACCAGACATTATCCTATGGACTGGTGGAGCAAGATCCAAGGGCCAATCAACCCACTCATGTTCCTAAATCTTATGCTCCCACACAATAGTGGATGTGTTGACTACAGTATTCAGCCTGGCGGTGAACAAATTAATTAATCTACATACACTGTTTATTTATGATCTGTGTCTCTTCTTACGTTAATTTTCCTCCTTGCTTTTTGTCAGCTTCAGCAGCTCAAGTGCACCAGTATGCCCAATTATACCACTAGCATTCATAAATTAAACATGACTCAATAGGAGGAGATGAGACACTTGAAAAGAATGCCAAAATGATGCAGAATGTGAACAAGAATCCTCACATGGCTGTTTTGTTAATGTACTGCATTGTACGTCATTTTCTGGTTAAGCTGTAATGGTCTAGTTGTGATGACAATCAGAATGTAATACTTTCTCAAAGTGTTCTCACATAGAAATATTCTACTTTAAAATTTAAACTTGTGGTTATGTTAATCTGACATATTTCCTTTCTGAGCTCTGCTGATTTCAATCTGGATTTATAATGTTAGATACATTCTATTTTCCTTCAACAACATGAAATTGCAGAATAATGTAATCGATAACATGTCTTACCATCTATCGGCAAAGAGCAAAGGGATTCCATGCTTTTAGCAGGTCGAATGTTGCCCTTCTCTGTTTGAACACACATGAAAAAGAAAGGGGATATGAGAAAAAGTATGTTTGGAATAATAAAACTGGGGTGATAATCACAAGTATATGATCTAATAAAACTGTTCAGACATTATACTCAATGAAAAAAGCTTGTTCTTTTCTGTCAATACTGTATGAACCACAACCTAGAGTTGTAACCTTTTGCTACCGCTCAGGCGGTACACCTATCAAATCGCTACTGATTCATGTTCCACTCTAGAGACCTGAACATTGCAGATTAGCCAACATCCCAGCGCAGTACTGATGGGGTGCTACATTGTTAAAGCTCCTCCTTTGTCAGAGATCCATCAATTGGGTGTCCAAGTCACTGCCAGCCCTTTCTAGTGGACGCAAAATAGCGGCTGGCACTGGTTGAAAATGAGCACGGTCAGCTCCCCACGAAAATCTGGCTAATATTTATCAACTAACATCACTAACATGGTCATTCCTCTTACTCGTGTTTGTGGGACTCTGCAATGTGTAAACTGGCAGTTGCGTTTCCTTACATTCCAATCATAACTGTGCTTCAGATGGGAAGTATTGAAGCCGCTATGAAATGCTTTCGGGCTTTTTAAGGTCATGTAAGTGTATTTCTTTCTCAGCCTTTGTTATATCAAATTGTGTATAAGCTGTATTGGATTTTAACCATGTTGTTTTGTGAAAACTTCAGATTCTTTTGGTTTCAGGAATGTTCTAGAATTGTGTACCGAATTGAATGATAATCAAATTCCAGCTGCATTGAAAAAAATGTGCACCATTCTAAGGAAATGTCATAATACAGAGCATTTCTTGTGGCATTCTTAAAGTTCCAGTAGTATCTTCTAACTTAGTCGCCTTGCTGCAATTAAATAGAGGCTTTGTCAATTTCAGGCTAATTCAGCCCACAGTCAAACCTTGAAAGTGTTCTGTGTGAATACCAGGATCCCAAAGAATTTTAACAGAGCCGCCAATATGTCTGAAATAACTTGACTCAATATTTCGTAAAACAATGGGGAAGGAATAGCCAGACAAGTCTCTTAAACATTCTTACACTGATGCTTGTTTTGTACGCTAATATTCACACTTATATTTGGAGGCCATTACAATCGTAGGTGCTGCATAGAAATGTACATACTTCTTTCGAAAATGTATATTTACGTATAAGGAGGGCTTCATTTTTTTCTCAGCCCATTACCACCCAGTTGCAAGGTGAAGTTGAGAATCAGGAGACCCTTAGGGAAGTGGAAGAGCTCCCGAAGAAACAAAAACAGAAATTGCTGGGAGAACTCAGAAGTTCTGGCAGCATCTCCAGTAGGGTCAATGCACCTGTTTTCCAGCATTTGCAGTTCTTTTGGCTTTTTTGTATAGGACTCCCTAAGAAAGCTGTGATTGGTGCTTGCTCCAGAATCTCATGACTGGAGGAGAGTGTGTATGCCATTCCAGGGCAACTGTATGGTTAATGAGAATGGAGCTGTAAGTTTAGAAAACTTCTGATCTATCCGATATGATCCTGAAGACTTGGGGCTCTTTACATTGGAGATCAGAAAGCTAAGTGTTCCTTTCCTCCGACACACACACACACACACACACACACACACACACACACACACACACA